>JAOWBW010000252.1:0-109078 GCA_026119855.1 Campanula takesimana | reverse complement strand
TAACCCTAGCAGCGGTAATTCTAGGCAAAAATTGACAAAAGTCGAATCGCTAGACACTAAATTGAGACATGCAACAGCGAAATTGACATGGAAACTCAATCAGAGGAAGAGATCCTTACCCGCCTAGTCCGAACGGCATGAGAGACGTGGTCTTCCGGGACAGGCACAAATCATCAGTCGCCCAACATTACCCTTCGTATGTCTACTGAAGGGGTATTCCTTATGCGAACGATTTGCACCTGCCATTTGCAAGGGTCGGGATCACCAAAACTTGGAGAAATTGGAGATTTTTGAGTGAGAAAAATGCCTAGGGTTGAAAAGCTCCCGAGAATAGAATAGGAAAAGTGATTTGAAAATCACTTCCAACGCCTGAAATGCCTCTATTCTGCGCAAAAAACAGAAAAGTCTCATACGAGACATCATTCCCTCTACGAGAGATCTCCAGAAAAGTGTCAGAAAACCATGTTTTCTTGAGAAATTCCAGAAAAGCCTTGCTTTTAACAGAAAGGTCAGAAAAAGCCCTGCTTTAGACCAGGAGGTCGAATCTGAACCCGGTTCAAGATGGAACATTGAGTCGTCAACAAATGGATATTTTCAGAATTGGAACAAGCAAACTTATTTATCAGTACGAATTTATCCTCACCGCGCATCCAAGATCATGGTGAGCAACAAGAATCTGTATCAGCAAACTCTAAATCCCACGACTGTCATCAAGGTGTAAGCTAATGGCACAGATTTACAACCGGGTATCCCACGACTGTTGTCAAGACGTAAGTTAACAATCCAGGATCCCACCATTTGGAGTCCCATAATTGTCATCAAGACGTAAGTTAATGGCATAGGATTCACTTTTCTGGCAGTCGCGTCAGAAGGAAAAGTAAGGTCCGAGTAATTGGCGTCTCCACATCCGGGTATCTCACGACTATTGTCAAGATGTAAGTTAACACCACAGGATCCCACCATTTAGAGTCCCATAATTGTTATCAAGATGTAAGTTATGGCATAGGATTCACATTTTCAACGGAAATGCAGTCGCGTTGAAAGGAGAAGCGAGGTCCGAGTAATTGGCGTCTCCAAACCCAGAGTTCGATAATTGTTATCAAGACGTACGTTAATAACATAGGATTCACATTTTCCAACGTAAGGACAAACTCGTTGGGAAGGAGAAGCAAGGTCCAGGCAACTGGCGTCTCCAAAATCGAAGGCGGTTCGTTATCAACAACATGGCATGTTCAGAATTGGAGTCAAGGGATTGATTTCCTCAGCATGGATTGCAACTGGAGATGGTTCGTCATCGACAAAAATGAGTATATTCAGAATTGGGTCAAGGCTATTGATTCCTCAGTATGGGTACTCTCTAAACTCTGAGATTTACTTATCGCAAGTTTTGCTTTCAAAAAATTGATTTCAAAATACCTTAAACCTCATTTTTTGCGTATTTTCGGAGTCGAACTATGTTTGGTCTGATTTCCTTCCAAGGAATACGTAGGCAGCTTTTTAGCACGACCATACCCCTAGTTCAAAATGGTGTCTTTTCTATCGACGACGGTACTTCATCCATAAGTATCATCGCCGAGGGGATCTATAGACACCCCATTTTGGACATTCATTTATAATCACACTACTTCTGTGTCTCGCCTTTGATTTGGGTCAAAATCGTTAAGTTGGACATGTTTCATTAAGTTTCTGACTGATTCTGTTAGTTAGGGGCCAAAATGAACATTAAAACTATCGCAGAGGGTAAATAAGTGATTCCAGCACTTAGATGCCTCGTACGAGACATTGATGTATCCCCCTCGACAGTCGGGTTTTTGGTCAGTTTCCTTGTTGATCTTAACCCCTTTTCTTGGCAAACACTCATGGAATCCGGGAAAACCTAATGGCCAATCCTAGAGTCCGAAAATACCTCTGTGGAGATCAACTCATTGATTCCTACTTCACTTACCTTCTTAGCCAAAACTCTAGGTCAAAATCTCCTATAAATATAAGGTTCTTGAACAAGAAAAAGGGTAGACTCTATATTCACCAAACAACCACTCAAAATTTGACCAAAGATGTCCTTCTAATCTGCCCCTCTCTGATACCCACGAAATTTGGAGGATCAAGGCCTTTAGTCAAGGCCATCCATAGGATTCTTGAAGAAAACGCTTAGGTAAATCTTTGCTTTTCTATCTTATCATCTCCTTCTTTGTGTTTGAAGTAGTGTGATTCCATTAAAGGATCAGCCTAGAGCCTCTCCAACCCATGGAGATGGTCTCGAAACACATGATACGACATCCCAAATAAATAAGTCATTATTTATTTGTTTGTTTTTATCTTTTGGTACACGAATGCATGATTTTAAAACGATGATGATGATTTCTTAGCAAGTCCAATCCTAGATTGGGTGAATTGGGAGCTCCTTGACCTTCCCAATTCATAACTTAACCCCGAATCTAGACATCTCGGTCCGTGTTCTGACAATAACATGGTGGCGACTCTCAAATCAACAAGAAGGTGAATCGAAGGTCGAAAGCGTGCCATCAAAGCAAAAATCTCACGCGCAAACAATTAGTATAAAAATTAGGGAAAATTGCAATTTGGTTACCCAACATTTACCAAAAGTTATAATGTGGTTCCCAACATTCAATTTTTTGCAACCCCTTCCCCACATTGTCATTTTACTGCAATCCGATGAAATCGTGTTATATTTGTAACTTTCGTTAAAAACACAACCATGTGACTAACACATGATTTTAACAGGGGCAAAAACGACTTTTCCTGGGATGTTTGCTGCACGCTGGTGTTTCTTCCCCATTAATATCATTAACCCATTAAAGCTACCATGAATGTGTAAGTACCCCAATCTGAAATCGACCTATCTTAGAGGTAGCATTAGCACCGTTTCAGGGATAAGCTGAAAGGCCAGGACCTCCCTAGGATAAACTATAAATTCCAGGACTACTCTGGTATAAAATCGGAAAAATCCAGAAGCTCGCCAGACTGAGCCGTACGGATGATTTGGGAACTAGAGGGGCCTAGACGTACGGCTGGTTTGGGCGCCCTCAGTCGCTATAAATAGAACCCCTTGCTGATCATTTCAGGGGGGGGAAATACACATTAGAAAGGCACTCTGCTTGAATTGCCACAGAGAAAGAGTGAGAGTGATCACATACAAAAAAGGAGAGAAGAAAGGAAGATTAGCCTTAACCATCATAGGTAAAGCCACCTCCCCCCTCCTTTCTCTTCATCTTACTCCTATTTTCTTTCTTGTATCTTGGTTATACATGTATTTACTATTCATTCATGCAAAGACTTGTCCAATTCAAGCACCTTTTGTTTCTTGCAAGACTTGTCCATTATCAAGGACTATATATATATATCTATCTATTACATTACTATCTTGTCCAAGCTATGAGAAGTTCAAATGTGCCCTCCATACCTTGTATGGAAGAGGTTCTAAACCTAGACACTCATAGACTTGTTGATTGTCATTTATATTCTTTATTTATTTAAATGTTGTGCTTGTTTGGCCATGATAATCATGAGGATGGTGGAACCTTAGTGTCCATCATTTTCCTCTTTGATTTAGCCTCAAAATCCCACTTTTGGGTCATAAAGATCCAATATTTATGTGTTATTTTGACTCTTGGAAGGATTTTAAGTCATAAGATGTCATCTTGGTGATAAAGTTCCAATCTTTATTCACCAAATGACCAACTTTGGTCCAAAATGGACATTCATCAACTCTCTTGATTTTCTCCTATGATTGCTCATGATCACACCCAAATACTTGTCTTTGGGGACCAAGTGATGATCATTTAGCATAGGAATGATGTTCTAAAACTTGTAAAAAGATTTCTTGCAAACTGGGATCACAAACAGTTTGTCCAGCTTCAGACAGAATACCCTGTTTCTGTTCTGAACTGGACTGTTCATGAGCAAACTCTAAAACCCCAGGATCGCCTCCTCCAGCCGTACGGCTACTTTAGGTAGAAGGGCAAAATTGCCTGTTTTGCCCTCTGACCTTTACCTTATCACTCAAGGCCCCCCTTTTCAGCCGAGTTTCTCAAATAAAATCAATAACAAAATGTTTTCCGTTAAATACACACACACACATATGCACATTTTAACTAACTTAGGGAGACTCGGCTTTATCCGAGGCAACTTGAGAAGACGTAAAAACTCCTCCCAAGTTGTAACATGACCTCCGAACCTTTGAACTCAAACCTTTGTCATTTTGTTGGGTTTAAAATTAACAAAATGTGGCGACTCCGTTAAATTTGACCGGTTCCCGTGTTTGGCATTTTGTCCTCGTGCGAACCTCGCGTGTTTCGCCCCAGAGGACGGGATCCTTACAGTGGCGACTCTGCTGGGGAATAGAGTGCTTTCGGACTTCTTTCTAGAAGGTTCGGGGGGCATTCTTGTGTGGGTCAAACTCCCGTTCCCGTTAGTTGATTTCTTGCATATTTGTGTGTGTTTGCTGTTTCTGTTTGAACTGTTTTGAGTACATGCGTTCTGGAAACACAATAAACTGGGGCTTGATGATCAGAAGTTGGACAAACTGAGAAAAAAATCTTCACCCTCTTGCTTTAGCCGTACGGCTACTTTGGGTAGAGACCAGAATGTTGCCAATTAACAGTTTGGTGCAGGGCTGCAACATTCTGGGTGCCCCCTCTGCTTCTGCTTGTCCAGGTTCCAAATTTACTGTCTTACTTGTGCACATTACCTTCATTCTTTTGGCCAAAACTTGGTTTTAAAAGGTAATAAAACTTGGTTACACATGATCTTTTGTCAATAAAATGGTTTCCAAAACCTCGTCGTGCATAACCCCTTTTTTTGTAAGGGTTTTCTTGAGTCTCCTCGTTGTGCACAAATTGCTTTGTATAAAAGGGTTTCAATGTAAAATATTTCTTTTGCAAAAGTTTGATTCAAAATTCTTTCTTGTGCACAACTTGGTACATGTACAAGTTTTGGTCTTTGTTTGCTTATATTCTTTGATTTGTTGTGTATAGATTGCTCAATTCATGCTTGTTCATACTTGTTCATATATTGCTTATGCCATGCTCATGATATCGAAAAACGAATTGAAAATCTCTCTTTTTACTCAAAAAAAAAGGAGCATAGAATGACTTCACACTACGCGCACTTGACCGTGCACGTTCCAAATACCCTTTAAACCCGGGGTGGATGCCACGATGCAGCTCGTTGGGCGCTCTTGTTCCCTTCGATGCGCGCACGGGTCCATCCCACCTTCCCTTCTGAACCGAGTCAACCATACTTGTCCGTGACACACAAATACCGTGACTATGGTTGGTTTTTGGTCTAGTTCACGTCACCACATCCTTGATACGTGCTCAAAGCTAATTGTGGCCAAATTAATGCCCGAGTTGTGACTCCTTGATGAAATGCAAGCGTGGCCTAACCAGCCTCCAACTCGCGTGCTAGTGACGACCGCAATTAGTAAGGGCCATGTACTAAGGATAGGGTGACACTGTGTCGTTAAGCCCTAATGAACGAGTTATTTTAATCATCCTTAAACCCATGGTCAAGGATCGAGACGCCTCATTCAAAATGATGTCATGACGGAATGTCGGCGCAGCCTTCGGTGTAGCCTTCGTGGAAAAGTCTCGATTCCGACTGGGGCTTAACCATGATTAGGATAACCCGCATATTGGGAACCTTACGATGCACTAGACCCTAGGTTCACTTCTTTTGATCGGTGGAAGCCGCGTGCCCTATAGGACCCTTGCCCAGGATAGTCCGTCCTTGGGAGCGTGCAATACAGGTGAAAAACGAGGGGTCTATAGGCGTAGTGATGGCCTCCACTGATCCAGGATTTAGAATAGTTGCGAAAAAGAAGAGCGATCTTTTCCAACCAATTAGGAATAAGACATGCCTTGAGAAAAATGAAGGTTGGGCCCTTGAATTATGCACTAACGTTTGTTTATGTGATAAAACCGGCCGAGATAATCCAAGGAATAAATGATTTTTTTTTTTAAAAAAAAAGGGAAAAGAGAATTGCTAAATTCATCAAAACGCTTGGCTTGGGTTTCTTCCCCCTAAAGAAGAGTCAAACTTGTTACCCCCTTTGAGTCAGTGTCCCTTGTGTGTCGAGTCTTTGTCCCACTTCAAAGCATGGTTTCTCGAAAGTCCTTCCACGGTGCCCTTACGGTTTATTGGTCATTTGTATCATAGGAAACTATGGAAAACAAGTCCCAAGTAAATGAGACAGATATCCGCCTGGACGTGCAAGAAAGGTTAGAGGGTAGGGTTAAGCTCTTGGAACGAACAGTGAGTACGATGAGAGACCAAATGAGAAAGACAGAGGTCGACCGCAATGAAGTGGTCAAGGTGGTCCAACAACTCCGAAAGGAGATTAAGGAAGCGCTTCATAAGAAAGTCGAGGAACTATGGGAAGAAGGGGGAAAGAGACTCAAGAAGGACCTTGAGGAAAAATATGATCACCGGTACGATCTCCTGCACAGCCGAGCCGAATTGACCGATGAATTGGAGAGGCACAACTCAAGGAACACCCGAGAGTGTCTCCACGCAATTGTAAAGTCCATTGAGGAGCTCAAAAGGTCTTCCGAGAAGTCTCCCTCCCCACCAAAGACCGCTCCCAACCAGCAGGCCCCAGTCGAACAAGAGCCCCGCGGTCAGCTCCGATCTGTCACGGTATCCCGTGGAAAGCCCGCGGCGGTTGTGGGAGAATTCCACCTCCAGGGCAAAGGGGCTTACTACCGATGGTTCCAGGAGTTGGGGATGCCTAGAGAGCAAGTGCTGGACCACCTACTCGAGGCCGGTAAGGTTGAGCTTCTTGGCCGGCATGTGATATGGACAGAACCGGTTGGAGCCCGTCATGACTCAAAGCAACATTGCAAATACCACCAAGCACCAGGTCATTCCACAAATGCTTGTCTCACCCTGAGAAATCACATCCAAGCACTCATCGATGAGGGTATCATAACCAAACAAGGGGACAAGTGGGTCTAAGCCAGGGACACAAGGAGAAGAAATGGGGAAGAGAAGAAGTCATTGGGAGTGGCCTAGTATTTGTGTTCTAGAGAGTCTCCTAAATCCGTAGTGGATATAGTCTTTTGTCTTTTTTTCCTTTTAGCTTTCCCAAAAGGCCCTGCGAGGCCAAAGTATGTAAAAAGCCACAATGTGGCGATAGTTAAGTCAATGGTCAAGTCCAAGTTGTAAAAAATCGAGTCTTCCGTGAAATGAATTGTCTTTTACTTCTATTCTCCCTAGACTTGAGGCATTATTTGAAAACTACACTAACTCTCGGAATCACTCCCATTAATTTTTCCAAGTGATTGTTATATCCTCGATATGATGAGTTGATTCCCCGAAACATAGAAGTCAACAACGACTCATAAAGGGACGAACGGATCTAAACGTAAAAGGGACTAAATTCCAATAATTAATCTTAAGATGAATGAATGTTGTGACCCGTTGGCATGAAGAAGACCATCAATGGCAAATCTTCCCACATACACTACCCGATATACGACCCAAGACACCTTTTTGAGGCAAACCCCCGATGCACATTAAAAGAATCCCAAGACAATGAAAAGACGAGGACGTTGTTGCTCAGCCACCAAAGTTCAGCCATAAGTACACATACAGACTCCCCGAATTGTCAAAATCAAAGAGAGGATGAAAAAAAAAAAAAAAAAAAAAAAAAACGCTTGCACAAAGAGCCCGTCGATATCAAAAGGGGTACGCCCAAAGGGGCCCATCTCAAAGAAGTTCACCCAAGGCAAAGTCAGCAACGACGTCCTCCGAGATGCCGACCCCGGCCAAAGTGGCCCAAGAGCCGAACTACGACGACCTGAGCTCCTCACATTGAGGGAACGTAGGCAACCTTCGGGTCCGGTCATAACACGAAATGAATTCCCCAAACCTTGGTCCTCCCAGAGGACCCGGTTCTCTTTCCCCGGTATCATCAATGACCAATTCCCCAGACAATGACCAATTCCCCAGATAATGACCAATCCTCCCATAAACACTTTTCTCCTCCCGATCTTGCCATTGATCGAATTTTAATCCCAACGGGTCATGACAGTTATGCACACTAAGGCTAATTACTTGAATTTTGGACCTAAATACTAATCAAGATCCGTTCAAGCAAACATCTTGATTACATTAATTGAGGTTGATTCCGAATGCCTCAACAAGTCTTCTTTTCCACATCTTAGGAAAGAGCCAAACACGTGAATTTCTGTCCATAGGCTCCTTCTCTCAGAAAAGGGACTCACTCCCGTAAAAGCCTATGTGTGTCTACTCGTGTAAGCAAATGTGATATGCTCTTTGTCTGTGTCAAAGTTAACTTTGCTTCTGTCCATGTCAAGAGTCAACTAGGCCACTCTTAAAGAGGGAGGGTGGAGAAAACTTGGAAAGAAGGAAAGTGCTATGGTTGGACAATCAAGGGAGAAACCCGAAGAGTGATTCCCAGAAAGGTAAAACATTGGGGCTGCCAAACCACGGTCGAGAAAACCGAGGATTAGTCTCCGGCAAGACATTACACTGGGGCTGACCAGAAGTAATTGCGCAATGGAAGGACCGACGAAAAGTCATGCTTTGAGTAAAACAGTCTAAGTCAAATAAACCTTCTCATCTGTCAAAATTCCCTTGGAACACCCAGAAAATTTGGTCAAAAGGGTCAACCTTCTGTGTCAACCATACGGATGGATTGTCCTTGTGAAAATTTTCGTGTCAGCAGCCCATACCAAACTGCCTGCAAGTGAGACTCACTTTCACTTCTCAAACCCTGTCAAGGTATGTCCCAGTTGCACATAACTGAGTCTAAACACGTTCCGGGTCACAACATCGAAAGCATAAGTCTTCACGAGACCCAAGCCAGGCGTAAAACGAATTTACAAGGGGTTTAAACTCAATAAGCAACAAGTTTTCATGACATATTGTTTTGCAAAAATAAAACAAAGAAAAAGGAAAATTGTTCAAAGACAGGTACAACTACTTAGAATCCGGGTCAGAATCAAGGGGCGGTAAATCGGACAGACCCGGCCCCCGAGTGAAATAACTGCTAGGGTCAAAATGGAAGAGGGATTCTGCTAAGCTCATGTCCCCGCTGGTGGAAGGCTGCAAGGAATGCCAGGCAAATTGGGAAGCAGTACCGGAACGGTCAACAGAAGAGGTCTCAGGTCGCTCCAAGGTCAGATGGGCGAAAGGATACGGAGCAATCTCATGGGTACCGGAAGCCCGCAGAGAATCCCGGAGAGAGGAAGTATCCACAACACTCATGGACTGACTGCGGACGAAGGAAGGAGGCAGCTCAACACTCGACGCCCTCTTATGAGGCCTCTCCTCACCGCTCACCGAACTCCGGCCTGGCACGAAGCCGTGTTCCCTCTGAGTCCCCTTGCGAGAACGAACTGTAAAATTTTTGAACCACTTTTTGGCCCGCCCCATGAAGGTAGGCCGCCGCAGCAACGCTCGTCCCACAATCTGCACATAGAAATGGAAGAGTTCAGCAAAAGAGAATGAAAGGTGAGGACATGGGTGTGAGAATGGGAAAGAAAGAATACCGCGTCATCAGGAATGTCCTCAACAGGGGCTCCCCCTTCGGTAACGGACACGGCTACCATGTGAACCCGGCCATCGGTATAGATAAAAGAGTAGTCCTGCCACACCGGAGGAGCAACCCCAGAAGCCACCACCTGTGGCAATATCAGCCTCGTGGCCACGAACCGTCCGTATGGCTCATCGGTAATCAAACCAATTACATCTACCCCCACAAGATGCGGTTCCTCTCCCCGATCAACCACAAACATGGCCTCAGGTGGGTCCACCGGTACCCTCTGCATGAGCCCCAGTCCATGCTGCCAAAGCACCCTCTCGCCTAAATAAAAGGCCTCCCCTCGGAAACCCACCAACAGCCTCCTCTGCTGGGTCACCCTCAGAGCCTCGCTCGGGTCAAAGCCCACCTCCTGCCCCTCGTACCGAGACCAAGGGAAAAGGTTGAGCTCCGCTGGCATGACACCCCTCAAAACTGCCTTCACATCGGCATAACGAACAGAGACACGTCCCTTGGACCCCCTCTTCTCCTTAGCTTCCCTAGCCCAGCAGGTCATGGCCGGAAAAACCAGGTCTCGGTCAACAGCCAGTCTCCACGGATAGCTACCGAAAACCTCGTAGTACCAAGCCTGAAAGGAGACACATAAGAAGTGCCATCAGTGCAAAAGATGAGGTAAAAGGACCAATAAGACAGAGGCAGAAAAGAAAAGGATACCTCGAGAATGAATTGGAAGCAAGCCAGAGACTTGCTCGCCCTTCGGCTATATTTATCGAGCTCCATGTACAGCTCGGCCAGACCTGCTTCTCCCCAAGCAATATCCCTGATGGCCTCGGGAGTGGTGAGTGACCCAAGAAGGGGAAACATGCACGTTGTGTCAGCATTGGCAAAAATGGTGTTGCCAAGGAGGAGCCACACGTAGGAGCGCCCAAGCTGCTCAGCTGTGATCCAACCCGCCCAATACTCTGGGATGTTGGCCCGAATGACCCTCTCAACGTTCTGAACCAGGATGCCCAAACCCTTGGTGGGGCCCGAGAATCCGACGAGTGCCTGGATCTCCCCCTCAGACATTCTATCCCTCCAAACGACTGGATGTCCGTCAAAGGAAAGCCCAGTGATGGCAGCAAAATCAACCGGGGTCACAGTTACCTCCCCCCAACTCAAGTGGAAAGTGTGGGTTATATCCCACCAGTACTCACCAAGGGCATTAAGAAGCCCCATACTCTTGTTGGTATTCACCAACCGGCCCACGGCCTCGATGAAAGGCACCAATCCTGTGCGTGCCACCCACTCCCTGGGACCAGGGATACCATCAACGGACTCAGGTATAGCTTCCCACAAAGAGAAGCAAGCATCCGGCGACCCTCGAGATTTGGGATCACCGCCCTGCAGGTAAACACAGCAAAGGTACGAATAACACAGTTTACAGATACCAATGCTCGTAATGATTGCACAAGGAAAAAGAATAACAAATAGGAGAAAGGTTTCGGTCCCCTTTTAATTTGCATAAGTCATTTTAAGGGCCATTTTTGGAGAAAAGTTCCCGTCCCCTTTAACAATGCATAAGTCATTTTCAAGGGTCATATTCGGAGAAATTATCACTTTGGTCTCAACAATCATATACACGTCCCACGAACATGCAACAACTTGTCCTAGAAGATGCTAGCATGCACCTAGTTGCGCCAAAATGACTAGTCAAGCCTAAGGTACAAGTAGTTTATGCATAGGCCGCAGACAACGTACTTTGATTTTGGGGAGTATAGCTAGGCATATCCAAATGAGGCTACGAGCACATACCCACGTCCCAAATGGTCCCAATGACACAAAAATGGGGTCAATTTCACGAAATTGTGTCAAGAAATGCAAAAATCTCAAATGGCATGGACAAGAACCCTAGGCCTAGGAAAGACGTACAAGACCCAAATCTGAGTGGGAAGAGCTTAAGAATGCTTACCCCGTCACCATGGCACAAGTGAACGGTGGGAGACTTGTAGAAACCCGCTCCCTCATCCCGAAGATTAACAGTGTAGCCTCGAAAATTTCGAGCCATGTCTAACTCTTCTCCGCCCCTCTAGGGTAGCCCGCGCGTGCCCGACCCGCCATGGTTGATCCTTGAACAATTAGAGCAAGGAAATTTGCGAGTTGATGGAGTTTCCCTCTCAATTTCGCCTGTCTCCTATCGTTTCTTTCAACTGAGTTTTGAAAAATATGTGAGACCATCCGTTGGATGCTGTGTTTTGAAAAAGAAAGAGATGACCTCCACATCCGTACGGATGGTTTGGGCGAGGAAAAATCTCAGCCTGAAATTACCCTTGTGCCCTCGCACCTTGAACAAGATTTCCCAGAGTCTGGAAATGCCCTCCTTGGCTCATGCAACTTGAATCAAACCTAGAAATTTTAGGTTCCCGAAAATCCGGCAGTCCCAGCGACGTAAGCCCAGCTTTGTGAAATCAAAAATCCGGCAGTCCCAGCGACGTAAGCCCAGCTTTGTGAAATCAAAAATCCGGCAGTCCCAGCGACGTAAGCCCAGCTTTGTGAAATAAAAAATCAGGCAGTCTTAACGACGTAAGCCCAGCTTTGTGAAATAAATTATTGGCCGTCCTTGACGTAAGCCCAGTTAAAAAATTTGTCATTGGCCGTCCCTGACGTAAGCCTAGTTAAAAGTCCAAATTTGGCCGTCCCTGACGTAAGCCCAGTTAAAAAATTTGTCATTGGCCGTCCCTGACGTAAGCCCAGTTAAAAGTCCAAATTTGGCCGTCCCTGACGTAAGCCCAGTTAAAAATTTTGTCATTGGCCGTCCCTGACGTAAGCCCAGTTAAAAGTCCAAATTTGGCCGTCCCTGACGTAAGCCCAGTTAAAAAATTTGTCATTGGCCGTCCCTGACGTAAGCCCAGTTAAATGTCCAAAATTGGCCGTCCCTGACGTAAGCCCAGTTAAATGTCCAAAATTGGCCGTCCCCGACGTAAGCCCAGTTAAATGTCCAAATTTGGCCGTCCTTGACGTAAGCCCAGTTAAGTTGTTTGTTAAATGTTTGGCCGTCCCTGACGTAAGCCCAGTTAAATGTCCAAAATTGGCCTTCCTTGACGTAAGCCCAGTTAAGTTGTTTGTCAAAATTTGGCTGTCCCTGACGTAAGCCCAGTTAAGTGTCCAAAATTTGGCCGTACTCGACGTAAGCCCAGTTAAAAAGTTGTTGAAAAATATGGCCGTCCCCGACGTAAGCCCATTATCTATGACTTAGATTAGTCATTATAGGCTAGAGCCTTTGTCCCGGCAGTCCTTAGAGGGACGTAAGACCAGTTTCCCGTCAATCTCCCCAAAGATGGAGTTGACCCCGGTCAAGCTTGGACTTAGAATAGTCACCATAGGCCGTCCCCGACGTAAGCCCAGTAAAAATTTGTCCCGTGTGAGTCAACCCTCTCCAATAGAGTCAAGTTGACCATATCCCCAACAAGTCAAACCTCTCCCATAGAGCCAAGTTGACCATGTCTCGCCTCTGACCCCTTGGTGTCATGCCCAAATGCCTTAGCCTCTGACCCCTTGGTGTCATGCCCAAATGCCTTTGCCTCTGACCCCTTGGTGTCATGCCCAAATGCCTTAGCCTCTGACCCCTTGGTGTCATGCCCAAAAGTCTCGCCTCTGGCCCTTTGGTGTCATGCCCAAATGCCTTAGCCTCTGACCCCTTGGTGTCATGCCCAAATGCCTTTGCCTCTGACCGAATGAGTGTCATGCCCAAATGCCTTAGCCTCTGACCCCTTGGTGTCATGCCCAAATGCCTTAGCCTCTGACCCCTTGGTGTCATGCCCAAATGCCTTTGCCTCTGACCGAATGAGTGTCATGACCAAATGCCTTAGCCTCTGACCCCTTGGTGTCATGCCCAAATGCCTTAGCCTCTGACCCCTTGGTGTCATGCCCAAATGCCTTAGCCTCTGACCCCTTGGTGTCATGCCCAAAAGTCTCGCCTCTGACCCCTTGGTGTCATGCCCAAATGCCTTAGCCTCTGACCCCTTGGTGTCATGCCCAAATGCCTTTGCCTCTGACCGAATGAGTGTCATGCCCGAATCCTCGTCTCTGACCGAGTGAGTGTCATGCCCATGTCCCCGCCTCTGACCAAACGAGCGTCATGCCCAAATGCCTTAGCCTCTGACCCCTTGGTGTCATGCCCAAATGCCTTTGCCTCTGACCAAAGGAGTGTCATGCCCGAACCTTCGCCTCTGACCGAATGAGTGTCATGCCCGAGTCTCCCACCCGACCTCGACGGTCGTCTATAGGTTGGAGTAGCCTTAAATCTCTCACCCCGAACTACGTTAGGCTTGATTCCCGCGAACGGGATACGTAGGAATCCTATACCACTAGGTCCAGCCATGCAACCAAAATCGGTTAAAGCCGTTGTCCCGTCAGATTGGGATGCTTATTTTTCTCGACAACCCCGCTCCTTCGAAGCGATGTTGCCGAGGGGATCTGTAAGTACCCCAATCTGAAATCGACCTATCTTAGAGGTAGCCTTATCACCGATTCAGGGATAAGCTGATAGGCCAAGACCTCCCTAGGATAAACTATAAATTCCAGGACTACTCTGGTATAAAATCGGAAAAATCCAAAAGCTCGCCAGGCTGAGCCGTACGGATGATTTGGGAACTAGAGGGGCCTTAGCCTCTGACCCCTTGGTGTCATGCCCAAATGCCTTTGCCTCTGATCGAATGAGTGTCATGCCCGAATCCTCGCCTCTAACCGAGTGAGTGTCATGCCCGTGTCCCCGCCTCTGACCAAACGAGCGTCATGCCCAAATGCCTTATCCTCTGACCCCTTGGTGTCATGCCCAAATGCCTTTGCCTCTGACCAAAGGAGTGTCATGCCCGAACCTTCGCCTCTGACCGAATGAGTGTCATGCCCGAGTTTCCCACCCGACCTCGACAGTCGTATATAGGTTGGAGTAGCCTTAAATCTCTCACCCCGAACTACGTTAGGCTTGATTCCCCGCGAACGGGATACGTAGGAATCCTATACCACTAGGTCCAGCCATGCAACCAAAATCGGTTAAAGCCGTCATCCCGTCAGATTGGGATGCTTATTTTTATCGACAACCCCGCTCCTTCGAAGCGACGTTGCCGAGGGGCTCTGTAAGTACCCCAATCTGAAATTGACCTATCTTAGAGGTAGCCTTAGCACCGTTTCAGGGATAAGGTGATAGGCCAGGACCTCCCTAGGATAAACTATAAATTCCAGGACTACTCTGGTATAAAATCGGAAAAATCCAGAAGCTCGTCAGGCTGAGCCGTACGGATGATTTGGGAACTAGAGGGGCCTAGCCGTACGGCTGGTTTGGGCGCCCTCATTCCCTATAAATAGAACCCCTTACTGATCATTTCAAGCACCTTTTGTTTCTTGCAAGACTTGTCCATTATCAAGCACTATATATATCTATCTATTACATTACTATCTTGTCCAAGCTATGAGAAGATCAAAGGTGCCCTCCATACCTTGTATAAGAGGTTCTAAACCTAGACACTCATAGACTTGTTGATTGTCATTTATATTCTTTATTTATTTAAATGTTGTGCTTGTTTGGCCATGATAATCATGAGTATGGTGGAACCTTAGTGTCCAACATTTTCCTCTTTGATTTAGCCTCAAAATCCCACTTTTGGGTCATAAAGATCCAATCTTTATGTGTTATTTTGACTCTTGGATGGATTTTAAGTCATAAGATGTCATCTTGGTGATAAAGTTCCAATCTTTATTCACCAAATGACCAACTTTGGTCCAAAAGGGACATTCATCAACTCTCTTGATTTTCTCCTATGATTGCTCATGATCACACCCAATTACTTGTCTTTGGGGACCAAGTGATGATCATTTAGCATAGGAATGATGTTCTAAAACTTGTAAAATGATTTCTTGCAAACTGGGATCACAAATAGTTTGTCCAGCTTCAGACAGAATACCCTGTTTCTGTTCTGAACTGGACTGTTCATGAGCAAACTGTAAAACCCCAGGATCGCCTCCTCCAGCCGTACGGCTACTTTAGGTAGAAGGGCAAAATTTCCTTTTTTGCCCTCTGACCTTTACCTTATCACTCAAGGCCCCCCTTTTCAGCCGAGTTTCTCAAATAAAATCAATAACAGAATGTTTTCCGTTAAATACACACACACACATATGCACATTTTAACTAACTTAGGGAGACTCGGCTTTGTCCGAGGCAACTTGAGAAGACGTAAAAACTCCTCCCAAGTTGTAACCTGACCTCCGAACATTTAAACTCAAACCTTTGTCATTTTGTTGGGTTTAAAATTAACAAAATGTGGCGACTCCGTTAAATTTGACCGGTTCCCGTGTTTGGCATTTTGTCCTCGTACGAACCTCGCGTGTTTCTGCCCCGAGGATGGGATCCTTACAGAATGAACAAAAATTGGAGGGGGTAGCTCTCATATAATTGCTCCAACTTTCTCCCCTTCTTCAGCAATTAAGAAAGACGATAACAATCGTCTTCCTCCATTCATTTCTTCTCCATAATTAGCGATCTTCACTTTCCACCATGATGAATTGCAGATGTGGACTGAAAGTACGAGAACAAACGGCCTGGACAGATTTGAACCCTGGAAGAAGGTTTGCTAGTTGTCCAAACAATGGGGTAAGAGTTTAATTATTTCTAATTTCTTCAATATTGTTTGGTTTTTCGCGCCATAAATATGTCAATTTTATGCAAATTGCAGGTGAGGCATGATTGTAGATACTTTGATTGGGTCGATCCACCGATGTGTTTTAGGTCTACGATGATCATACCGGGTCTACTTCACAAAAAGAATCGTCTAGAGAAAATTGTACAACGGCAGAGGGTGAAGATTAGTGTGTTACTAACATTGCTTGTGCTTTCTTGGTTGTTTTTTTGGATTGTGGGTGTTGGTAATTAAGGTGGAAATGTGGAATGTGTAAACCATAAAATGATGTTTTGGAATTGGTTGTTACTAGTTGTTCCACTATTGGTTCAATGTTATTTTCTGGGTCTCGAATTTCTTCAAGATTTATTTTACTCCCACTAATTTCTTTGGAGAGAAACTCTTTCTCTAGAAAGATACTAGTTCGGGCAACAAACACTTTGTTGTCCGTTTGGTTGTAAAAGTAATATCCTTTAGTTTCCTTAGGATATCCCACGAAAATACATTTATCAGATTTGTGTGCAAGTTTGTATGAGACAAGTCTTTTGACAAAAGCTTCACAACCCCAAATCTTCATGAAAGACAGACAAGGCTTCTTTCCGCTCCACATCTCATATGGAGTCTTTTGAACCGATTTAGTTGGAACACGATTTAGTGTGAAAGCAGCGGTTTCTAGAGCGTAACCCCAAAACAATATTGGAAGATCAACTTGACTCATCATTGATCGAACCATATCTAACAAAGTCCGATTTCTCCTCTCAGGCACACCATTCCATTGTGGTGTTCCGGGTGGAGTCAATTGTGAAACTATTCCACAATTCTTTAGATGATCATCAAATTCATGACTCAAGTATTCTCCACCTCGATCTGATCGAAGTGCCTTAATACTTTTGCCAAGTTGTTTTTCTACTCTATTTTGAAATATTCTAAATATCTCAAATGCTTCACTTTTATGTTTCATTAGGTAAACATACCCAAATCTACTATAATCATCAGTGAAGGTTATGAAGTATTGAAATCCTCCCCTAGCATTGCTACTTAATGGTCCGCATACATCGGAATGTATCAACCCCAATAAGTCGCTTGCCCTTTCACCTAGCTTGGTAAAAGGTGTCTTAGTCATTTTTCCAAGAAGACACGACTCACAAGTGTCATATGACCCAAGGTCACATGAACCTAAGAGACCGTCCCCATGGAGTTTTGAGATACGCTTCTCATTTATATGACCAATACGGCAATGCCATAAATAAGAATGATTTACATCATTAGGTTTAGATTTCTTATTTATATGATAGACATTTTCATTATTTTCATTCTTGACATCCAATATATAAAGGCCATTAAATGAATTTGCAATACCATAAAGCACATCATTTAAATAAATAGAAAATTTCTTATTCTCAATAAGAAACTTAAAACCTTCGTTATCCAAACAAGAAATTGAAATAATATTTCTACTTAAATCCGGTACATAATAGCAATTGTTCAAAACAAGTATTAAACCGGAAGGTAAAGTGACTTCATAAGTCCCTACGGCTAATGCAGCAACTCTTGCTCCATTCCCCACGCGTAGGTCTACTTCACCCTCTTTAAGCAGTCTCCTATTCTTTAGTCCATGAACATTTAAATAAATGTGAGAACCATATCCGGTATCCAATACCCAAGAATCAGTGGTAGAAAGGAGAATATCTATCATATAGATACCTGAAGTCGACGCAGCCTTGCTGCCCTTCTTCTTCTTTTGCTCTTCCAATAAAGCCTTGCAATTACGTTTTCAATGACCAATTTCTTGATAATGGAAACAAATTGCATCCTTTTGTGTATCGGGTTTTGCCTCAGAAGCCTTGGCAACCTTTTCCTTGCTTATCTTAGGTTTGACAACTTTTGCCTTACCCTTTCCATTGGCACCAGCCTTCTTCCCATCATGAACCAAGAGCACAGGAGAACCTTTCTCCACAATCTTCATCTCCGCAGTTTTAAGCATCCCATGCAACTCGGAGAGATTTTTATCCATTCCATGCATGTTATAATTCATCACAAACTGATTATAACTTTTAGGCAATGAATTAAGAATGAGATCTGCGGCTAGCTCCAATGGAATTGGATAGCCAAGTTTCTCAAGATGCTCTACATAACCTTTCATTTTAAGCATGTGAGGACTCACTTGTTGCCCTTCATTCATTTTGCAAGAAGTGAATGCAACAATGGTCTTGTACCTCTCTTGCCTAGCTTGCTCTTGAAACATGGCTCTTAACTCCACGCCTATCTCATAGGCTTCCAAATGTTCCAAACTTTGTTGGAGTTTTGAGCACATAGTAGCAAGCATGAGACAACTTACATCTCTAGAATCATTATGTTTCTTGTAACTGTCTCTTTCTGTCCTAGGGGCAGTAGTTCTGGTTCAGCGGGAAGTGGCCCATCGAGAATGTACAACTTATCTTCTTGCCTAAGAACAATTCTTAGGCTACGGATCCAATCCATAAAGTTCGTACCATTCTCTTGGAGCTTATCCTTCTCAAGGATCGATCGCAACGACATTGATTGAGTGTTGTTAGTCATTATCTACAATTATGCAAAATTTCCAAAATTTAATAAGTACCAATTTTCATTAAAGAAATAAACAATGTATTTTAAAAAAAAAATACTCCCACTAAATTATACAACCTTCTTTATACATCCAATATATAGTATAATTTAAATGGGTTAAGATCCCGCTTTAATTTAATTTTAAGTACGCTTTGGCGCACTGCTCAAAATCAAATTAATTAGGTAGACAACTCTTGTCAATCATATCTCATATGACTCTCAGTTCTTTTCATGAGATTCTTTAAGAAATCCAATTTCAAAAAGCATGTTAAATCTCATCTTTGCCTTAAGCCCAAAACTGTTTTGACGCTTAATTAAGTCCAACCATTTTAAACGCATAAGAAACTCTTATTCACTCATCTTTCTCATACATGAATAAAATCAATGCACCTCGCTTTGGCGAGCCCACACAAAATTACCCATATATAAACAAGTGTTTTAATCATGGCATGGTAGAAGGACTTAAAACTTTCTTTGAAGGTTCATCACATATAGCATACAACACATTTATGAGAACATAATATAAACATGTTGGGAATGAATGTGTGAAAACCCGTCCCAATTTCATATAAATTTTACGCAGAATATTATTTTATAATTTAAATTGTGTTAGTTTGATTATTTTAAAAGACTTACCTGATCTATTAAAATATTTAATAAAAGTATTTGAGTTGCAAAATGATTAATTAGCATTATTAGAAGTGATAGTAGTTGAGATAAAATATTTATTGGAAGTTAATTAAAAATATAAAAATAATGATAAGGGGGTTAAGTGTTAAAGTTGAAACCTTGGGGGTTAAGTGTAATTAGTTAAACTTGGAGGGCTTAAGTGGAAAAATCTAAAAACATAACTTGATTTAAAATCCCTTCTTATCCTCTCTTCTCCCTCTCTGCGTATACCACACACACTCATACTAAAATTATACTTTCCCAATTCTCTCTCAGTGTTCATGGAAAAAAGAAGGTGAGTTCTTCACAATTTGATTTTCTTTCTTTTTAATTACTCCTCTATTTTAAAATCTAATTACACCAAAATGTTCAGGGTGGTGAGTAGATCATTTCTATCTGATTAGAATATATTTTCATCGATACTTTCCCCGTAGTAGGTAAGTTACTATTTCCCCTTTTATTATAAAAATGTTCATACATATTATATATGATACTTTTTCTGGTAAGTGTTGCTTTGTGGGGAGTATTAGAGCTCTTTGCTATTTTGGCTATTTTGTGAGTATTCTCACTATTGGAATCATTTTGTTGGGTTATGTACATAAAATAGAAAGTTGTGATAGTACCTTTGAGACGGTGAAATAGATTTAGTGTGAAAGTTGTGATAGTACTTTTGAGACGGTGAAATAGATTTAGTGTGAAAGTTTTGATAGTACTTTTGAGACGGTGAAATAGATTTAGTATAAAAGTTGTAATAGTACTTTTGAGACGGTGAAATAGATTTAGTATAAAAGTGGTAATAGTATTTTTGAGACGGTGAAATAGATTTAGTATAAAAGTTGTAATAGTACTTTTGAGACGGTGAAATAGATTTAGTATAAAAGTTGTAATAGTACTTTTGAGATGGTGAAACAGAGGTAGTATAAAAGAATATCAGTTTGGCTGGCGGAGGTTTGTGGGCGGCCGCCCAAATAGGGCGTGCGACCGCACACATATCTGGAAGGTTTTGGTCGTGGTCAGGGTGGTTTTGGGCGATGTAGACACCCCATTTTGGACATTCATTTATAATCACACTACTTCTGTGTCTCACCTTTGATTTGGGTCAAAACTCATTAAGTTGGACATATTTCGTTAAGTTTCTAACTGATTTCGTTAGTTAGGGGCCAAACTGAACATTAAAACTATCGCAGAGGGCAAATAAGTGATTCCAGCACTTAGATGCCTCGTACGAGACATTGATGTCACGTACGAGGTATCCCCCTTGACAGTCGGGTTTTTGGTCAGTTTCCTTGTTGATCTTAACCCCTTTTCTTGGCAAACACTCATGCTATCCGGGAAAACCTAATGGCCGATCCTAGAGTCCAAAAATAGCTCTGTGGAGATCAACACATTGATTCCCACTTCAACTTACCTTCTTGGCCAAAACCCTAGGTTAAAATCTCCTATAAATATAAGGTTCTTGAACCAGAAAAAGGGTAGACTCTATATTCACCAAACAACTACTCAAAATCTGACCAAAAAAGTCCTTCTAATCAGCCCTCTCTGATACCCACGAAATTTGGAGGATCAAGGCCTTTAGTCAAGGCCACCCATAGGATTCTTGAAGAAAACGCTTAGGTAAATCTTTGCTTTTCTATCTTCTCATCACCTTCTTTGTGTTTGAAGTAGTGTGATTCCATTAAAGGATCAGCCTAGAGCCTCTCCAACCCATGGAGATGGTCTCGAAGCACATGATCCGACATCCTAAATAAATAAGTCATTATTTATTTGTTTGTTTTTATCTTTTGGTACACGAATGCATGATTTTGAAACGATGATGATGATTTCTTAGCAAGACCAATCCTAGATTGGGTGAATTGGGTGCTCCTTGACCTTCCCAATTCATAACTCAACCCCCGAATCCAGATATCTCGGTCCGTGTTCCGACAATAACATGGTGGCGACTCTCAAATCAACAAGAAAGTGAATCGAAGGTCGAAAGCGTGCCATCGAAGTAATAACCTCGCGCGCAAACAGTGGCGACTCTGCCGGGGAAGAATCACAGTAAGTGGGTTAGACTTGCGTCAAAAGAAATCATCACTGTTTCAAAATTCTTCATTCTGTACGTTAGTCTGTTCCCAGAATGGGATGCCTCGTATGAGGTATCACTTGTCTCGTACGAGACATCTCAGTTCTGCCTGGCGGATATTACTCTCTGGTTTGAAAAGGGAATTTTATTCGGTTCAAACACGCACACAGAGTTCCAGATCTGCCCTCCCCTTGTTTATGAGTCTTGGGATCTTCCTAACGACGAAGAAACTCCCCATATATTATAAGGCTAACATTTGTTTTGCAAGAGTACTTGCTAAATGTTTATCCCCTGTTTTACATGTGTTTGCCTTATGTCTGAACTACGACGGCCTGAGTTCCTCCACAAGAGGGAAACGTAGGCAGCCACTTGTCCCGGCCAATGCATGCTTTTGTTTTTTAATTTCAAAAAGAAAAAAAAAATCTATTTTAACCTTGATACCTAGATCTTGACTCTCACACACGTGCACACATGTAGATTAATTTCACTACATACCCTATAAACCCGGGTCCCAATCGGAGGACGGATGTCGGTCAGCACCACCATTCTAACGAATGGCCCTCGCCGGTCTCTCCAAAGATGGTGTACCCACTCTGTGACACGCTCCTAGACTGTGTTCATGGGGAGCCTTAGCCGTAAGCCATGCATCAACCTTATGCATGCATACTAGTTATTAAGACACTCCTCGAGACAGGTTAGTTCGATTCTTAGGGTTGTTTTAATCTTTGCCCAAGATAACGCATCTTTACAATCTATAATCCTCCCTTGTGAATATGACGAATGTCCCTTAGGTAAAATGTTGAACAAAGGATTTTGAAAGAATGGGGAGCCTCTCTACGGAAATCCGAGTTTGTGTTTTCCTACTTTCACTATTCTGTGCAGGATTGTGGATGCCATTTTGGCTTAGTTTCGACCACACCGTTCAACATGTCCCTTTCGGTTGTCCCTTAAAATTCACAAGGTTTGATTGCATTAATGCGTTGTTTAACAAAGTGCAAAACAACTACGGGTCACTTAGGTTTGGTTAATTGAATGGTGGATTCCGATGAGAATATGGGACCTTTGCCCAAAATGTCCATTTGGGAGAGTGCAATACAGGCGAAAAACTAGGGGCTCATATTCTAGGGTGACAGAAACCACTGTTTCAGGATGAACTAGAGTAGTAACCTCTTAAAATGGATTGAATTCCATCCGACCAATAGGATTAAAATCTGCAATCTGACTGTTAGGCAGGATGCCTTGTACGAGACATCCATTGTCTCATACGAGATATCCATTGTCTTGTACGAGACTGTAAGGATCCCGTCCCCGGGGCAAAACAAGAAAAGTTCACACGAGGAAGAAATGCCAAACACGGGTAACTTTCCTTTCACAAAAACGAAGTCGCCACATTAAATTAATTTTTAACCCAATTTAATGAAAATGGTTAGAGATGATGAGTTCGGAGGTCACGTTACACTTTGGGAAGAACTTATACGAAGTTCACCCAAAGTGCCTCAGAAAACCGAGTCTCCCTAGATTTGTTGACCAAAATGTGCAAATGTGTGTGTGTGTGTTTGAAAATGGGAGAAACTGACTTTTAACAGAAAATAGTTAGAAATTTAACAAAGGGGGGGGGGGTTACTTTTCAAACAGTTTAACAGAAAATGGGCAAAACTGGAAAAAACACGTTTTTGTCAAAACTAGCCGTACGGCTTGTTTCGATCGTCCCAGAATTTTTTACAGATTCATCAGGAACAGTCTAGTTTCAGGCAGAAACAGAACATTCTGTTGAAACTGAACTGTTTTACATCTTTGGGGTCTATTTACTCACACTAAACTTGAATTGAATCATCCCTATGCTCTTGGTCACTAATTAATCATAAAAACACAAGGTTTTGGGTGTGATCAAGGCAATAATTGGGGAAAATTAAGAAAAATGATGAACATGGCATTTGAGCCTAAATCATCATTTGGATGATTAAAGATGGCAACTTTAACACCCAAATGGATGATTCATCGAAGGAAAATCCTTGGGAAGTCAAAAATCAACCTTTGGATGTATAAAGATTGAATCTTTATCATCCAAAGGGACAATATTATGAGTTGATCAAAGTTTGAATGGTAAAGATTGAGACTTTACCATCCTAAACTTGATCATACCCACATAAATCAACATAAAATGAAAGAACATTGAAGTAAGGTGCATAAAATCATAACAAGCCTTAGATTATCCTCTGGTTTGCAACCCACAATCATGAGGGGCACCATGAATCAAGGCTTGGGTCCAAGGTATATTGTTTGCAAGAAATGTAAAGACATAAATTTAAATTGCATAAACATAACAAGCCATGATCAACATGGTTTAGAACCCACCATCATGCACAAAACATGAAGGGCACCATTGATCACTCCAAGGCTTGGATCCAATGATATATTTATGTAAAGACTACATTTTATAACCAAGAAAGGCAACCAAAGATGATATCCCAACAAAAGAAAAATATAAAGAGATGAAGAGGAAGGTTGCAATAAATAAAGATTTGATCTAAGAAAGCTTGGGGCAAATCATTAATTGATTGACCCAAGTTTGCTTCTTTCCTTTTCCTACTTGAAGATCATGGACTTCAAGCTATTCATTCAACCATAGTTTGTTCACCAATCTCACTTATTCACTTAATTGTACTAATCACTCAATGAGAGGGAATTTTGGCATAATAACTTTGCCCAAGAATTTCTTGTTCCAATGAGAGAGGATGACCTCTCTATTTATAGAGGAAAATGCTTCATTTTAGCCCTTCAACTATGGGCTTGGGCACCAAGCAAAAGGGGGATATTTTCACTTTAATCCCTCAACTATTGTCTTGTGACTTACTTAGGGGCTAAGCATAAAAATGGGTTAAGATTGGATCACAAAATGGGTCATTTATCCTCATAAAATGGTCACAAATTGGGTTGATATTGGATCATTTTTGGGGCACAAAATGGGGCATTTTGGCTGGGAATTAAGTCTTCTAGAAGAGGACCATGTGGGTGATCAAACAAGGGTGACAAACTAATCAAATGGATGCACTTGAGGCTATGACCGGAGGGAGACAAAATCGGGATGAAGGACCAATGACAGCGCGCCAGGTGGGGCGGCTGTCGGGTGCGTGAAGTCCACGCGGGGACAAGGCGAGTGGAGGTGGCGGCTGGGCGAGGGACGCGTGGCAGCTGGCTGTCGTGTGTGCGCTTTGAGAAGGCGTACATTGAATGTGCGCCCACCTCCTTATTCCTTGGCCTTTTCTGGAAATTCCCACAAAGTCCTTTATGGGCTTTGTGGGGATAAAACAGAGGTCCTTGGCTCAATTTTATTACCAAAAGTCCCCTCCCTTTTCCAGAATAATTTATTTAATGCCCAAAACACCCTTTAAACATTATAATGACCCAATTAATTTCCAAATTACCCCTTAACTCCTCAATTTAATCATTTTAAGCCCAATGGTCCGGATCGGGGTACTTACAGAGCCCCTCGGCAACGTCGCTTTTGGAGAAAGCGGGGTTGTCGATAAAAAAAAAAAGAATCCCGATCCGACGAGCTACCAAGATGGGAGAGATGGTGACCAAAGTGGTCAAGTGGCTGGACCCTTATCTTTAAAGGATTCCTACGTATCCCTATCCGAGGGAATCAATCAGTCGTAGTTCGGATGAGAGAGTTTAAGGCTACTCGAACCTATAAGCATCCCAATCCGATGGGAGGACGGCATAGCCGATTTAGGTGAGAGATTCTAAGGCTACTCAAACATATAAGCATCCCATTTTGATGGGAGGACGGCATAGCCAATTTGGGTGAGAGATTTTAAGGCTACTCAAACCTATAAGCATCCCATTTTGATGGGAGGACGGCATAGCCGATTTGGGTGAGAGATTCTAAGGCTACTCAAACCTATAGACGACCGTCGAGGTCGGGTGGGGAACTCGGGCATGACTCTTATCTGGTCAAGGGCAAAGATTCGGGCATGACACTCATTCGGTCAGAGGCAAAGGTTCGGGTATGACACTCATTCGGTCAGAGGCAAAGGTTCGGGTGTGACATTCATTTGGTATGAGGAAAGGACTTTGGCATGACACTCATTCGGTCAAAGGCAAGGACTTGGGCATGAAACTCGTTCGGTCAGAGGCAAGGCAAGGACTCGGGCATGACACTTATTCGGTTAGAGGAAAGGACTCGGTTATGATACTCATTCGGTCAGAGGCAAGGGCTCGGGCATGACGCTCATTCGGTCAGAGGCAAGGACTTGGGCATGACACTCATTCGGTCAGAGGCAAGGACTCGGGCATGACAATCATTCGGTCAGAGGCAAGGACTTAGGCATCACGCTCATTCGATCAGAGGCAAAGACTTAGGCATGACGCTCATTTGGTCAGAGGCAGAGGCAAGAGATTCGGGCATGACACTCATTCGGTCAGAGGCAAGGACTCGGGCGTGACACTCATTCAGTCAGAGGCAAGGACTTGGGCCTGACACTCATTCAGTCAGAGGCAAGGACTCGGGCATGACACTCATACGGTCAGAGGTAAGGACTCGGGAATGATGCTCATTCGGTCAGAGGCAAGGACTCGGGTATGATACTCATTCGGTCAGAGGCAAGGACTCAGGCATGACGCTCATTCGGTCAGAGGCAAGGGCTCGGGCATGACGCTCATTCAGTCAGAGGCAAGGACTCGGGCATGACACTCATTTGCTCAGAGGCAAGGACTCGGGCATGACACTCATTCGGTCAGAGGCAAGGACTTGGGCATGACGCTCATTTGGTTAGAGGCAGGGACTCGGGCATGACACTGATTTGGTCAGAGGCAAGGGATTCGGTCAACCTGGCTCTATGGGAGAGGGTTGACTACAAGATTGGTCTTACGTCATCTTGGACTGCTGGGTGAACAACGGATTTGACTTTCACTTGGTCAATCCAAAAGGTTTGGTCAACTTGTCTATATGGGAGAGGGTTGACTGCAAGACTGGTCTTACGTCATCTTTGACTGCCGTGAGAACATCAGATTTGACTTTCACTTGGTCAATCCTAAAGGTTTGGTCAACTTGGCTCTATGGGAGAGGGTTAACTACAAGACTGGTCTTACGTCATCTTTGACTACCGGGAGAACAACGGATTTGACTTTCACTTGGTCAATCCTAAAAGTTTGGTCAACTTGGCTCTATGGGAGAGGGTTGACTACAAGACTTGTCTTACGTCATCTTTTACTGCGGGGAGAACAACGAATTTGACTTTCACTTGATCAATCCTAAAGGTTTGGTCAACTTGGCTCTATGGGAGAGGGTTGACTACAAGACTGGTCTTACGTCATCTTTGACTACCGGGAGAACAACGGATTTACTTTCACTGGGTCAATCCTAAAGGTTTGGTCAACTTGGCTCTATGGGAGAGGGTTGACTACAAGACTGGTCTTACGTCGTCTTTGACTGCCGGGAGAATAACGGATTTGACTTTCACTTGGTCAATCCTAATGGTTTGGTCAACTTAGCTCTATGGGAGAGGGTTGACTACAAGACTGGTCTTACGTCGTCTTTGACTGCCGGGAGAACAATGGATTTGACTTTCACTTGGTAAATCCTAAAGGTTTAGTCAACTTAGCTCTATGGGAGAGGGTTGACTAGAAGACTGGTCTTACGTCATCTTTGACTGCCAGGAGAATAATGGATTTAACTTTCACTTGGTCAATCCTAAAGGTTTGGTCAACTTGGCTCTATGGGAGAGGGTTGACTACAAGACTGGTCTTACGTCATCTTTGACTGCTGTGAGAATAACAGATTTGACTTTCACTTGGTCAATCCTAAAGGTTTGGTCAACTTGGCTCTATGGGAGAGGGTTAACTACAAGACTGGTCTTACGTCATCTTTGGCTGCCGGGAGAACAACGGATTTGACTTTCACTTGGTTAATCCTAAAAGTTTGGTCAACTTGGTTCTATGGGAGAGGGTTGACTACAAGACTGGTCTTACGTCATCTTTGACTGCGGGGAGAACAACGGATTTGACTTTCACTTGGTCAACTTGGCTCTATGGGAGAGGGTTGACTACAAGACTGGTCTTACGTCATCTTTGACTGCCGGGAGAACAACGGATTTGACTTTCACTGGGTCAATCCTAAAGGTTTGGTCAACTTGGCTCTATGGGAGAGGGTTGACTACAAGACTGGTCTTAGGTCATCTTTGACTGCCGGGAGAATAATGGACTTGACTTTCACTTGGTCAATCCTAAAGGTTTGGTCAACTTAGCTCTATGGGAGAGGGTTGACTAGAATACTGGTCTGCCGGGAGAATAACGGATTTGAATTTCACTTGGTCAATCCTAAAGGTTTGGTCAACTTGGCTCTATGGGAGAGGGTTGACTACAAGACTGGTCTTACGTCATCTTTGACTGCCGGGAGAACAACGGATTTGACTTTCACTTGGTTAATCCTAAAGGTTTGGTCAACTTGGCTCTATGGGAGAGGGTTGACTACAAGACTGGTCTTACATCATCTTTGATTGCCGGGAGAACAACGGATTTGACTTTCACTTGGTCAATCCTAAAGGTTTGGTCAACTTAGCTCTATGGGAGTGGGTTGACTACAAGACTGGTCTTATGTCATCTTTGATTGTCGTGACAAATGGTCAGTTTGGTCAACTTATCTCATGGTGGAGGGTCGACTACAAGGCTGGTCAATTGGTCAACTTATCTCATGTCAGAGTTTCGACTACATAAATTGGTCAACTTGGCTCTATGGGAGAGGGTTGACTAAATGGTTGGACTTACGAAGGACTACCGGGACACATTGATAGGTTTTCTCTAACCTAATCATGACTATACTGGTCTTACGCCCTACCAAGGGCTGCCGAGGCGTTAAAATCTTAACTTTCATCCTGGACTTACGAGGTACGGCCGGGTCAACAAAATCCAATGGTCTTACGTCATACCGGACGGCCAAGGATGAATTTCACGGAGCCTAATGGACTTATGTCATTCCGGACTGCCAAAGGACACAATCTTATGAAGCCTAATGGTCTTACCTCACGCCGGATGGCCAAAAGACAAGTCTAATGAAACCTAATGGTCTCACATCACGCCGAACGGCCAAAGGGAAAGTCTAACGAAGCCTAATGGTCTTACGTCATACCGGATGGCCAAGGACGAATTTCATGGAATCTAATGGTCTTACGTCACGCCAGACGGCCAAAGGGCAAATCTAACGAAACCTAATGGTTTTACGTCACGTTGGACGGCCAAAGGACAACTCATAACCTAATGGTCTTACATCACACCGGACGGACAAGGACAAGGGTCTCAACCTATAATGACTATTCTGAGTCAAGGTTTGACTTGGGTCAACTCCATCTTTGGGGAGTTTGACGGAAAAACTAGTCTTACGTCCGATTAAGGATTGCCGGGGATAAGGGTCTCAACCTAAAATGACTATTCTGAGTCAAGGTTTGACTTGGGTCAACTCTACTCTACGGGACGGTTGACACATTTTCTTGACACTGGAGAAGAGCCTAGGGGTAACCGTTCAGACACATTTTGGACGAAAGAGTCCAAAACTTTTGGGAAAATCATTTTGAGAGGAGATCAAAAGCATTTTGCTTGAAACATGGTCTTTGATAAATGATGCCAAAAGGGAAAATTTTGGAAATGCTTATTCCTAAAGGAAAATCTTTTAACAAAGCATTTTAGTCAAATTTTTTGCTTTTAACTTAACTGTGAGGTTTGTTATGCGTAAAGTCCTTTGGAGCTTTGTCCATTTCTTAGGAGCGATCGGGAGTAGAGAACCCCTTTTGTCGTCGATCTTGGGGTAGCCCCATGTCCTTGTAGGCGTTGATGGTGCATAGCCCCATGTCTTTGTCGGTGTCGATGGCGGAGTAGCCCCAATATCATCTTCTGACCTTTGGAATAAGGTTAGGAACCCATCCCTTTTTCATGACGCACCCTTTCTTTGCCCAGGCCGCCCTTGCGGGTTTTCAACCTAGCGGGCTACTTTTTTGGTGCCTCTTCTTTTTTTTTTTTTTTTTTTTTATTATGAGTGATCCAGCCGACTCGATAGAACGGGGACTTTAAAGTATTTTTCTTGGAGGAAACATGCAAGGGCCTTTATTTAAGCGGGAGAGAGTCCCTTTATGTTGATGAACAATGTATCATGAAACGGGAGGAAGCCCTTGCTTGACAAAAGACAAGTGTTTAGCTCTTTCCTAAGATGTAGAGAAGAAGACTTGTCGAGACATTTGAAATTGGCCTTAGTTAATATCATCAAAATGATTACTTGAACGGACCATGTTGATTATTAAGTCAGGATTATAACAAGCAATTAGCCTTGACATGTATAACTGTTGTGATCAATTGAGATTAAGATTCGATCAATGGCAAGATCGGGAAGGAGAAGGCTTTTTGGGTCATTTCAGGGTTTTAGGGTCTTGGCGTGACCACGGAAAGGGGTTTTGACCAAAGAAGGGGAATCATAATTCATGGGTTCCTTTGTGGAACCGAACAATGTCTATCTGAAAGATCGGTCATTGGCGCGACCGCAGAGAAGAGACTTTGGTTATTTTTGGGAGGGCCAAAGGTTCGATGGCTTTTCTCATGTTGTGACCGGACCCAAAGGTTGCCTACGTTCCCCTTAATGTGAGGAGATCAGGTTGCCGTAGTTCAGACTTAGGCCGTCTTTTGCTGAAGTTGGATTTCTTTTGATGTTGTCTCGGAGGACGATGTTGCTCACTTTTCTTTGCGGTGAACTCCTTGACATGGACCCCTTGGGGGTGAACCCTCTTTGGTTTGAACGGGCCTTTTGAGGAAAACTTTCTTTTCCGCCATTTCTTTTCCTTCTTTCCATACATTCATTTCCCTTTTTTTTAGGAAAACATTAACACCAACTTGCTATCTTGGGCATTGGCTTTCCTGCAGCTCCTTATCAATTCTGGTTTCGATCTCGAAGATCTGAGAAGCCCCTTGCTCGGTTGCGCATGCATGATCAAGGTCCAATCTTGGTGGTTGAGCAACAACGTCCTCACCTTTTCACTGTTTCGGGATGCCTTTGATGTGCATCAGGGATTTGTCTCAGAAAGGTGCATCGGGTTGTGTATCGGGGAGGTGTATGGGGGAAGATTTGCCATTAATGGTTTCTTCATGTAAATTGATCACAACATTTATTCACATCAAGATTAATTGTTTGCGTTTAGCATTTTTCATTTGTGTTAGGTCCATTCGTCCTTAATGAGCCGTCGTTGACTAGTATGCTTAAGAGTCAAATCATCATTTTGGGGACGTAGCAATCAATTGATCATAACAAGCAAGGCAATTTCAAGAGTAAATGTGTATTGCAAATAATGTCTCAAGTCTAGAGAGAAGAGAATGAAAATGACTTTTTTATTGAGATAACTTTGTGCATACATGTCCAAGTGCGGACCTTCGTAAAAATAAAAAGACACAGTCTGAGACGGATTTTGATGAAAGTCTAGATCCTACGAGGCTGGAAGACTCATCATTTTTTTTATTTTTTTTTAGGGATGGGCTCCTATAAAGTGCGATGGTCTGTTTTCTTCCTCAATTGTTGGAGGGTTTGTCGGTGGCACATTCCATGTCTTCCACGGGGAACTTGGGTTCATTGTCATTGGATAAGACGTCGCGAGGTCTCCAATTGGCTTGGCAATGCAATCGCCGGACTCTTCTTTGGCAATCTCCTTTTGGTGGCTCCCTTTCAAGGGCGTAACCTCGCGCATGGCATTCGGCGAAGGTACGGATCTCCATTTGATGTAGCCGCCTTTGGGCCTCCGGGGCATGGGTCTCTTCTCGTGGACGGTGTCCCAATCCTTCTCGCGTGGATGGAAGTCTCAAACGCCATTTCAGATGTGGGTTCCTTGGTTGATGTTTCCGGTGGACAAGACCGCAAAGGACTTTAGCATTTTAAACCTCGAGGTGAAATTATAACCATGATTTGAGAGGAACGCCTCATTAACGGATTAGCCTTTTGGAAAAGAGTTGACCTCTTATTTTAAGAAAACTTGATCTCCGAATTTCATTTTTTTTTTAAATGGGGATTGACACACACATTTTTTTTTTTTTTTTCATTTAAGTGTTTCTCGTTAGTTTCTGTCACTTCCGTTAAGTTCCTGACTGACTTCGTTAAGTCCAGGGACTAAACTGAATGACAGGGCTGACTTTCTAGTCCATTCTGTCAAAATTTCCTTCTCTGAGTCGCGCGCCTCCGACAAGAGGAGCCAGGCGCGCGCGCCCCCCGCCCCCAAAGCAGGAAGCGCGCGCCTCTGGGCGTCAGTTACAGATTTCTGGCCAGGATTCTCTCCCCTGCTCAATTTACAAGATTTTGCCCGGGAAGGATTTCTTGGTGACTGAGTTTTGGCACCAAAAACACCCCTCTTTCACCTATAAAAACCTCCCTTTACCTCCATTTTCAAAGACCGAAAATTGAACTTACAAAAACTATACCAAAACCACTTTCTAAAGGTTCTCCAAGGATCTCATCAAGCAACATTTGAAGGTCTTCAAATTGTAGGTAAAAGTCAATCTTTTCCTTTCTTTTCTACTTCATATCCTCTCTCTCTTTTACTCTAATCAAATGTGCAATCACCCGAATCATTTTTGGACATGACTCTAATGATCACCTCATCTCATTGAGGTTGGTTAAGGAGTTATCTCCTACATTCCAAACTCTGTTTTAAAACCCCCCTTTTTATGACTTAAAGAAGAAGAAGAAGAAGAAGAACGTTATCATTCATGTAGATTTTGATCAAGCAAGACCAACTTTAGTTGGGCGAGATGGGTGTTTCGGTACTTCCCATCTCGTAATCTAACCCCCGAACCTCAAAACAATGAATCTCTGTTTTCGTAATCAAACTCAGGCTATAATCAATAGGTTTTTCTTATGTTCCTCAAAACATAGGTGGCGACTCTAAACAATCTAAAACAAGTTAGACATCCTAGGATAATTCACCGCTCTAGCCAAGTTGTGGTTTCCCGGGGTATCTACAGTGGCGACTCCGCTGGGGATATTTGAGGGTTAAACTTGCATTCTGATCGAAATCTACATCTTTTCTGGGCATTCTGATTCCTGATGGGGGAGGCGCGCGCTTCTGGCCTCTTCAGCCTAAGGCGCGCGCATCCCGCATCAAGGACCAGAATCGCCCACTTCTTCATGTTCTTCATCTTCTTCTTCTGCTATTCTGCACTAATCATTTCTGCAGGGGTTACAATATGCACATAGGACCAGGGCAATCCCCTGAGTCCAAAATCTGACATTCTGACAGGTGTTCCCAGAAGCGCGCGCATCCTAATAGCATTGCGCCATGCGCGCGCGTCTCACATCAACACCCAGAGGCGCACGCTTCTGGGTTGGTTCCCAGAACAGAAACAGGTTTCAGTGACTGAGCAGAACAGTGGGGTGTGGGCACAGTTGCCTACATCAGAACAGAATTGAACCTCGGACTGTTTTAATTTTGTGTTTTATTTACCGGTCACACGGGTGATTCGGGAGTTGTAATTCATGTGCTTATGTGTTTTGTTTGTTTTTCTTTCTTTTCAAAAAAAAAAAAAAAAATTTTGTCACTTGTTAGACCTCACACTACATGCACATATTCCTATGAACTGCTCACTATCGAGTCGCACAAGTCCAACCCCAAACACGTCGAGGCCCGTCCTAGAAAGTTTCAAGCTCCACCAGACCTTGGCTCTTTCGAAGCGGTAAACCTCAGCCCGTGGCATAGTTCAAGACTACATGCCGGGGGTGACCTTTGAGCCTCATATTCAAGCCGAGCACAAACCACACAATTCTAGTTAGGGTCTAACACTCCGTGACTCAAGTCGGTTTCCATGTACCGAGATTTCCCTAAACTAATGTCATCAAATCATACATGCCAACTTGTTGAAACGGACGCAATAAAAATCCGTCCCCAAAAGTGGTTATTTTGGACGAAAATAAAAATCCGTCCCCGCATGTATGCTTCACTACATTAATTTAGTTTAATCCCGATACATGTAGGATTCACAAGCGCGATGGAATCCGATGAGTATATGGGACCGCAAAATGGTCGATATACTAGTGTGACGATTCCATTATTTTCTTAGAAACCCCAAAAGGGATCCATTCCCTCCGACTTATAAAAAAAAAAAAGAGTCTTTTCTTATGTGGTTCGAGTCGTGTGCCCAACTGTGTGTTCTAAGCCTCTTCATGGACCGCAAGTGTTACTCAAGACTGAAAAGGGCCTCTTCTGCAATATAGGTTCAATTGGTACTTACAGAGTCTACCGGGATTCGGCAAATCGGTTAGTCCGTGAAGAGATCACTCCAACAGCTCCAACATCAACCATGACCGGCAGCAACAACACCATGTCTCTCGAATAGCTTTCAACCATGGTTCAACTCCTCCAAGAGCAAGTCTCCACCCTTAATAAGGAGGCACAAAGCAAAGACGACATTTGGCAATCCCACCTCGACAACCAAAGGGAGGCCCACGAGGCCGAGATGGAGCTAATGAAAGAAAAACTCACTAACCTTGCCAAGGGGAAGAACAAGAATAATGATGATGAATCCGAATGGACCGAGGGTTTGTTCAAAAGTCCTTATGTCAACACCCGCACCAAGAAAATGGGGGAGCCGAGTTCCGAGAACAATGAGCCCAAAATGGTGGATTCTATCATGGCCTACATCGACCAATAATTCAACGGGCTCAACATGGGGAAAGGCTCCGACACAAGCCTTTATCAATCATCCATCCTCATGAGTACTATGGCCGCTCTTCCCGATAAGTTCAAGATGCCCGACATAAGCAAATTCAAGGGAAACTCTTGTCCTATGGCTCACATTGAGACTTATATTTGGGCAATGGTTCCGAAGAAGGTCTCCCCCAAAGTGATGGCTCAATGCTTTCCACTCACTCTCGAGGGGGCGGCAAAAGATTGGTATGCTACTCTCCCACTCACTGTCCGTCTTGATTGGGACTCCGCCATGCTTGCCTTCAAGAACCAATACCAAGGCAACACCACTCACCGGCCCACAAGGAAAGAGATCGAGAATACCACTCAAAGAGACAACGAGTCCTTCATTGACTTCACAAGGAGATGGAATGACAAACTCTCTGAAATTGTTAAGAGGCCAAACACAAAAGAGCAAATGGACATCTTTCTCAAGTGTCTCAAGATTGATCTCCGCACCCACCTAAGTGGGGCTTGCTACTCCGAATTCTCCCAAATGTATAAGGCGGGGGTACGTATGGATGACTTGCTCAAGGAGATTAAGAAGGCCACTCCTAGCTACCGCTACAAGGCCGCTTCCAACTCCACAAAAGAGGCCTCGGTCAACGCCGTCACTATCGATAAGGGGAATTACAAAAAGGTTCCTCCACCCCAAGGGAAGAAGTCTCGAAATGACCGTGTCTACACGCCTCTCCAAGGCATGACTCAAACCGAAGTGTTCGAGGTCCTCAAAGCAAAGGGTCAAGTCACACCCGTGCAAGGGTACCAACCCAAGACGGTCCACCCCAATCATGCTCACCACAAATATTGTGGCTACCACCAATATAGTGGCCACACCACCGAGGATTGCTTCGTTCTCCGCAATGTCATTCAAGATCTCATAGATAAGAAAGAATTTGTAGTGACTAATGACGAACATGTCAATGTAATAGAGATAGGAGAACTCGAGGGGACCACCCATTCAATCCCAATTGTGAATGGGGGCCCCAATGTTATGAATAAACTTGACAATTCTTGCTATGTTGTAACTTACGATGAGGTAATGAGGGAAGTACTAGAGAATAGGAAAAGGAAGCAAGATGGGAACGTCAACATGCTAACTCGATCCGGTCGAGTCATAGCAAGCAACCCTTCCACTTCCGCACCGAGCTCCTCTTCTCAAAGGTCGCAAGCTCGCGACACTCCCGAAGATCCTCTACTTGTCCAACTCAAGAAAACTCAAGCCAACATCTCTATTTGGGACCTCATTGAATCCTCAAAGAAACACCGAGATCTTGTCATCCGCAATCTCGATGATACATCAGTTTCTCCCGATACTACTCCCGAGGACCTCACGGCAATGATCAGTCACATTCATTTTGGCAACGTCATCACTTTTGCCGATATGGACCTTCCACCATTTGGTTCCGACCACAACAAGGCTATTTACCTCAAGGTACGAGCAAGGGGGAGGCCCATCTCAAGAGTCTTAGTGGACGGTGGTTCTGCACTCAATCTCATGCCTGGCAGAATCATGGGCATACTGGGGCTTAAGGATTCCGATTTGAAGCCTTCTACTCAAGTAATCCGAGGTTATGACAGCACCGCCCGTACAGTCATGGGTATGATCGAAATAGACATTGAGTTTGGGAGCATGGTCATGTCCGTTCCATTCCAAGTGCTTGACATCCCGGCATCGTTCAACTTACTTTTGGGTCGACCATGGATTCACAGTGCTAATGCCGTACCGTCAACTCTCCACCAATGTGTCAAGATCCGAAATGGTGATGAAATAGTGACCGTTATGGCTGAAAACGTCACTATCCACAGAAAAGGTGAGCCCGTCCACCAAGTTCAGCATGGTTTACCAGACTCCACTCTCTCCGGCGTCTCAATCAACGCCATTGACAAAGAAGGGGGAAACGGATCATGGATCCCCAGCAACCACAAAGTCCTCCGCATGATGAGGAATATAGACTACTTCCCTAGTTTAGGCCTAGGGAAATATCAACAAGGAATCCTACATCCTGTGCAAGTCCCATTCATCAAAGACACCTTCGGTTTGGGGTACGAGCCTTCCAAAGAAGACTTGAAACAAGAGCAAGCAATCAAGAACGAAAAGGCCGAGCTCGTAAAGAAGGCCGTCGTTATGAAGTCCCTAATCTAAGGCCTTACCGCAAGACATTGAATGGCTATTTTGTCCGCCAAGGGGAAGACGTTCCATACATGATCTTTCCCGAGCCATGGGTTAACAATAAGGGTGTCAAAAAGCCCGGTCTCGAAATTTTCTCCGATTGTGAGATCCAGAAATCCGAAAGGGAACCAACTCCCATGTCGCCCCGTGAATGGTGGGGAAGGAAGGTGACTATGGAATCCGAGACAGAAATCACCGTGGGGGAAGAACTAACAGATTTAGCCTCCATGTTCGAAGAGCTTTCCATAATGAATGAATGCCAAGTCAACGCCATCCATGACACCGTCATCATGAACGAGACTATCAGTGAGATCCCGCCAAGCTCCGAGCCGATCAACAATTGGTATTCTACGAAACGGCCCGTGGTATCTGAGGAATTCTTAGTCCAAGAAATGGGTTGCATACCCCGCACAACAACAAAGGAAGAGCGGCTCACACTTACTTTCGAGTCCGAGAGTGTCTCTAATACCCTCACCCAAGAGGATTTGGAGGCCATAGCCGAGCGTGTGTTTCCTTTCTTTGCTAATGAAAAATTTGATATTTCTGAGTACCCTGAGATTGCAAACATCATAAATGATGAATTAACTAATAATGAACTTAACGAACAAGTTAATAACGATTCAAATTATGATGAAATAGACCACGAAAACACAACATACTTAAATGAACTTGCTCAACAAGTCCGCAGTCGTGGTGAAAATGGTCCAGAGGCTGACGAATAATTGCATGTTGTTAATCTGGGTACCGAAGAAGAGCCAAGAGAAACTAAGATTGGAAGCTTCTTCAAGGGGGATGACAGAGACAGATTGACTGCACTACTGCGGGAGTTCGTGGATGTGTTCGCATGGTCATACAAAGACATGCCGGGTTTGGACAGAAAGGTAGCGGAGCACAGAATTCCGATCAGAGAAGATGCCAGGCCAGTAAAGCAGAAGCTCAGAAAGATCAAGCCAGAATGGTCTCTGCAAGTCAAGGAAGAGATTGAGAAGATCCTCAGTGTGGGTTTCATCAAGGTTATCGAGTATCCGACATGGTTAGCTAACATTGTGACAGTCAGAAAGGCAAACGGCAAGGTTCGAGTTTGTGTGGACTTCTGGGATTTGAACAAAGCTTCCCCAAAGGATGATTTTCCACTCCCTAACATCGACATGCTAGTCGACTCCACGGCTGCCTACGAGGTTCGCTCATTCATGGATGGGTTCGCTGGGTACAATCAGATTCTCACGGCCGAGGAAGACCAACACAAGACAGCCTTCACAACACCGTGGGGCACCTTTTGCTACACAGTCATGCCATTTGGGTTAAGAAATGCTGGGGCTTCCTACCAAAGAGCCGTGACAGACTTGTTCCACGATATGATTCGCAAAGAAATCGAGGTCTATGTGGACGACATGATCATTCACTCCAAAGGGACCGATGGTCAACATTTAATCGATCTCCGCAAGTTCTTCAAAAGGCTTCGTCAACACAAGATGAGGATCAACCCTGCAAAATGCACGTTCGGGGTTATCCGAGGCAAAGTCCTTGGTTATATGGTCACTGAAAGGGGAATTGAAGTAGATCCTTCCAAAATCAAGGCAATCATTGACATGCCTCCTCCAAAAACGCAGAAAGAGATCAAAGGTTTCATGGGCAGACTGCAGTACATCAGTCGGTTTGTGCACCAACTCACTTCCATGTGCGAGCCAATCTTCAAGCTACTCAAGAAGAATGTGTCTCTAGAATGGACCGACGTGTGCCAAGAAGCCTTCAACCAAGTGAAGCATTACTTGACGTGCCCTCCTGTTCTAGTTCCGCCGCACAAGGAGAAACCTCTTTTGCTCTATCTCACTGTCAATGATGAAGCCCTAGGGGCTATGTTAGCACAGGAGCAACGAGAGTCCACAAAGGAGAATGCCATCTATTTTGTCAGTCGCCGATTCCAAGGAGGCGAAAAGAACTACTCTGTCTTAGAGAAGTCATGTGCAGCATTGGTTTGGGTCACTCAAAAGCTCAAACACTATATGGAAGCTTTTCCGATCAGGTTAGTAGCAAAGGTGGACCCACTCCGCTACATCTTCGAGAAGCCTTTCATGTCAACAAGAATAGCCAAATGGTACTTCATGCTCGCCGGCTATGATATCACTTACGTCACACTAAAATCCATCAGGGGGAAAGTGTTCAGTGACCAGCTTGCCGAATTCCCATGTGACGAAGTGAAGGGGGAAGACGTACAGTTCCCCGATGCACTGGCCACTATAGCTTCATTAGTCGAAATGCCCAAAGGGAAAATGGTGAAGCCTTTCAAAATTTCCCGAAGGAACAGTCCGGCATATTGCATGAGTATCGAGATCAACGAGGTTCAGACAAACTCTCTGTGGTATTCAAATATCATGAATTTCCTCAAAGATGGCACTTATCCCGAGTGTAACAATAAGAAGTCTCAAGCAGCCCTGCAAAGGCTAGCCTCTCGGTACGTACTGATTGGGGACCGATTCTATAAAAGGCACCACGACGGGATCAATCTCCTATGCGCCAATGAGGCCGAAGCTCAAGAGATAATGTGTGAAGTGCACGAAGGAGAATGTAGACCCCACATGAATGGGTTTATGCTAGTCAAGAAGATACTTCGCATTGGTTATTATTGGAGCACTATGGAACGAGACTGTATCGAGAAAGTCAAAAGGTGTGCCAAGTGCCAATTCCACGCTAATCTGCAACATGCTCCACCATCACAACTTTACAACATGGTCACACCTTGGCCTTTCTCTTGTTGGGGGATAGACATCATCGGTAAAGTTCATCCCGCCGGGAGCAATGGGCAGTCATTCGTCCTAGTGGCAGTCGACTACTTTACAAAGTGGGTCGAACCACAAGCCTATCGGACCCTCAACGCAAAGAAAGTGACCGAATTTGTAAAGATTAATATCATGTGCCGATACGGCGTGCCTCATGAAATCATTTCCGACAACGGCTCTCACTTTGAGAAGGAAATGGATGAACTTTTGGTAGAATACAAGATCACCAAGCACAAGTCATCTCCTTACCGTCCCCAAGCAAATGGCGCGGTTGAAGCAGCAAATAAAACCATCGAGACCATCGTCAAGAAAATGGCCTCAACAGGAAGGGATTGGCCTGAGAAGCTACCATTAGCATTGTGGGGCTACCGCACATCAATACGGTCCGCAATAGGAGAAACTCCTTATGCATTAGTCTATGGTTCTGAAGCCGTACTCCCTATCGAACTTGAAGTCCCATCTCTACGGGTCCTCCTCGAGAATCAAGTCAACGAGGTCAACTGGATGCAAAGTCGATACGAACAGCTAGCCTTACTCGACGAGAAAAGGTTAAGAGCACTCGAACGCACGAGGGCATATCAGCAAAGGATGGCAAGAGCTTTAAACAAAAAGGTGAAGCCTCGAAACATCAATGTGGGAGATTTGGTCTTAAGACAACATCCTCCTAACGCCATGAATCCCCTGGGGAAATGGGGACCCCGATGGATCGGTCCGTACGTGGTCAAGAAGATACTAAGCGACGGTGCAGTCCGGCTCGTGGATTTGGATGGTGACCATCTGCCAAAGGAAGTCAACCTCGACAAGCTCATGAAGTTCTACGCTTAATAAACAAAGACCATCAAAAAACAAAAAAAAAAGACCATCAAAAAAAAATAAAAAAAATAAATAAAATCGCTCGCTAGGTTGAAAACCCGCAAGGGCGGCCTAGGCAAAAATTAGAGCACGTGCAAAAAAGAAGCCCGCTAGATTGAAAACCCGAAAAGGCGGTCTAGGCAAAAAACAGAAAAAAAAATAAAAAAAAATGGTCTTTGTTTGTTTGAACTACGGAGACCTGAGCCTCCCAACTGGAGGAACGTAGGCAACCTTCGGGTGCGGTCTAAAACATATCAAAAATACCCAATTCACTTCGAATAACAAAATGCAATTCTTATTCACTCAATGCATTATTCAAACCATTACAACGGATTTATTGAGCAACAAAAGACATCAAAATACTAAATCCTAAAACAAAGTGGTCTAATTGCAATCTCTTAGGGTACTAAGAAAAATCCAATTTTCTCTTAGCCTTCAAAGGACCACCCGATCGTCTCTCAATCCTTTTCTTCTTGAATAACGGAGGAGCACTAATACGCACCGAAACCGTCTGTGTTGCGGCACATCTCCTAGCATAAAAGTCATCCAAAGGAGTACCAAAAGGGTCAGCAAGAATGTTACTCGAATCAGCAGCAGCCTCCCTATATCTCAAAGCGCTGCTAGGCTCAAAACCCTTTCCCAACAACTCGGCACGAAGCACGTCGACCCAAGTGATGCCATGATAAAGGGTGCCAAACAAATAATCCAAGTAGATCTCAGGAAGGAAGACACTCCCCCGATGCAGAGGAGCAAAAGCCCAGCGGTCGCGATCATCTCCCCAAGCCGACTGAAGCTCACTCGAGAAGTCAGGACCCATGTAAACAACTGGACGAAGCATTCCGTCCCTCGGAAAAGGAATTGTCTGTTGGCGACCGAACTGCCGCAGAACCCGCTCTGGCTGGTAAAATGAAGAATCTCTTAAGCCGGGTACAACCACGTGCTGAAAACCAAGAGTCCATTCCACAAAAGGACGAAGACCCCAAGAAGGAGGGCACCACTCAATGTCGACGGTTATCCGAGAGGCAAAGAATTTCTTCCAACCATCTTCAGATAAATCCCGGATCAACAACTTCCTCCTATGAACAGCAAAAGGAGACAAATCACCATCCGGGGAATAAATCTTGAAGTGTTCTCGGAGCCATATGGTCAAGAGCAAAGGGCTTCCCCGACACATCTTGCCCGTCCTATGTAACTCATCAAGGCCGTGCAACGTCTCCCCTACAATAAGAGGGATTATACTAAATTTTTGCTCCTTGGCTTGCAAAATAATCTCAGCCAACTGCACATCCGCAGTCCCGAAGGGTGTAACAAACAGTACTTCACTAAAGAGACAAGCGGCCATGGCATTCCTTTTGAAAGATTGAACCACCGGATCCTCTGAGTGTAAACTAAAGAACATCGGCAGCTCAGTTATGTCAATCACAGTACCGTGCAACATCATCCGGCTACCGCACATCAACAAATCCCAATCCGGCTTCAACATCCGCAAAGTGAAAAGAACTCGGAACCCGAAGTCTTTAATGAAGGCCATCTTGGGATGGGTCTTGAAAGAATACACAAAAGTGCCCAAGTCCTTTTCATACCCACTAACAACCTTGGCATCAAGAACAAAAGAATTGGAAGCCATGGAAAATGTTGATCACAAACAAAGTTGAGCAATAATATGATGTTCAAAAATGGCAGAAAAGAGCTATGAGAATCAAGTGGTCGAACAGAAGATGATATTATAGCTGTTGGGGATTCTTTTGGCCAGCAAATATCAAGCCCAGAATTCCGCCTCCCAGACGCGCGCGCCACCCGCCAGCGGTATGGAATGCGCGCGCGTCCCAAACCTACAGAGGAAAGCGCGCGCCTCCCAAGTCTAAATCACTTCAAGAAAAGGTCTTGTCAGAGATCTCTAGCTCAAATCAAGGCACAGCCCCTATCCTCGGACACCCAGTTAGGCACACATTCTTCTGGTCCGCCCTTAAGGCATGTCAAAAATTGAAAGTAGGATAGAAACTCCCACTCAAAAGTAGGCTGTCCTCCCACGGATTCCAAACTCCCTAAGTTCTGTCACGGGTACCATACCCCCCTCAAGGGTCAATCTCAACATTTCATCCCCAGCAGGAACTTTTTTCTGGTTGCGGTCAACTGTGCCCGCACCCCACAATTCAAAAGAAAGTCAAGGGTGACTCCATGTGGCATGAGACTCCAAAGCAATAACTCATCAATGAATCTCACTAACGGATTCGACAACAAAGGTTCACTAACGGCCTCTCCAAAGGTTCACTAACAGCCTCATCAACGGATTTCACTAACGGATTCGTCCTTGAAGGTTCACTAACGGCCTCTCCAAAGGTTCACTAACGGCCTCATCAACGGATTTCACTAACGGATTCGTCCTCGAAGGTTCACTAACGGCCTCCTCAAAGGTTCACTAACGGCCTCATCAACGGATTTCACTAACGGATTCGTCCTCGAAGGTTCACTAACGGCCTCCTCAAAGGTTCACTAACGGCCTCATCAACGAATTTCACTAACGGATTCGTCCTCAAAGGTTCACTAACGGCCTCTTCAAAGGTTCACTAACGGCCTCTCCAAAGGTTCACTAACGGCCTCATCAACGGATTTCACTAACGGATTCGTACTCGAAGGTTCACTAACGGCCTCTTCAAAGGTTCACTAACGGCCTCTCCAAAGGTTCACTAACGGCCTCATCAACGGATTTCACTAACGGATTCGTACTCGAAGGTTCACTAACGGCCTCTTCAAAGGTTCACTAACGGCCTCTCCAAAGGTTCACTAACGGCCTCATCAACGGATTTCACTAACGGATTCGTCCTCAAAGGTTCACTAACGGCCTCTTCAAAGGTTCACTAACGGCCTCATCAACGGATTTCACTAACGGATTCGTCCTCAAAGGTTCACTAACGGCCTCTTCAAAGGTTCACTAACGGCCTCTCCAAAGGTTCACTAACGGCCTCATCAACGGATTTCACTAACGGATTCGTCCTCAAGGGTTCACTAACGGCCTCTCCAAAGGTTCACCAACGGCCTCGTTCAAAGGGTTCACTAACGGACTCATTCAAAACATTCAGCCGGCAGGTTCACCTAACGGATCATGCCACCCCCTCTATCAACAAAAGCCGCTCACACAGGGAGCGCACCACTATCTCTCGCAATTTCAAATTTCTGCTTTCATCGAGTCTTTGATTTTTCTTCGTGATGTCCTCGGCGGGTGTTTTTAACTTGCTTTGTAATCCCAGTCGCCGAGGGGCTCTGTAGACACCCCGCCTTGGACCGCTCACCCCGATTGCACATTTGATTTTGTGTTTCTCCCCATTTTAAGTGTTTCTCGTTAGTTTCTGTCACTTCCGTTAAGTTCCTGACTGACTTTGTTAAGTCCAGGGACTAAACTGAATGACAGGGCTGACTTTCTAGTCCATTCTGTCAAAATTGCCTTCTCTGAGTCGCGCGCCTCCGACAAGAGGAGCCAGGCGCGCGCGTCCCCCGCTCCCAAAGCAGGAAGCGCGCGCCTCTGGGCGTCAGTTACAGATTTCTGGCCAGGATTCTCTCCCCTGCTCAATTTACAGGATTTTGCCCGGGAAGGATTTCTTGGTGACTGAGTTTTGGCACCAAAAACACCCCTCTTTCACCTATAAAAACCTCTCTTTACCTCCATTTTCAAAGACCGAAAATTGAACTTACAAAAACTATACCAAAACCACTTTCTAAAGGTTCTCTAAGGATCTCATTAAGCAACATTTGAAGGTCTTCAAATTGTAGGTAAAAGTCCATCTTTTCCTTTCTTTTCTACTTCATCTCCTCTCTCTCTTTTACTCTAATCAAATGTGCAATCACCCAAATCATTTTGGGACATGACTCTAATGATCACCTCATCTCATTGAGGTTGGTTAAGGAGTTATCTCCTACATTCCAAACTTTATTTTAAAACCCCCCTTTTTATGACTTAAAGAAGAAGAAGAAGAACGTTATCATTCATGTAGATTTTGATCAAGCAAGACCAACTTTAGTTGGGCGAGATGGGTGTTTCGGTACTTCCCATCTCGTAATCTAACCCCTGAACCTCAAAACAAAGAATCTCTGTTTTCGTAATCAAACTCAGGCTATAATCAATAGGTTTTTCTTATGTTCCTCAAAACATAGGTGGCGACTCTAAACAATCTAAAACAAGTTAGACATCCTAGGATAATTCACCGCTCTAGCCAAGTTGTGGTTTCCCGGGGTATCTACATTAACACACACACATTTTTTTTTAGGATTGACCGGGCTGAAGTTGCCTACGTTCCCCTTACCACGGAGGAGGGGGTCCCACGCGATGAGAGGCTCTGGTCACCGTAGTTCAGACCGGTTTAGAATTCTAAGAGGAGAAGAAGGACATGACTGACTTCTTGGGAGATAACGGGGATCCACCCAAATATTTGACTGACTTCCTAGGGGACCGCGCCTAGGGTTCCAACGGAAGTCTTAATGGGGACCTTGGGGACAACGCCTAGGGTTCCTCAAATTTTCAACGAGAAACTTAGTGGGAATCTCGACGGGAATCACAACGGGGAACTAGGGACTATGCCTAGGGTTCCAACGGGAATCTCAACGAGGATCACAACGGGGAACTAGGGACTATGCCTAAGGTTCCAACGGGAATCTCAACGAGGATCACAACGGGGAACTAGGGACTATGCCTAAGGTTCTAATGGGAATCTCAACGAGGATCACAACGGGGAACTAGGGACTACGCCTAAGGTTCCAACGGGAATCTCAACGAGGATCCCAACGGGGAACTAGGGACTATGCCTAAGGTTCCAACGGGAATCTCAATGAGGATCACAATGGGGAACTAGGGACTATGCCTAAGGTTCCAACGGGAATCTCAACGAGGATCACAATAGGGAACTAGGGACTATGCCTAAGGTTCCAACGGGAATCTCAACGAGGATTACAATGGGGATCACAACGGGGATCACGACGGGGATCACGACGGGAGTCTCGGAGGATAACGGGGATCCGTCCGAAGACTTAACAAAATCACTTAATGGAAGTCTTGGAGGATAACGGGAATCCGTCCAAAGACTTAACGAAATCACTTAACGGAAGTCTTGGAGGATAACGGGGATCCGTCCAAAGACTTTAACGAAATCACTTAATTGAAGTTTTGGAGGATAACGGGGATCTGTCCAAAGACTTTAACGAAATCACTTAATGGAAGTCTTGGAGGATAACGGGGATCCGTCCAAAGACTTAACAAAATCACTTAATGGAAGTCTTAGAGGATAACGGGGATCCGTCCAAAAACTTAACGAAATCCCTTAACGGAAGTTTGGAGGATAACGGGGATCCGTCCAAAGACTTAACAAAATCACTTAATGGAAGTCTTGGAGGATAACGGGGATCCGTCCAAAAAACAAAACAAAATCACTCAATGGAAGCCTTGGAGGATAACGGGGATTCGTCCAAAGACTTAACAAGATGACGCTTGTTAACACAAGAATGCGATGCGTCATGACAAGAAGCACAAATGGAGCAAACTCATGCAATGCGCAATTATTTATTCATCCAAGTTTACTTAAAAAGAAATTTTATTCCTAAATGGTTGGAAAAGATTTCTCTTCTTTTTCGCAACTACTCTAATTCCTAGATCAGTGGAGGCCATCACTACGCCTATAGACCCCTCGTTTTTCACCTGTCTTGCGCACTCCCGAGGATGGACTATCCTGGGCGAGGGTCCTATAGGGCAAGCGGCTTCCACCGACCAAAAGAAATGAACCTAGGGTCTAGTGCATCGCAATATTCCCAATGTGTGAGCCATCCCAAATCATGGTTAAGCCCCGGTTAAGATCAAGATTCTTCTTAAGGACTTAAGGGACTTCCGGCATAACCTCATCTTTGATGAGGGTTCTCGAATCTTATCCTTGGGCTTAAGGATGATTAATATGAACCATATATTAGGGCTTGACAACACGGTGTCACCCTATCCTTAATACATGACTTCGGTTAATTACGATCAACATTAACGCGTAAGTCAAGGACCAGGTCAAAGTTGACCATGGTCACACTTGCTTTCACAAGGAGTCATGACTCAGGCATTAACTTGTCCACAATTACACTCAGACACGTATTAGGGACGTGGTAACGTGAGCTAGACCAAAAACCAACCAAGGTCTCAGTATTTGTGTGTCACGGACGAGTGTGGTTGACTCGGCTCGGAAGGGGAGGTGGAATGGACCCGTGCACGCTAGAAGGGCACAAGAGCACCAATCAAGCTGCATCGTGGCATCCATCCCGGGTTTAAAGGGTATTTGGAATGTGCAAGGTCAAGTGCGCGTAATGTGAAGCCTTCTATGTTCCCTTTTGAGTCAAAATAGAAATTTTTGGTTCGTTTTGATAAACATGAATGAGCAATACATGAACAAAATGATGAACAAGTAATCAAACAAGCATATGAACAAGCAAGAATCAAAATTTTGTGCATGGAAAGGTTGTGCACAACCAAAGGTTTTTGAAATCAAATTTTTTTTTGCAAGAAGAGCAACCTTTTGAAAGTCATTTGTACAAAAAATGTTGTGCACAAACAAGAAGAATGTGAAGACCAAACTTTTTTTATAACAAGGGTTATGCACAATGAGGCTTTGAAAACCCAATTTTTATGTCCAAAAATTTGTGCATAACCAAGCTTTGGAAAATCCATTTTTGGCCAAGAAAAAGAAGGTAAAAGTGCACAAGAAGAGTCTGAAAATTGGAACCTGGACCGGAAGAAGCAAGAAGACCCTTAGAATGTCTCTGCCTCGCGCAAAATTGTTGACTTGAAGCATGTTGTGGATCATCCCAATGTAGCCGTACGGCTAAGGCATCCTGTCCATTATTTTTTGCAAATTTTCTGCTTCTAATCCTTAAGCCCTAGTCTATTGCATTTCCAAAACAATTCCATTCCCTGTAAATCAAAACAGAAATACAAAACACGCAAATTAGGCACAAAGTCAACAAATGGGGACGGGAGTTTGAACCACACATAAATGTCCCCAAAGCTTCTAAAAAGAAGTTTGAGAACATTTAACACCCCAGCGGAGTCGCCACTTTAAGGATCCCGTCCCCGGGGCGAAACAAGCAAAGTTCACACGAGGAAGAAATGCCAAACACTGGTAACTTTCCTTTCACAAAAACAGAGTCGCCACATTAAATTGATTTTTAACCCAATTTAATGAAAATGGTTAGAGATGATGAGCTCGGAGGTCACGTTACACTTTGGGAAGAACTTATACGAAGTTCACCCAAAGTGCCTCGGAAAACCGAGTCTCCCTAGATTTGTTGACCAAAATGTGCAAATGTGTGTGTGTGTTTGAAAATGGGAGAAACTAACTTTTAATAAAAAACAGTTAGAAATTTAACAAAGGGGGGTTACTTTGCAAACAGTTTAACAAAAAATGGGCAAAACTGGAAAAAACATGTTTTTATCAAAACTAGCCGTACGGCTTGTTTCGATCGTCCCAGAATTTTTTACAGATTCATCAGGAACAGTCTAGTTTCAGGCAGAAACAGAACATTCTGTTGAAACTGAACTGTTTTACATCTTTGGGGTCTATTTACTCATACTAAACTTGAATTGAATCATCCCTATGCTCTTGGTCACTAATTAATCATCAAAACACAAGGTTTTGGGTGTGATCAAGGCAATAATTGGGGAAAATTAAGAAAAATGATGAACATGGCATTTGAGCCTAAAGCATCATTTGGATGATTAAAGATGGCAACTTTAACACCCAAATGGATGATTCATCCAAGGAAAAGCCTTGGCAAGTCAAAAATCAACCTTTGGATGGATAAAGATTGAATCTTTATCATCCAAAGGGACAATATTATGAGTTGATCAATGTTTGAATGGTAAAGATTGAGACTTTACCATCCTAAACTTGATCATACCCACATAATCAACATAAAATGAAAGAACATTGAAGTAATGTGCATAAAATCATAACAAGCCTTAGATTATCCTTTGGTTTGCAACCCACAATCATGAGGGACACCATGAATCAAGGCTTGGGTCCAAGGTATATTCTTTTCAAGAAATGTAAAGACATAAATTTAAATTGCATAAACATAACAAGCCTTGATCATCATGGTTTAGAACCCACCATCATGCACAAAACATGAAGGGCACCATTGATCACTCCAAGGATTGGATCCAATGATATATTTATGTAAAAACTACTTTTTATAACCAAGAAAGGCAACCAAAGATGATATCCCAACAAAAGAAAAATAGAAAGAGATGAAGAGGAAGGTTGCAATAAAATAAATATTTGATCTAAGCAAGCTTGGGGTAAATCATTAATTGATTGACCCAAGTTTGCTTCTTTCCTTTTCCTACTTGAATATCATGGACTTCAAGCTATTCATTCAACCATGGTTTGTTCGTCAATCTCACTTAATCACTCAATTTTACTAATCACTCAATGAGAGGGAATTTTGGCATAATAACTATGCCCAAGAATTTCTTGTTCCAATGAGAGAGGATGACCTCTCTATTTATAGAAGAAAATGCTTCATTTTAGCCCTTCAACTATGGGCTTGGGCACCAAGCAAAAGGGGGATATTTTCACTTTAATCCCTCAACTATTGTCTTGTGATTTTCTTAGGGGCTAAGCATAAAAATGGGTTAAGATTGGATCACAAAATGGGTCATTTATCCTCATAAAATGGTCACAAATTGGGTTGATATTGGATCATTTTTGGGGCACAAAATGGGGCATTTTGGCTGGGAATTAAGTCTTTTAGAAGAGGACCATATGGGTGACCAAACAAGGGTGACAAACTAATCAAATGGCTACACTTGGGGCTGTGACCGGCGGGAGACAAAAGCCGGGTGAAGGACCAATTACAGCGCGCCAGGTGGGGCGGCTGTCGGGCGCGTGAAGTCCACGCGGGGACAAGGCGAGTGGAGGTGGCGGTTGTGCGAGGGACGCGTGGCAGCTGGCTGTCGTGTGTGCGCTTTGAGAAGGCATACATTGAATGTGCGCCCGCCTCCTTGTTCCTTGACCTTTTCTGGAAATTCCCACAAAGTCCTTTATGGGCTTTGTGGGGGATAAAACTGAGGTCCTTGGCCTAATTTTATTACCAAAAGGCCCTCCCTTTTCCAGAATAATTCATTTAATGCCCAAAACACCCTTTTAACATTATAATGACCCAATTAATTTCCAAATTACCCCTTAACTCCTCAATTTAATCATTTTAAGCCCAATAGTCCGGATCGGGGTACCTACAGAGACATCCTCCCTTTTCTGTGAATATGCCGTGTTGGTCAACCCATGTTTCATAAAAGCCGACTTGTTGGGACCCCAGCCTGGATTTGACACAGTTTCTGCACTCTAGGTCCGTCCGATCAGCAAAGTAGCTCCACACTCCCAACACAATCGCTTCAGTAGTCTACATCCGTGATCCCGTGACCAAGAGACTAGAAAGTAATGGCTGGCACCCCCATCACTGACTTGGAAGCCGCTAAGACTTTCATTGCCCGGCTTGAGCAACAAATCAAAGAGCAAGCTGAAATTGCTGCCCGTGAGAGTGACCATCACGCCCAAGACATACACTCTGTTCTCCAAGAGCTCCAAGAACACAAAAAGAACAATAAAAAGTCAAAAACCCCTCCAAAGACGGGGAGTCCCATGCTAAGAAAAAGAATAAGAGGGGTGATGATTCTAACTCTGATTCAAATACATCCGACTCTTCCTCCTCCTCCGATGACGAGGATATTAAGGCAAGTGACAAGAAAAAGAAAGCTAGTGATGACACCAATTTCATCAACTCCGCCACTGCTGAGTTTCTCGAAAAGAGGTTTGAACATCTTGGTCTAGCAAAGGGCTCCATCGTTCCATTTGACCCCATTGCACTCCGCAAGACAATCACTAAGCTACCATAAAAGTTTCGCACTCCCATCATAGCCAAGTTCAATGGTACTACCTGTCCTCGTGTTCATGTTGAAACTTACACTTGGGCCATGCTTCCAATGAAAGTAGATGACACCGTCTTGGCCCAAAACTTTCCCCAAACCCTAGAGGGGGCGGCAAGGGATTGGTACATGTCTCTCCCCTTATCTACAAGGACCGATTGGGCTACCGCTTGTGAAGTCTTCCAAAGGCGCTTCGAGGATAACACTACTTACCGTCCCACTAAAAGAGACCTCGAGCAAATCCAACAAGGTGCTAATGAGACATTTGGTGACTTTATTAAAAGCTGGAGAGCCAAGCTCACCGAGATTGTTGATAGGCCAACTACGGATGACCAAATGCATATCTTCTTGAAATCGCTCTGTAACGAGTATGAGGACCGCCTATCCGGCACTTTCTTCCTAAGCTTCTCTGAACTTCATAAAGCCAGTCTCCGACTAGATGGCATCTTTAAAAGTATGAAAGAGGCTAAGAAAGATAGTGGGTACCGCTACACTAACAAGGGCTCTACTGGCAAAGACACATCTGTCAATGCCATCGCTTTCAATAATCAAGGGAGGAGCAAGTATTCCTCCGTCCCTCCGACCAACAAGGAAAAGAAGAAAGAGAGAGTATACAACAAATTAGAAAGTATCACTCAAGGAGAGATCTTTGACATACTCGTAGAAGCCGGCAAGGTCGCACCAAGAAAGCCTCCTTCTACTCCAAGGGAACTCCCCCCGAATCATGCCCATCATCTCTACGCAAATTCCACCAGTTCAATGGTCATGACACCAATACTTGCAACCGCCTCAAAGATGTGATCCAAGATCTCATAGATTCTAAGAAGCTAGGGGCTCCTAATGTAGTGACAAACCCTCTCCCAGCTGTGGGAGGAGGGATCAATGTAATAGAGATAGCTAGTGAGGAAGAGGAGACTACTCGCCTAGTTCCAAATGTGGGTGAGAGTACTCCAAAGTTTAATAATGAAATTTCTTTCTGTTACATATTGCCTCATGATCAAGTACTTAGTATGGAAAATAACAACTTTGTGCGTGAGGGGGAAAACTTGCCATACTTCATGTTCCCTGAACCATGGATTGACCATAGGGCAAAGCGCCAACCGGGCTTTGAAATATTCAGTGACTGTGATCCGAACTCATTCAAAATAGAACCGATGCAATTCTCGAGGCTACCTCGAGAATTAGGGGGTGCCAAGGCCGAGGCATTCAGTGAGTGGGACTTTGTGTTGGGAGAAGACCTACTGCACCAATTTCTCAACCTTTGAAAGCTAGAGGACACTCAGATTAATGCAATAGACAAAGGGGACGCTCCGAACCAAGACTGCACCAAGCTCACCGAGAAGAGTGACGAGCCTATTCAGAATTGGTACACAACTAGGGGACACAACTAGGGGACCCATAGCAAGTGAAGACTTCTTGATCAAGGAATCAGGATGTACTCCCCATCCCCATAGGGCAAGAAAATTTGTAACTCTTACCTAAGAGTCAGATACCGCTACCGATGAGCTCACCCATGAGGACTTGGATGCCATCGCGGAACGTGTATTCCCCTACTTTCTTAATGAAAAAATAGATCTTTCTGAGTATCCCGAGATTGCTAGCGTCCTGAATGATGAATTAACTAATAACTCTAACGAATTAGATAATAATGAGTCATATGACGAGATAGATCAAGAAAACGAACAAATATTAAAATAAATTAATAAGCAAGTAGGTCTTTGTGGTGGAAATGGTCCTATTGATGCCGAAGAAATGCAAATAGTTAATCTGGGGACGGACGATGATCCGAAAGAGACCAAGATTGGCAGGTTCTTCAAAGGGGAAGACCGACAAGCCCTCATAGCGCTTCTCCGACAATTTGTAGATGTGTTGGTTTGGTCCTATATAGATATGCCGGGGCTAGCCAATTCGATCGTTGAGCACAAGATACTGTAGATACCCCGGGAAACCACAACTTGGCTAGAGCGGTGAATTATCCTAGGATGTCTAACTTGTTTTAGATTGTTTAGAGTCGCCACCTATGTTCTTAAAGGAACATAAGAAAAACCTAGAAATAGCCTAATTTATGTACAAAACCAGAGATTCGGGAGAGAAGGGTTCGGGGGTTAGGTGACGGAGTGGGAAGTACTTAAACACCCACTCCGCCCCGCTTACGCGGGTCTTGCTACTATTGGTGTTCTAATATTTACATGTCCTTCAATTAATTAAATAGAAATGTGCTAACAATTGTGATGAGAAGAAAGGGGAAATAAAGGGGAAATAAAATAGAATTGTTTTATTTATTTAATGATAAAGATTACATGTAACAAGTAATGTTAAAGAATTACATTAAGAGATGAAGAGAAATTAACATGGTGAATTAAAGTTAAGATTAAAATGTACGGAGATAACCTTAACTAACTTTATTATGTGAAGTAGTCATGTTGGTCATGTCCCATTAATGGGGATTGCATACATCAAGAAGAAGAAAACAAAGGAAGAAAATGGAGTTGTACCTTGAGAAAGAGGACTTGGAACCTTGACTTGAAAGTGTTGTTGTTGTAATGAAATTGTTGTAGAACAATTTGTGTAGAGTCTTGTTACTAAGAACTCTTGTTGGGAGAATTTGTGTATAATGTAGTTGGTGAATCAAGGTTGGAGTCCAAAAAGAAGTCCCTTTTCCAAGGTAGAAGATGATGGTTTTTATAGGTAAAAAAGAGAGGGAAATGATGGAGGGAAATTGGTCCTCCATGTGAAATGGAATGGGCCAATCACAAATAAGATAAATGAATAAAAGAAAAATAAAAGAAATAAAAGAAATCAAATAATAAATGAAAGAAATATTAGTTTTTTGGGAAAAGGCTTAGAATTTGGGATTGAGAGTTAATGAGAAAAGGGGGGATGAATGTGGATGTAAAAAGATGGTTTTTGTGATCAAGAAAAGATGTTTGTAAATAAGAAAAGGGAGGGAAATAAGGTGCAATCCGTTACTGCCAAAGTGGGAAGCGCGCGGGTCCGGATTTTGGGGCGGGACGCGCGCGCGGCTCACTGGCAGTGCCGGAAGCGCCCGCGGGTGAAAAATGACAGAATGACAGAATGACCCTAAAAGTTAACTCTGTTATGCAGTTTAGTCCAAAACTAACGGAATCAGTTAGGAACTTAACCGAAGTAACATAAATCAACAAAAATAAGTTAAATAAAAATACTTTGTATGCAATCGGGGTGAGAGGTCCAAGGCGGGGTGTCTACAGAGCCCCTCGGCGACGTGGATTGCGAAGCAAAATGCGTCGACGAAAGTAAAAATACCCGCCGAGGACGTCGACAAAGAAAAAGAAAGAAAAGAAAGCAAAGACTCGATGAAAGCAGTAATTTGAAATTGCTAGAGATAGGGGTGCGCTCCCTGTGTGAGCGTCTTTTGCTGGAGTGTTGCATTGGAGCTCATGGGAGCTTGTCTCGATAAGGACCGAGTTGTTGAGTTGGGGCTCATGGGAGCTTGTCTCGATATGGACCGAGTTGCCGACTTGGAGCTCATGGGAGCTTGTCTCGATATGGACCGAGTTGCCGACTTGGAGCTCATGGGAGCTTGTCTCGATATGGACCGAGTTGCCGACTTGGAGCTCATGGGAACTTGTCTCGATATGGACCGAGTTGCCGACTTGGAGCTCATGGGAGCTTGTCTCGATATGGACCGAGTTGCCGACTTGGAGCTCATGGGAGCTTGTTTCGATATGGACCGAGTTGCCGACTTGGGGCTCATGGCGATATGGATCGAGTTGCCGACTTGGGGCTCATGGGAGCTTGTCTCGATATGGACCGAGTTGCCGACTTGGGGCTCATGGGAGCTTGTCTAGATATGGACCGAGTTGCCGACTTGGGGCTCATGGGAGCTTGTCTCGATATGGACCGAGTTGCCGACTTGGCTCTCATGGGAGCTTGTCTCGATATGGACCGAGTTGCCGACTTGGGGCTCATGGGAGCTTGTCTCGATATGGACCGAGTTGCCGACTTGGGGCTCATGGGAGCTTGTCTCGATATGGACCGAGTTGCCGACTTGGAGCCGCATCTGCTTATGTTGTTGACCTTGTGGGGTGTGGGCACGGTTGACCACTTTCTGGTGGGGATGAAGTGCCTTGAGTAGCGGATGCTTTTGACTTCGTGGTGGTACCTGTTATGTGTGTGCTTGACAGGTATATGTGTTCTTGCAAGAAGATGCATGAAGTGTGAAATGAAGAGAGAGAAATTGTGCTCTTGGTGTGATGGGATTTTGGAACACCCTTGCAATGAGAGAGAAGTAAGAATGTAGAGAGTGATCTTGTGTGCGGTGTGATTTTGAGGAAAGCATTGGATGTATTCATACCTTCACTTACCATTGCCGCTTGAGTGGAGATGGATTTCTGATGTCCGTGGAGGATGCTTTGATGGAGAATGTCCATTCTTTGGATGTTGATGAGAGAACGCTCTTGATGTTGGGTTGGCGAGATGGTACTCTGGATGATGGGTTGGTCGTGCCAAAAGGCTGCCTACGTATCCCTTTAAGAGAATCAGACCAACGTAGTTCAAGGATGATGGAGAACGCTGGAGGAGAAGCTAGGAGCAAAGCAAAGTAAAGCACATAATTTTGCACGTAGAAGGAGAAAAAGAAAGAAAAAATCTTTTTTTTTTTTTTTTTTTTAGTTCGTGGGTGAACCATTTTAGCCATTGTGTGTTTTGTGAAGCTAACCCAAGATCAAGTTATGCTCAGTCGAAGTCCGGATTGCCTCGCTTGAATTCTGTTGTCGCTGGTGTGCCCAACGAAGATTGATGTCTAGCCCAAGAGATTTGTCGATTATGGGGCTTTAAAAGGCTTTTGATGCCGAGATGAGGGGTTGCTAATTGTAAAGCCCCTAGAATGCCTTTGATGCCAAATTTTGAGGGACTTGCATAGCTCCAAGATAAATCAGCTCTTGGACCATTCCAGTAAATCGCCCTTTGTTGTTGTAGTGAGCAAGCCCCAAGAGGAGATCGTTGATGCCAAGCTTCGAGAGATTGCAAAGCCCCAAGTGTCGTGGGCTTGTAGATGGTGAGATGTGAAGACCTTTCATTGTAAAGCCCTAAATTACCTCGCGATTGGCTCGGCATTGAGAGCGGGTGTACCGTTTGGTAGAATTCTTGATAGAGACCCCCTTCTCGCTCTTACTGGGGAGATGAATGGCCTCATTACGGTTGATACCCAAATGGCGGAGGGTTTATATCAAAGGATGCAGTAATGTCTTGCGGTGCCGTCGAGGTCGCGGAGGATAAGGTCTTGGTGTGATAAAGTCCCAAATGAGTATGCTTGCTTGACTCTTCTTGAGTTGAACTAAAGACGGATCTTTGGATGCAACCAGTGCTGTGGCCCAACTTTATCTGAGCTGCACCTTGTGCTTTTGATCTTGGAGAAGGGGGTGCTGAATTGCAGAAACATTGGGATTGGCCGTGGCATTCCCCGCTATAACCCTGTTTTGATTAGAGTTTAGCATATTGAATCTTTTTCCTTTTCTCTAAGACTTTCTTCATGATCTCTTTGAAAGTTCTAACAAAAATCATCAACTTCATTCATAACATCGGAGTCTTCATTTTAAAACCAAGAGGCCTTTGACTTGAAGTGTTGAGACACCCTTTGAAGCTTGATCCCTTTCATGGAGACTACTCCCAAATTGCGTTGCTCGAGTATTGTTGCCCAAAAGACTGTCGGTCGCGAAGCCCCAATATTTCCCTTTGCTCGGATTACTGTAATGCCGTAGCCCAAAATATTGTAGATTGCGAAGCCCGTTGAGACCTTCGGTGCTGAATTGAGGAAGCTTCCAATGTTGCACATGACTTGGCTGGGGATACTGCTGGGGAGTTAATTGTTCTTTGCCGAGGGAGCCTTTAAGACTTGACCGTAGCCCCTAGAGTGCCATCATTGATTGCGAGAAAGGTCCACCCTTGATTGGGGAAACGAGCACGGGCACACATGACAAGAGGGCTTTTTGACATCCCTTTTGAGGGACTTTGAGGATAGTCTCACACATCTTTCTTGAGCATAGCCCCTAGGGCGTATTGTTTGCCAAATGAAGCAAAAGAATCCCTTGTCTTGAGTCACATAGCCCCTAGGGAGTCACCATTTGTTGAGCAAAGCAAGAGTGACTCGTCCTCGTGTGAGGGAATAAACATGAGAGGATATGGCAAGAGCTACTCCATTTCTCGGGAGCCTTTCGGCGTACTTTAGAAGCACATACTTGAAGAAGCCTTGAAAACTGAGACACATGTTGTTGCCATTTGCTGCCCAAGCCAATTGACTAGCTAGGGATTATTTGTGCAACCTCATGCCCTTTTATGATGGGCTTGTTCTTGGATGGATCTTGGTTACCACGGGCCTTCTTTTCATGAACCCAAAAATGCACACTGCTGGAGAATGATGCCGATAATCCAAGACAACCTTTGATGGTGCTATATCTTGTCGAGCCTTTTGCAATCCCAAAGTTGACTTGGTGGGGAATTGACTTGCTGAGTAGATTCAATGTAGAACTTGTCTTCTTTAGAGGCCAGGGATCTCCATTTCTCTTTCCCTTCTCTCTCTCACTCTCTCCTTTTTTTTTTATGACGCACCCTGTTTTTTGCCTAGACCGCCCTTTCGGGTTTTCAATCTAGCGGGCATCTCTTTTGCGTCTTCATAATTTTTTTTTTACTCAATTGATGAGGAAGTGTGCATTGACTCTAGCTGAGGAGATAAGACATGTGATTTTGCGGTGGAGACCTTTTGTCACTAATGATGAGTGACATTGACTTGACTAGGGAAGTGTCCCTAGTATTGACATGTATTTTTTATTGAATTGAATGACTCGCGAAGGCAAGTAAGTCATTAAGAGAGAAGAGAAGGAAAGCCCCAATTTGATTCCAAGAAATTGGGAGTATGCAGAAAGAATAGAAGTCCCTAGACTCGACAAGGAACGCGAAATGATTCCAAATCTAGAAAGTTGTTCAATCTTTTTGGTGATTAATTCATTGGCAAATGAATCGTACAAAGATGTCTTGACAAGTTCGAGATGAAGGCCGATCACCATAACGCGCTAGGGCTAAACATATCTTCTTTCTTGCATGAGACGGGAGCCGCAGGTTGCCTACGTTCCTCCAGTGTAGAGGCTCAGGTCACCGTAGTTCTTGTGGATTCTCCATTCTTCGTGATGAATTGTTGCTTCGTCCTTCGTTGGTGGATGATGATGATGATCTTGATGTGAACTTTTTTGATTGAGGGGGATTTTTTTTTTTTTTTTTTTTGTGTGCTCTAACTTTTGCCTAGGTTGATTTGATGGTTTCAACCTAGCGAGCTCTTTTTTTTTTTTTTTTTTTTAATCCCCCTTTGAAAACTTTGCTTGACTTCTTCATGATTGTTGCTCCACCTTGTTTGTCTTGGCTTCGTCGTTGATGTTGCCGTCGATGTTTAGCCCCTAGGCGTTCAAGTGATGGCCTTGTTCTAAAACTTGTTTAGACATTTTTTCATCATTTTGCCAAGAATTAGATCGAACAACTTGGAAGAGTGTATAAGGACAAGAACGACTTTTATTTGATAAGAAGACTCGACACTTAACATGGGGACGAGAGAAAACATTAATGCACACAAAAGAGGACTTTTGACTCTTTTTTTTTTTATTCCTACTACTAGGTAGAGAAAGAGAAACGGAGATTGTTGTCGTCGTCCTCTTTGTTGAAGCCCCATTTCAAAACCAAGCCACTTCTTTGATGAGTTGCTCTTCACCCACGGTAAATTCGCCGTTGTCGATCAAATCTTGGATGATGTTTCGGAGAAGGAAGCACCCTTCGGTAGTGTGGCCACTATGCTTGTGGTAGCCGCACCATTCACCATGAGCATGATTTTTCAGTATCGCCTTCGGCTTGTACCCCTCCAAAGGTTTGATCTTCCCTCTTGCCACCAAAATTTCAAATGCCTCGGCTTGGGTTACTCCTTGGAGAGGAGTGAAAACTCGGTTGTTGGTGGTACCTTTGTAGCTTTTGAGGGTCGGGCCACTTGAGCATGCTTTATCATTGAACTTTGCTTTGCTGACGGTGAGCTCTTGCAAATGGGCTTTGAGTTCGGAAACCTCTTCCTTGTGAATTCTTCTTTCATAATCAAGACGGGCCTTGAGTTCGGAAACCTCTTCTTTGTGAATCCTCTTGTCGATATCGAAACGGGCTTGCCACAAATTGTCTTTACGGCGGGCATCCTCGACAATCCTATCCATTTGTTCCCCCATTGATTTCATTATGTTGAGTAACCCTTCGTTGGACACGAAATCATTTCCACCGTTGTTGTTGTTGCCGTTGGAAGCCATTGGACCTATTGAAAGAGCACGGTTGATCTTAGATTGGCCCCACAAACACCTTTTGGATAAAATGAATTAACCCACAAACAAAGAAAAAGACTCAACCACATAAGGAAAAACGACTCTTTTTTTATTTATTTATTTACAAAGTCGGAAGGACGTGGTCCTTTTTGGGGTTTCTAGAAAAATAATGGAATCGCCACACTAGTATATAGACCTTCTCGCGGTCCCATATACTCATCGGATTCCACCACGCTTGTGATACCTACATGTGACGGGATTAAACTAAATTAATGTAGTAAATCATACATGTGGGGACGGATTTTTATTTTCGTCCATAATAACCACTTGGGGACGGAGTTTTATTTCGTCCATTGCAACAAATTGGCATGTATGATTTGAAGACATTAGTTTAGGGAAATCTCGGTACATGAAAACCGACTTGAGTCACGGAGTGTTAGACCCTAGACTAGAATCGTGTGGCTTGTGCTCGGCTTGAATATGAGGCTTAAAGGTCACCCCCGACATGTAGTCATGAACTACGCCACGGGCTGAGGTTTACCGCTTCGAAAGAGCCAAGGTCGAGTGGAGCTTGAAACTTTCTAGGACGGGCCTCGACGGGTTTGGGGTTGGACTTGTGCGACTCGATAGTGAGCAATTGATAAGAATATGTGCATGTAGTGTGAGGTCTAACATGTGACAAAATATTTTATTTTTTTTTCAAAAGAAAAAAGAAATAAAAGCAAATAAGCACATAATTTACAACTTTCGAATCACCCGTGTGACCGGTAAAAATAAACAGAAAGTAAAAGAAATTGTATGCAGGCCCGGTGCCCACACACTGTCATTCTGTTCTGTTTCTGTGCACTGTTCTGTTCCGGGAATGCGCCCAGAAGCGCGCGCATCGGGTTGCCTATTCGGAAGGCGCGCACGTGAGAGGAAGAAGGGCAGAGGCGCCCGCTTCTGGGTGAGAACCTGCAAATCAGTGGGTTCAAGGGATTGCCTTGACCCTTAATTAAGAAAACTTTCCCCTGCAGAATTTGTTAGCACAGAAACATGGAATTGAAGGACAAGAAGGAAGACGGGCGATTCTGGTAATAAGGGTCGGACGCGCGCGCTTTAGGCCAAGAAGGCCGGAGGCGCGCGCTTCCTACCCCTTTTACCAGAATGCCCGGAAAATAGAATAAAAGAACACCAAAAAATGAAAACGCAAGTTTAACCCTCTAAATTCATCCCCAGCAGAGTCGCCACTGTAGATACCCCGGGAAACCACAACTTGGCTAGAGCGGTGAATTATCCTAGGATGTCTAACTTGTTTTAGATTGTTTAGAGTCGCCACCTATGTTTTTAAAGGAACATAAGAAAAACCTAGAAATAGCCTAATTTATGTACAAAACCAGAGATTCGGGAGAGAAGGGTTCGGGGGTTAGGTGACGGAGTGGGAAGTACTTAAACACCCACTCCGCCCCGCTTACGCGGGTCTTGCTACTATTGGTGTTCTAATATTTACATGTCCTTCAATTAATTAAATAGAAATGTGCTAACAATTGTGATGAGAAGAAAAGGGGAAATAAAGGGGAAATAAAATAGAATTGTTTTATTTATTTAATGATAAAGATTACATGTAACAAGTAATGTTAAAGAATTACATTAAGAGATGAAGAGAAATTAACATGGTGAATTAAAGTTAAGATTAAAATGTAGGGAGATAACCTTAACTAACTTCAATATGTGAAGTAGTCATGTTGGTCATGTCCCATTAATGGGGATTGCATACATCAAGAAGAAGAAAACAAAGGAAGAAAATGGAGTTGTACCTTGAGAAAGAGGACTTGGAACCTTGACTTGAAAGTGTTGTTGTTGTAATGAAATTGTTGTAGAACAATTTGTGTAGAGTCTTGTTACTAAGAACTCTTGTTGGGAGAATTTGTGTATAATGTAGTTGGTGAATCAAGGTTGGAGTCCAAAAAGAAGTCCCTTTTCCAAGGTAGAAGATGATGGTTTTTATAGGTAAAAAAGAGAGGGAAATAATGGAGGGAAATTGGTCCTCCATGTGAAATGGAATGGGCCAATCACAAATAAGATAAATGAATAAAAGAAAAATAAAAGAAATAAAAGAAATCAAATAATAAATGAAAGAAATATTAGTTTTTTGGGAAAAGGCTTAGAATTTGGGATTGGGAGTTAATGAGAAAAGAGGGGATGAATGTGGATGTAAAAAGATGGTTTTTGTGATCAAGAAAAGATGTTTGTAAATAAGAAAAGGGAGGGAAATAAGGTGCAATCCGTTACTGCCAAAGTGGGAAGCGCGCGGGTCCGGATTTTGGGGCGGGACGCGCGCGCGGCTCACTGGCAGTGCCGGAAGCGCCCGCGGGTGAAAAATGACAGAATGACAGAATGACCCTAAAAGTTAACTCTGTTATGCAGTTTAGTCCAAAACTAACGGAATCAGTTAGGAACTTAACCGAAGTAACAGAAATCAACAAAAATAAGTTAAATAAAAATACTTTGTATGCAATCGGGGTGAGAGGTCCAAGGCGGGGTGTTTACAGATACCACTGCTTCCTGATTCGAGGCCAGTCAAACAGAAACTCCGCAGAATTAAGCCAAAGTGGTCAGTACAAGTCAAACAAGAGATAGAGAAACTCCTGAGTGTTGGGTTCATCAAAGTAATAGAGTATCCAACCTGGTTGGCTAATACTGTACAAGTTTCCAAAGAAAATGGAAAAGTCTGAGTCTGTATTGATTTTCGTGATCTCAACAGAGCATCTCTGAAAGATGATTTTCCTCTTCCAAACATAGACATGCTCGTCGATAATACAGCGAAGTACGAAGTTCGTTCATTCGTAGAAGGATTCTCCGGTTACAATCAGATCCTCATGGCCGAGGAGGGCCAACATAAAACAGCGTTTACCATAACTTGGGGGACGTTCTGTTATACGGTCATGCCATTCGGACTCAAGAATGCCGGAGCCACTTATCAGAGAGCCGTAACTGCATTGTTCCATGACATGATACATAAATAAATGGAGGTCTACGTTGACGATATGATCATACACTCCAAAGGCAACACTTTGTCGACCTCAGAAATTTCTTTGAGAGGTTGAGACACCAAAAGATGAGGCTTAATCCGGCCAATTGCACATTTGGGGTAGTGAAAGGAAAGGTCCTTGGGTACATGGTCACTGAGCATGGTATAGAAGCAGATCCCGCTAAGATCAAAGCCATCATTGACATGCCTCCACCTAAGACGCAAAAAAACGTCAAGGGATTTATGGGTCGCCTTCAGTACATTTGTCGTTTTGTTAATCAACTCACGACGATGTGCGAGCCCATTTTTAAGCTCCTCAAGAAGAATGCATCCCTAGAGTGGACAGAAGAGTGCCAAGAAGCTTTTGATAAGGTCAAGGAGTACTTAGTGAATCCACCCGTATTGGTTCCACCGCATAGGGGGAAACCATTGACCTTGTACCTCACAGTCAAGACCTGATTCAAAGAAAGAGAATGCCGTGTACTTTGTCAGCCGTCGCTTCCAAGGGGTTGAACTGAATTACTCTGCATTAGAGAAGTCGTCTGCTGCACTAGTATGGGTAGTTGAGAGACTAAAGCCGTACATAGAGGCGTTTCTTGTACAACTAATCGCCAGAATGGACCCAATGAAATATATCTTTGAGAAGTCGCATGTCTCCTCTAGGATAGCCAAATTGTACTTCATGCTCGCGGAGTACGATATCACTTACATCATACAGAAATACATGAGAGGGAGAGTCTTCGCGGATCACTTAGCCGAATTTCCATATGATGAAGTCAAGGGGGAAGACCCGCGATTCCCTGATGAGGACATCATATCAATAGCATAAAATAAGTGGTAATTATTTTTCATTGGCGCTGCCAATAAACGGGGATATGGCATTGGCATGTTACTAGTAGATCCCTCAGATTTCTACACTCTACTTGCAATCCGCCTTGACTTTGAGGCCACTAACAATATTACCAAGTACGAAGCTTGCATAGTGGGGCTTGAAGAAGCCTTAGAAAGAAATGTGACCGAACTAGAGGTGCACGGAGATTCACAACTTATAATCTATCAGTCACTCAAGAAGTAGAAGGTACAAGATCCTACACTCCAGAAATATAACGACCATCTCCAAGACTTGGTCAAATAGTTCAGAGAGGTCACTTTCTACTATCTTCCTAGAGATAAGAACCGCTTAGCAGACTCGCTAGCCATGCTAGCATCGCTTGTTGAAATTCCCGAATTGACTGAGGTTAAAACCTTCAGAGTCGCGAGGCGAACGACTCCTACTTATTACTCAATCATAGACTGCAAAGAAGAGTGTTACTCTGTGAATACCTTAGACAAAAAACCTTGGTATTATGATGTATGGCGTTTCCTCCTAGACGGAACCTTCCCATCAGACGCGTCACCTAAAGCAAAGATAGCCCTCAAACGGCTTGCCGCCCAATTTGTTATCATAGGTGATCGCCTCTATAAGAAGCACCACGAGCAGTGTCTACTCTGTGCCGATGAGCACGAAGCCGTAGAAATCATGGATCAAGTCCATCAAGGAGTCTGTGGAACCCACATGAATGGCAATATGCTAGCAAAGAAAATCATCCGACTAGGATACTATTGGGCTACAATGGAAGCGGACTGCACCAACATGGTTAAGAAATGCCACAAGTGCCAGATACATGCCAACTTACAACACGCACCACCGTCCGTGTTATACCCCATGACATCCCCTTAGCCATTTTCTACATGGGGAATAGACGTCATTGGTAAAGTTTCACCGACAGGTCATAATGGGCGAGGCTCAATCCTATAAAGTCTTGAATGACAAAAAGGTGGCTGAGTTCATTAAGACCAACATTATATGCCGATATGGGGTACCTCATGAGATGATATCTGACAACGGCATGCACTTTGAGAAAGAATGTGACCAACTACTTGCAGAGTACAAAATAGAGAGACATCAGTCATCACTGTACCGACCACAGACCAATGGAGCAGTCGAAGCTGCTAATAAGACCATTGAGACCATCATTAGGAAAATGGCTAAGACTGGCAGAGATTGGCCCGACAAGCTACATTTCTCACTCTGGGGCTACCGAACATCAATTCGTACCGCTACCGGTGAAACTCCATACGCCCTAGCCTATGGGATGGAAGCAGTGCTACCAATTGAATTAGAAGTACCATCACTAAGGGTTCTCCTAGAAAACCAAGTGAGCAAAGTCGCATGGTTAGACAGCTGTTATAAACAACTAGCCCTGCTAGATGAACGACGACTTCGAGCCGCCGAGCATATCCAAGCGTATCAACGGAGAATGGCCCGAGCATTCAATAAGAAAGTTAAGTCCTGTAAGGATCCCGCCCCGCGTGGAAACGCGATGGGTTTTGGGGCGAAAAAGCCGAACACGATTATCTCACAAAACATAACGGAGTCGCCACTTTTGTTAGTAATTTAACCCAACAAAAGAAAAGGTTAGAGATTCTATTAGTTCGGAGGTCAGGTTACGCCTTGGGAAGAGTTTTACGTCACCCAAGTCGCCTCGGATGAGTCCAAGTCTCCCTAATGTTGGTTAACAAAAGTGCATGTGTGTGTGTGTATTTAACGGAAAAGAGTCTATTTTAACTTTTATTCAAAATATAACTAAAAAGGGGGTCCTTTATTAAGAAAACAGGGATCAGAGGACAAAATGGACATTTTGCCCTCTGAGCCCAGTGTAGTCGTACGGCTAGAGTATACTCTTCCTGGAATTTTTACAGTTTGTCCAAGAACAGTCCAGTTCCAGGTAGAAACAGAGCATTCTGCTGAAACTGGACTAAACTGTTCTGATTTCCAATTTATGATTAACAACAAAACTTAGAAAAGATCATTCCTATGCACTTATATCATCAAAAGATCCCCAAAAACCAAGACTTGGGTGTGATCAAAGGCAATCATTGGAGAAATTTATGAAAAGTTGATGAACATGGATTTTGAACCAAAATGACCATTTGATGACTAAAGATGGAAACTTTATCATCAAGATGGCATTTTTACACATTATTAACCTTTTTGGGACCAAATTATTGCATAAAGATTTAATCTTTATGACCCAAAATGGGATTTCAAGGCTAAATCAAGAGGGGAAGTGATAAACACCAAGGTTTTATCATCCCACATGATTATCATGGCCAAATCAAAACAAAATTAACATAAAGATTGAGCTTTCACTACAAGAGTGGATCCTTAAGCCAAAGGCAACCTTGGGGCAACATTATTTGTCATAAAGATTTTATCTATGTGACCACAAAGGGGGTTTGAAGCTAGATCAAATTTTGGATGATAAAGATTGAAACTTTATCATCCAAATGATCATCCTTGCTTCCAATGAACAACATAATCAACCAAAACATGTTCCTCTTCCATTTAAAATAGATTAACAAACAAGAAATATCAACAAACCATGATCATCTTTAGGTTAGAACCACTTTCACACAAAGTGTGAAGGGCACCTTGAATCATTCATGGTTTGGACCATATGTATACATAATAGTGATATATATATAGCTTGGAATGCCAAGCCTTGTAATACATATATATATATATTGCTTGATATAGACAAGACTTGCAAGAAATATAAATTGCTTGAGATGGACAAGACTTGCAAGAAATGTAAGAGATGAGCAAATAAATATGAACAAACAAGGAGATGAAATGGAGAGAAGGATGGGGGAGAAGGTGGCTTTACCTATGTTTGGTTAGGCCAATCTTCCTCTCTCTTTTCACTCTAAACACTCTTCTGGAGTGATTTTAACAGAGTAACACTAGCAATAATTGTTTCTCCCCCTAGAATGATCAACAAGAGGTTCAATTTATAGGGGCTGATAGTGCCCAAAGTAGCCGTACGGCTCATGTTGGCGACCTTCTGGATTTTTCAATCTTTTAATTCCAGAACAGTCCCTGTGTCCATATTTTGTCTTAGTGAGGTCTTGGCCTATCAGTTTATCCCTGAATGTTGCCTAGAATTCCTCTAAGTTGGTCAAATTCAGATTGGGGTACTTATAGAGCCCCTCGGCAATGTCGCTTTTGAAGAAAGCAGGGTTGTCGATAAACGCATCCCAATCTGATGGGAGGACGGCAAAGGCTGATTTGATTCCAATGGCTGGACCTAGAGGTATAGGATTCCTACGTATCCCTTTTGTGGGGAATCAAACCTATCGTAGTTCGAAAGAGGGGTGAGAGATTTTGAGGCTACTCAAACCTATAAACGACCGTCGAGGTCGGGTGGGGAACTCGGGCATGACACTCATTCGGTCAGAGGCAAAGGTTCGGGCGTGACACTCATTCGGTAAGAGGCGAAGGTTCGGGCGTGACACACATTTGGTCAGAGGTAAGGTTCAGCCGTGCACTCATTTGGTCAGAGGCAAGGACTCGGGCAAGACACTCATTCGGTCAGAGGCAAGGTTTGGGCGTGACACTCATTTGGTCAGAGGCAAGGGTTCGGGCGTGACACTCATTTGGTCAGAGGTAGGGACTCGGGCATGACACTCATTCGGTCAGAGGTAAGGACTCGGGCATGACACTCATTCGGTCAGAGGCAAGGACTCGGCGTGACACTCATTCGGTCAGAGGCAAGGTTCAGGCGTGACACTCATTTGGTCAGAGGCAAGGTTCGGACGTGACACTCATTTGGTCAGAGGCAAGGGTTTGGACGTGACACTCATTTGGTCAGAGGCTAGGACTCAGGCATGACACTCATTCGGTCAGAGGCAAGCACTAGGGCATGACACTCATTCGATCAGAGGCAAGGATTCGGGCATGACACTCATTCGGTTAGAGGCAAGGACTCGGGCATGACACTCATTCGGTCAGAGGCAGGGACTCGGGCATGACACTCATTCGGTCAGAGGTAAGGACTCAGGCATGACACTCATTCGGTCAGAGGCAGGGACTCGGTCATGATGCTCATTCGGTCAGAGGCAAGGACTCGAGCATGACACTCATTCGATCAGAGGCAAAGACTCAGGCATGACATTCATTCGGTCAGAGGCAGGGACGCGGGTATGATACTCATTCGGTCAGAGACAAGGACTCGGGCTTGACACTCATTCGGTCAGAGGCAGGGACTCGGGCATGACACTCATTCGGTCAGAGGCAAGGATTCAGGCATGACACTCATTCGGTCAGAGGCAGGGACTCGTGCATGACACTCATTCGGTCAGAGGTAAGGATTCGGGCATGACATTCATTCGGCCAGAGGAAAGGACTCAGGAATGACACTCATTCAGTCAGAGGTAGGGACTCGGGCATGACACTCATTCGGTCAGAGGCAAGGACTCGGGCATGACACTCATTCGGTCAGAGGCAGGGACTCGGGCATGATGCTCATTCGGTCAGAGGCAAGGACTCGGGCATGACACTCATTCGGTCAGGGGCAGGGACTTGGGCATGACACTCATTCGTTCAGAGGCAGGGACTTGGGCATGACACTCATTCGGTTAGAGGCAGGGATGCGGGCATAACACTTATTTGGTCAGAGGCAAGGACTCGGGCATGACACTCATTCGGTCAGAGGCAGGGACGCGGGCATGACACTCATTCGGTCAGAGGCAAGGGATGCGGGCATGACACTCATTTGGTCAGAGGCAAGGACTCGGGCATGACACTCATTCGGTCAGAGGCAGGGACTCGGGCATGACACTCATTCGGTCAGCCAAAGTCAACACGGGCTTGCATCAAGGACCGCCCTTCTCATTCTATGTTTTTTCTCAAGATGGGCCATCCGGGTGACCTAGATTTTGCTTCACATGGGACCACTCGGGGGACCTAATACTTATTTCAAAATGGTCGCTCGGGGGACCTAATACTTTTCTCAAGACGGTTGCTCGGGGGACCCAATTTTCATGTCACAATGGTCGCTCGGGTGACCTAATACTTTTCTCAAGACGGTCGCTCAGGGGACCTAATTTTCGTTTCACAACGGTCTCTCAGGGGACCTAATTTTCATCTCACAATAGTCGCTCGGGGGACCTAATACTTATCTCAAGACGGTCGCTCAGGGGACCTAATACTCATCTTTGCTGGGCTTACATCAGGGACGGCCAATTTTATTGGACATTCAATTTGACTCTCAATGAGTCAAAGTTGGGGTACTTACAGAGCCCCTCGACAACGTCGCTTTTGAAGAAAGCGAGGTTGTCGATAAAACAAGCATCCCAATCTGATGGGAGGACGGCTTGGCCGATTTGGGTGAGAGAATTTTAAGGCTACTCAAACCTATAAACATCCCATTTTGATGGGAGGACGGCATAGACGATTTGTTCTATGGCTGGACCTAGAGGTATAGGATTCCTACGTATCTCTATTCGAGGGAATCAAGCCTATCGTAGTTCGAAAAAGGGGTGAGAGATTTTGAGGCAACACAAACCTATCGACGACCGTCGAGGTCGGGTGGGGAACTCGGGCATGATACTCATTCGGTCAGAGGCAAGGTTTGGGCGTAACACTCATTTGGTCAGAGGCAGGGACTCGGGCGTGACACTCATTTGGTCAGAGGCAGGGACTCGGGCATGACACTCATTTGGTCAGAGGCAAGGACTTAGGCATGACACTCATTTGGTCAGAGACAAGGACTCGGGCATGACACTCATTCGGTCAGCCAAAGTCAACATGGGCTTACATCAAGGACCGCCCTTCTCATTCTATGTTTTTTCTCAAGATGGGCCATCCGGGTGACCTAGATTTTGCTTCACATGGGGCCACTCGTGGGGACCTAATTCTAATTTCAAAACGGTCGTTCGGGGGACCTAACTCTTATCTCGAGACGGTCACTCGGGGGACGTAATTTTTATCTCACAATGGTCGCTCGGGGGACCTAATACTTTTTTCAAGACGGTCGCTCGGGGGACCTAATTTTCATCTCACAATGGTCGCTCGGGGGACCTAATTTTATCTCACAACGGTCACTCGGGGGACCTGATACTTTTCTCAAGACAGTCGCTCGGGGGACCTAATTTACGTTTTACAACGGTCGCTCGGGGGACCTAATTTTATCTCACAACGGTCGCTCGGGGGATCTAATACTTTTCTCAAGACGGTCGCTCGGGGGACCTAATTTTCATCTCACAATGGTCGCTCGGGGGACCTAACACTTTTCCAAGACGGTCGCTCGGGGGACCTAATTTTCGCCTCACAACGGTCGCTCGGGGGACCTAATACTTTTCTCAAGACGGTCGCTCGGAGGACCTAATTTTCATCTCACAATGGTCGCTCGGGGGACCTAATTTTATCTCACAACGGTCGCTCGGGGGACCTAATACTTTTCTCAAGACGGTCGCTCGGGGGACCTAATTTTCATCTCACAATGGTCACTCGGGGGACCTAATACTTTTCCAAGACGGTCGCTCGGGGGACCTAATACTTTTCTCAAGACGGTCGCTCGGGGGACCTAATTTTCATCTCACAATGGTCGCTCGGGGGACCTAATTTTTGTCTCACAACGGTCGCTCGGGGGACCTTAATTGTCATCTTTGCTGGGCTTACGTCAGGGACGGCCAATTTTCTTGGACATTCAATTTGACTCTCAAAGTCGAGGCTTGACTCTCCTTTGGTCAACCGAAGGCATTTTCTCGACACTCATTTGGTCGAAGTCGGGATTTGACTCTCTTTTAGTCAATCAAATAATTTTTAACTGGGCTTACGTCAGGGACGGCCAATTTTCTTGGACATTCAATTTGACACTCAAATTCGGGGCTTGACTCTCCTTTGGTCAACCGAAGGGATTTTCTCGACACTCATTTGGTCGAAGTCGGGATTTGACTCTCTTTTGGTCAATAAAATAATTTTTAACTGGGCTTACGTCAGGGACGGCCAATTTTCTTGGACATTCAATTTGACTCTCAATGAGTCAAAGTCGGGGCTTGACTCTCCTTTGGTCAATCGAAGGATTTTCTCGACACTCATTTGGTCGAAGTCAGGATTTGACTCTCTTTTGGTCAATCAAATAATTTTTAACTGGCTTACGTCAGGGACGGCCAATTTTCTTGGACATTTAATTTGACTCTCAATGAGTCAAAGTCGGGGCTTGACTCTCTTTTGGTCAACCGAAGGGATTTTCTCGACACTCATTTGGTCAAAGTCGGGATTTGACTCTCTTTTGGTCAACCAAAGTGATTTTCTCGACACTCATTTGGTCGAAGTCGGGATTTGACTCTCTTTTGGTCAATCAAATAATTTTTAACTGGGCTTACGTCAGGGAGGGCCAAAGGACACTTTTTCATATTTTTAACCTATTAACCTGGACTTACGAAGTACGGCCAGGCTAAATCACATTCTTAACCTGGGCTTACGAAGTATGGGCGGGTCAATTTCAACAAAGCTGGTCTTACGTCCATTTATGGACTTCCCGGACACATTTTCAGTGGGAACCTAATTTTTCTAGGTTCACGAGCCGGAAGGGGCGTTCTAGACATTTTCCAAAGGGGAGGGGCCTAAGTCCTATTTCAGAAACCTAGGGGAACCATGCTCAAGGCGCCAGGGGCCAAAGTGTAAATTGTGGGCTGAGATTTCCTCTCGCCCAAACCAGCCGTACGGCTTAAGAAGGCGTCTCCTTCTTTTTCAAAATAGCAGCCATACGGATGGTCTGCTTCATTTTTTGAAGTTCAAGCTGAAAAACAGAGAGGGAGAGGCGATTTTTGAGAGCATAATCTTCACCATTTTCCCGAAATTTCTACCTAATTCGTTCTAGGTTCGCTCATGGATGCTCGGGCAAGAAGGGGTTACCCAAGGGGAGCGGATAGAAGGCTCGATATGGTATGCAATTTCCGGGGCTACCATATTGCCTTAAATGATGTGGGAGCGGGTTTCTACAAGTCTCCCGACGTCCATCTTTGTCACCAACGAGCGGTAATCATCCTTTCCTACTCGATTTATGTCCGTTTTGAGCATTTTCTGCATTCCCTAGTTCTAGGGTCTACATTCATGCTATTCAAGATCTTTGCACTTCTTGACACATTTTCACGAAATGAGCTTCATTTTTGCGTCGTTGAGATCACTAGGGACATGGGCATGTGCTCATTTTGTCATTTGGACATGCCTAGCTATACTGTCCCAAAATCAAAGAGTGTTGCCCCGCAATTCATGCATAAACTACTTGTACCTTGGGTTCAACTAGTCATTTTGACACATTCGAGTGCACACAAGTTACCGCACTTATATAAGGATTCGGTATACTAAGGTTCATAAAAGGGACGGGAGAAAACCCTTTTCAAGTAAAACCTCACACGTTCCTTATAAAGACACACCCTCAATTTGAAAAAGGTAAAACCCTATCTTCATGAACACGCCCTCAAACGCTTATTGCAATTTGAAAATGGAAAAGACACATTCTTATACACACACCCTCAAACGCTTATCGCAATTTGAAAAGGGGAAAGACAGATTCTTATATACATACCCTCAAACGCTTATTGCAATTTGAAAAGGGGAAAGACACATTCTTATATACACACCCACAAACGCTTATCGCAATTTGAAGAGGGGAAAGACACATTCTTATATACATACCTTTAAATATTTACCGCAATTTGAAAAGGGGAAAGACATATTTTCATTCACATGATTTATTCATCCCATTTATTTATCACATGCATTGGTATTTTAAATCTGTGTTATTCATACCTTTGCTATGTTTACCTGTAGGGCGGTGATCCCAAATCTCAGGGATCTTCTGACATGTGCTGCTCTCTATCGGAGGCTATGCCCGTGGCTGTTGGCGATGAGCCTGGTCTGAGAGATTGGGTAGAGGGCACCGGCCTGGTGCCGTTCATTCATGCTGTGGGCCAGCTGGCGAGCACTAATAGGAGTCTTGGACTTATTACTGCCTTGGGTGAGCATTAGTGGGATACCACCCACACTTTCCATTTGAGCTGGGGGGAGGTGACTGTGACCCCGGCCGACTTTTCTACCATCACCGGGCTTTCCTTTGGCGGCGGGCCTGTTATCTGGACCGACCGGCTCTCATCCCCGGACATCGAGGCACTCATTGGCTTCTCGGGCCCTACCAAGGGCTTAAGAATTACTGTACAGGCTATTGAGCGGGCCATTCGGGACAGGATCCCAACGTATTTGGCGGGCTTGGTGACCGCGGAACAGCTCGGACGAGCTTATGTGTGGCTCCTTCTCAGGAACACCCTCTTTGCCAACGCCAACACTACCTGAATGTTCCCTCTCCTTGGGTCGTTGACTACTCCTGAGACCGCCCGGAGTATTGCTTGGGGAGAGGCTGGATTGGCCGAGCTGCTCATGGAGCTTGACAAGTTCAGCCGGAAAGCGAGCAAGTCCCTGGCTTGCTTCCAGTTTGCCTTGGAGATAGATTCTTTCTTTCCCTCATTCTGTTTTCTCCTTCTCATTCTTTTTTTTTCAGTTTCCGGCATCTTAACGTTTCTCTTGCCATTTTCTTTTCAGGCTTGGTACTACGAGATCTTCGGTGGTTATCCGTGGGAGCAGACCGTCGATCCGGCCATTACATTCCCGGCCATGGTCTATTGGGCTCGAGAGGCCCGAAAGAAGAGGGGGTCCAAGGGGCGTGTCTCCGTTCGCTACACCGACGTCCGGGCGGTGCTGAGGGGCGCCATGCTGGCCGAACTCAACCTCTTTCCTTGGTTGAGGTATGAGGGGCAAGGGCTAGGCGTTGACCTATCTGAGGCCCTGCGGGTTACACGGGAGAGGAGGCTCCTGGTGGGGTTCCGAGGAGAGGCGTTCTATTTAGGGGAGAGAGTGCTTTGGCAGCACGGGCTCGAGCTGATACAGAGGGCTCTCGTTGTTCCTCCTGACTCCATGTTTATAATTGACTGAAGGGATGACCCTTATCTTATGGGAGCGAGTGCCACTGATTTCATTACCGACGAGCCGTATGGGCGTTTCGTGACCCGGAAGCTGAGGTTGCCCCAAGTAGTGGCCTCTGGGTTGGCTCCCCCAATATGGCAGGATTATTCATACGTCTATTCAGACCACCCTGTTCATATGGTGGCTACATCTGTAGCGGGAGAGGGGGCCCCACCTGAGGATGCTCCTGCGGGCGTGGTATGCTTTCTTTCACACACACTTATTCATCCCATACCCCTATCTTTTCCACTGAGCATTTTAATTTCCCTGTGCAGATTGCAGCGCGGGCTCTGTTGGATAAGCCTTCCCTCATGAAATGGGCCAAAAGGTGGCTGAAGAGGTTTGTTGGTCGCTCTTCCAAGGGGCCTCGGACTGAGTCCCGGTTCGCGCCGGGCAGGAACTCGGTGAGTGGTGGGAGAGGTCTTTCCGATGAGCCTCAAGCGTAGAGCTACCCCCGTCTTTTGTCTGTCGCCACACCTTAGGTGGAGCTGATTTGGAGGCCTTTCAGGATTCGCTCAGTGACCCCAGCTTTCACGAGCTCTCCCCGGACCCTTTTGCTCATTTGGCCTTGGAGCGTGTGGAGCCCCAGCCGACCAGACACTCCGGTCCTCCTTCCCAGGTTCCTCCTTCTTTCTTTCCGGGCCAATCCTCTTCGGGTGAAGGCTCGAGCTTGGCGGAGTCCATCTTTTTCTTTGATCCCAACATGTACCCATCTCGTCCCTTGGAGAGGGTTTACTCGCCCCCGAAGGATCCTTACCCAGATTCTGATTAGGATGTACCTATTGTGAACAATTTTTATTTTGTTTCATTTTATTAAAAAAAACAATGTGTATTAAACTTGTTGTCTTTTAATGTTTGAAACTTTGTTTTGCAAATTCATCCGTCATGCAAGCTTGGGCCCGAGAGGGCTTTGTGGTCATTTTAAGGTTTTGGGGATTCCCAAAATATGTTTTGACTCAACTGTACGGACTTTGACATGTATCTGACAATTTTTGCACAGGTGGGAGTGAGTTTTACCGGTGGGAAATCAGCTGACACAGACTGCTGGTATGAAATTTTTCACATGGCTAAACCAGCCGTACGGATCGTACAAGCATGGTTGACTTTTTGACCAAACTTTCTGAGGTTTTTCAAGGAATTTTTACAGACGGGAGGCCTTATTTGACTCAAACCGTTTTACCCAAAGCATGACTCTTCGTTGGCCCTTCCGTCGCACGATTATGGCTTGCCAGCCCTGGTGCTTCAACTTTGCTGGGAACTACTCCTTGGGTTTCACAGTCATGGCTTGCTAGCCCCAGTGTTTTATCATTGCCGGGAACTATCCCTCGTGCCCTCATCCCATTCTTTTGGGTGCGTATTCCCCCTTGACCGGGACACGGTCCTCTTTTGCGCGGGTTTCCTCTCCCTAAGCAATCCGAACATATCATTTTTCCTTCTTCCGCGTATCCCATCATCTTATCTTCCTAGGAGTGGCCTAGTTAACTCTGACACGGACACGAGCGATAGTCGACTCTGACACGGGCAAGAGCAAACCGCTCTTGCTCACACGAATGGACACACATAGGCATTTATGGGAGTGAGTCCCTTTTCTGAGGAAGGAAGCCTATGGACAGAAATTCAAGTGTTTGGATCTCTCCTAAGATGTGGAAAAGAAGACTTGTCGAGGCATTCGAAACCGACCTTAGTTAATGTCATCAAAATGATTGTTCGAATGAACCGCATCCAGCATTAGATCAAAATTCAAGCAATTAGCCTTAACACGTATAAACGTTGTGATAAATTGAGATTAAGATTCGATCAATGGAGAGATCGGGAAGGACAAGACCTTTTGGGTCATTTCAAGGTTTCCGGGTCTTGGCGTGGCCACGGAAAGGAGTTTTGGGCCAAAGAAGGGGAATCATCATTCATATGCTCCTTTGCGGAACCGAACAATGTCTGTCTGAAAGATTGGTCATTTATGCGACCGCAAAGAAGAGATTTTGGTTATTTTGGGAGGGCCAAAGGTTTCGGTGGCTATTCTCATATTGTGACCAGACCCGAAGGTTGCCTACGTTCCCCTCGATGTGAGGAGCTCAGATAGCCGTAGTTCGGCTGGAGGCCGTCTTTTGCTGAAGTTGGCTTTCTTTTGATGTCGTCTCGGGGGACATTGTTGCTTGCTTCCGCTTTGCGGTGATCTCTTTGAGATGGATTTCTTGGGATGAACCCTCCTTGGCGTGGATGGGTCTCTTGAGACAAGCATTTCAGTTTTATTTTTTTTAGGGGGGGCACTTTTTTGTTCTCAACACCTTCTGAGCGATAGCCATTTGGTGTGCCCGGCTTTTTGCCTTTCAGGATCTTCCATTTTGCTGGCCCATTAGTGTGCTTCTATGGTTGGGTGGCAACATTCTCGGTCTCACTTTTGTCAAGGGTTTGCACGGGAAGTGTGTATCGGGGAATGTGTATGGGGAAGATTTTCCATTGATGGTTTCTCCATGCCAATTGATCACAACATTTATTCACATCAAGATTAATTGTTTGTATTTTGTACTCTTTTGCGTTTGGGTCCATTCATCATTGAATGAGTCGTTGCTGACTATTACGCTTGGGAGTCAACTCATCATTTTGGGGATATAGCAATCACTTGACAACATTAATCAAAGCGGTTCCGAGAGTTAATGTGTTTTTCAAGATAATGCCTCAAGTCTAGAGAGAATAGAAGTAAAAGTGATTCATATCATTCATGAGACTCGATTTTTACAATCATGGACTCAATTATTGACTCTATTGACTCGATCATTCTACTATTCACTACCTCAACCACACCTAACCTCGTGGTTTTTCACATATCATTGCCTTGCAGGGCTTTTTTCATAAAAAAGAAGCAAAAGACTTTGTCCACAATGGACTTTTTCATGGACTCTCTAGAACCTACAATGCTAGACCACTCCTAGGGTTCTTTTCTTCTTCTTCCTTTTCTTCACCTCACACCCATTCATTGCCTTGCTTGGTTATAACCTCCTTATCGATGAGCGATTGGATGTGGTTCCTCAAGGTGAGACAGGCGTTCGTAGAGTGACCTGAGGCCTGATGGTACTTGCAGTGTTGCTTGGATCATGGTGCGCCCCGAGCGGTTCGGTCCATATCACGTGGCGACCCAGCAGTTCCATCTTTCCTATCTGGAGCAAGTGTTCCAACATTTGTTCCCTCGGCATTCCTAACTCATGGAACCAACGATAATGGGCTCCTTTCCCTTGGGGGTGAAATCCTCCCACAACCACCACGGGCTTTCCATGGGATACTGTAACAGGCTGGAGCTGATCTCGAGACTTTTGCCCATCTTGGACTGAGCAAACGGGGGTGGTCTCCGGCGAGGGAGAGAGCTTCTCTGAGGACCTTTTGATCTCCTCGATAGACTTTAAAATCTCATGCAGGAATTCTCGGGTGTTCCTCGAGTTGTGCCTTTCCAGTTCATCTGACAACTCTGCTCGGCTATGTAGAAGTTCGCACCGGCCATCGTATTTTTCCTCAAGGTCCTTCCTGAGCTTTGTGCCATTCTTCTCCCACAATTCTTCGACCCTCTTATGGAAGAGCTCCTTAATTTCCTCACGGAGCTGTTGGACCACTTTGATTGCCTCATTACGATCAACCTCGGCCCTCTGCACTTGCTCTCTCATTGTGCTGACTGTCCTTTCTAAGAGCTTTACTCTGCCCTCCAATCGGGCCTGTGCGTCAAATCTGATGTCTATCTCATTTGTTTGAGATTTGCTTGCCATTGTTTTCTATAACACGAAAGACGGGCGAGCCGTAAGAGCACCGTGGAAGGATTTTCGAAAAGCCATGCTTTGAATAAAACAGAGACTCGATACAAACGAGATTTTGACTCTTTGAGAGAAACGAGTTTGACTCTTTGGGGGGGGGGACCCAAGCCATGCATGTTGGATGAATTTAATAATTTCCACCTTTTAGAAAAGGATTTTGTTTTCTCTATAATCATTATTGAGCGGTTTTGTCACATGAACAAACGTTAGCGCGCAATTTAATGACTTAACGCTCAAAACATGTTTTGTTCCTAATTGGTTGGAAAAGATTTCTCTTCTTTTCCGGAACTATTCTAAATCCTGGATCAGTGGAGGCCATCACTACGCCTATAGACCCCTCGTTTTTCACCTGTACTGCACACTCCCAAGGACGGACTATCCCGGGCGAGGGTCCTATAGGGAAAGCGGCTTCCACCGACCGAAAGAAATGATCCTAAGGTCTAGTGCATCGCAAGGTTCCCGATGTGCGGGTCATCCCAATCATGATTAAGACCCAGTCGGGATCGAGACTGTTCCGAAGGCTGCACCGATATTTTGACATGACCCCATTTTGAATGAGGTGTCTCAATCCTCGACCATGAGCTTAAGGATGATTAACATGACCCGTTCCTTAGGGCTTAACGACACGGTGTTACCCTATCTTTAGCACATGACTTTTGTTAATTGTGGTCGTCATTAACACACAAGTTAGAGGCGGGTTAGGCCATGCTTGCAATACATCAAGGAGTCGTAACCCGGGCATTAACTTGGCCACAATTGACTTTGGACACATGCATAAAGGGTATTTGGACCCGTGCGTGCTCGAAGGGAACAAGAGCGCCAATCGAGCTGCATCTAGCATCCATCCCGGGTTTAAAGGGTATTTGGAACGTGCAAGGTCAAGTGCGTGTTGTGTGAAGTCAATTCTATATTCCCTTTTTTTAGTCAAAATATAGATTTTTATTTTGTTTTTCAACATGATGATCATGGCATAAGAAAGATACGAACAAGTATGAACAAGCATGGAGTAAGCAATTTATACACAATAAGTCAAAGAATACAAACAAAGACCAAAACTTACATATGTACCAAGTCGTGCACAACCAAGGATTTTGAATCAAACATTTTGCAAAAGAACAATTTTCTCATCGAAACCATTTGTACAAAGCAAGTTGTGCACAACAAGAAGAGTCAAGAAATTTTTACAAAAAAGCGGTTATGCACAATGAGATTTTGGAAATCATTTTTATTGACAAAAGATCATGCATAACCAAGTTTTGGCCAAAATAATAAAGGTAATGTGCACAAGTAAGGCTGTAAATTTGGAACCTGGACAAGCAGAAGCAGAAGGCAATTCAGAATGTTGCTGCCGTGCACAAAATTGTTAATTTGCAACATTCTGGCCCTTTTACCAAACTAGCCGTACGGCTAGAGCCATGGGGTTGAGATTTTTCTTAGTTTCTGCAACTTCTGATCATCATACTCCAGTTTATTGCATTTCCAGAACATATGCACTCAAAACAGTTCAAACAGAAACAGCAAACACACAAAAATATGCACAAAGTCAACTAACGGAAACGAGAGTTTGACCCACACAAAAGTGCCTTAAAAGCTTCTAAAGAGAAGTTTGTAAGCACTTTATCTCCCCAGCGGAGTCGCCACTGTAAGGATCCCGCCCCACGCGGAAACGCGATGGGTTTTGGGGCGAAAAAGCCGATACCGGTTATCTCACAAAACATAACGGAGTCGCCACTTTTGTTAATTATTTAACCCAACAAAAGAAAAGGTTAGAGATTCTATTAGTTTGGAGGTCAGGTTACGCCTTGGGAAGAGTTTTACGTCACCCAAGTCGCCTCGGATGAGTCCGAGTCTCCCTAATGTTGGTTAACAAAAGTGCATGTGTGTGTGTGTATTTAACGGAAAAGAGTCTGTTTTAACTTTTATTCAAAATTTAACTAAAAGGGGGTCCTTTATTAAGAAAACAGGGATCAGAGGACAAAATGGACATTTTTCCCTCTGAGCCCAGTGTAGCCGTACGGCTAGAGTATACTCTTCCTAGAATTTTTACAGTTTGTCCAAGAACAGTCCAGTTCCAGGTAGAAACAGAGCATTCTGCTGAAACTGGACTAAACTGTTCTGATTTCCAATTTATGATTAACAACAAAACTTAGAAAAGATCATTCCTATGCACTTATATCATCAAAAGATCCCCCAAAACCAAGACTTGGGTGTGATCAAAGGCAATCATTGGAGAAATTTATGAAAAGTTGATGAACATGGCTTTTGAACCAAAATGACCATTTGATGACTAAAGATGGAAACTTTATTATCAAGATGGCATTTTTACACATTATTAACCTTTTTGGGACCAAATTATTGCATAAAGATTCAATCTTTATGACCCAAAATGGGATTTCAAGGCTAAATCAAGAGGGGAAGTGATAAACACCAAGGTTTTATCATCCCACATGATTATCATGGCCAAATCAAAACAAAATTAACATAATGATTTGAGCTTTCACCACAAGAGTGGATCCTTAAGCCAAAGGCAACCTTAGGGCAACATTAGTTGTCATAAAGATTTGATCTATGTGACCACAAAGGGGGTTTGAAGCTAGATCAAATTTTGGATGATAAAGATTGAAACTTTATCATCCAAATGATCATCCTTGCTTCCAATGAACAACATAATCAACCAAAACATGTTCTTCTTCCATTTAAAATAGATTAACAAACAAGAAATATCAACAAACCATGATCATCTTTAGGTTAGAACCACTTTCACACAAAGTGTGAAGGGCACCTTGAATCATTCATGGTTTGGACCATATGTATACATAATAGTGATATATATATATATATATATATAGCTTGGAATGCCAAGGCTTGTAATACATATATATATTGCTTGATATGGACAAGACTTGCATGAAATATAAATTGCTTGAGATGGACAAGACTTGCAAGAAATGTAAGAGATGAGCAAATAAATATGAACAAACAAGGAGGTGAAATGGAGAGAAGGATGGGGGAGAAGGTGACTTTACCTATGTTTGATTAGGCCAATCTTCCTCTCTCTTTTCACTCTAAACACTCTTCTGGAGTGATTTTAACAGAGTAACACTAGCAATAATCGTTTCTCCCCCCTGGAATGATCAGCAAGGGGTTCAATTTATAGGGGTTGATAGTGCCCAAAGTAGATGTTGGCGACCTTCTGGATTTTTCAATCTTTTAATCCAGAACAGTCCCTGTGTCCATATTTTGTTTTAGTGAGGTCTTGGCCTATCAGTTTATCCCTGAATGGTGCCTAGAATTCCTCTAAGTTGGTCAAATTCTGATTGGGGTACTTACAAGTCCAGAAACATCAAAGAAGGGGACCTTGTCCTACATGAACATCGGCCTGGACCGTTCAATCCTATGGGCAAATGGGGACCAAGATGGATAGGCCCCTACATAGTCAAGAAAATATTCTCCAGAGGAGCGGTACAACTCACAGACCTAGATGGAGATCAACTGCCGAAGCCCGTCAACATGGACAAGCTGAAGAAGTACTACTCATAAGTCCGTCCCCTATTCCAAAGAAAAGAGGACAGCTCACTAGGTTGAAAACCCGCAAGGGCGGCCTAGGCAAAAATTAGAGCAGAAAGCACTAGAAAAGAAGCCCGCTAGATTGAAAACCTGAAGGGCGGTCTAGCTAAAAATCAGGGTGTGCATTAAATATATATATATGTATATATATATAATAGGGGACTGTCTAGTGCGGGACACCTATGTCTCATGCGAGACATGTCAGTCAGCAAATATATTTTTCTCTTTCTTACACAAGAACTACGATGACCTGAGCTCCTTATTTAATTGATGTAAAAGGAGAACGTAGGCATCCTTTTGGTCCGGTCTATTCAATAAATAAAATCAAAGTCTTGTCTTCTTATTAATTGAATGTATTTCAAGAAAACAATAAGAAAATTTCTAACATGAATACCAACTTGCAAAAGAAAATAAATAAAATACTAAAAGTCTAAACATTGGTCTATCTATTGGCAATCTCTCGATACTCCTAAGGATCTATTGCTTCCTTAACTTAGTAGGGGCTTGACCACGATCCGCCTTGTCATCCCTCTTCCTCTTGAACCAAGGTATCTTGAAATCGGGAGGAACATCAAGACGACTGAACACCGAGGGAGTCAGTCTCGCAAACACATGAGGCCTATCTAGAGCTTGGATTTTACCGGGAAGTCCGTTTGCTCTCTTCTCGTAAAATTCACTCTCCAGAAAGTCTTGAGTGGCATCTGCTCTGACATTAGAAGAATCCTCCTTAGCTTCCTTCTTCCTCAAATCCAAACTAGGCTAAAATTGGCCCCCCAACAGAAAGCGACGGATCTCATCAATACCCTCGACATTGGGACAGAGTTCCGAGAGAAACCAATCTAAGTATTTGTCCGACAAATAGATACTTCCTCCATCATGACGAAGATTGGTCCAACGATCCATAGTGGTGCCTTGCCCCCAAGCGCGAGCCAACCTCATAGAGTACTCCGAGTCCATGAAAGAAACATCTCGAGGCCGTCCCCCTGACAAGAAAGTGTCCTGCTGTTAACTGAATTGCCGCATTACCTTCCGAGCAAAGTAGAAAGAAGAATCCTTCAAGCCCGAAAGAACGAACCTGTTGTACCCGAGGGTATTAGCTACAAACCTCCTAACCCTCCAAAAGGATGGGCACTAAGCGATATCATTGGTCTCTGCTTTAGCAAAAAGATGAGCCCACTCCTCAATGCTGAGACCCTTCACTAACAGTCTCCGCCTATGGAAAGTATAAGGAGAATACTCGACCGGAAAGTCCAATAGTTTAAAATGTTCTCTGAGCCAAATAGTAAAAAACAATGGACTTCCTCGAGTCATAGAGTCAGTTCGGTGTAACTCATCAAGACCATGAAGGATCTCCCCCAAGATAAGAGGGATTATATTAAAGGCCCATCCTCTAGCTTGCAGAACGATGTCCACGAGCTCCGTGTTCGCCATGCCACACTTGCTCATGAAAAGCACGCTCCGAAATAAGCACAATGCCAAGAGGCAGCACTGGGATTCCACACCGTGACCGCGAGTCACCCGACCTTTAAATATCCTAGGCAAAGCGTGGAGATCAATATAGTGGTTATGAACATAACTCTGAGCCTCAAGAAGGCCAATGCTCAATAAGTCCCTAAGAAACTCCGCTGGTACCTTATCGTAATTAGGAACCGCAATCACCCCAGTCAAAGGCATATCCAAGATAGCCGCCATCTCCTCCACAGTAGGGACCATCTCATTAAGTGAAAAGTTGAAGAGGTGAGTTGATGGATCCCAGAAGCGTGCAACTCCCTTTAAGAGGTCCCATTCCGGCTTTAGGTTCTTCAAGGTGAAAAGAATCTTGAAACCGAACATCTCCACAAATCTCTCTTGGCGAGGTTTATTAAACGAGCGAAAGAACGTTGCTAAATCATTCTTGTAGCGTTCCACTAACTCTAAGTCTAAGGAGAACTCATCCACAATTATTGATGAAGGGACGGACTTTCTTGGGGCCATTGAGAGAAAAAGGTTGAGAATTCTACTCCAAAAGAAAGGTTCCCAGAACTGATTCAAGGATGCATGGTATTCTAGGATGGACTAGAGGTGTTTATATACAAGTTTGGACACCAAATCCTCGAGGAAAAAGGAGAAGCAGCCGCAGATTGAAAGGATGGCTCGTACGAGACATCAATGTCTTGTACAAGGCATCTCCCAAGTCAGAACAACAGAGACTCTGCTCAGATTTCAGGTGATGAAGTGAAGGGGGAAGACCCGCGATTCCCTGATGAGGACATCATGTCATTAGCAGAAAATAAGTGGCAATTATTTTTCGATGGCGCTGCCAATAAACGGGGATATGGCATTGGCATGTTACTAGTAGATCCTTCAAATTTCTACACTCTACTTGCAATCCGCTTTACTTTGAGGCCACTCCAGAAATATAACGACCATCTCCAAGACTTGGTCAAACAGTTCAGAGAGGTCACTTTCTACTATCTTCCTAGAGATAAGAACCGCTTAGCAGACTCGCTAGCCATGCTAGCATCGCTTGTTGAAGTTCTCGAATGGACTGAGGTTAAAACCTTCAGAGTCGCGAGGTGAACGACTGCTGCTTATTACTCAATCTAGATTTCAAAGAAGAGTGTAACTCTGTGAATACCTTAGACAACAAACCTTCGTATTATGATGTATGGCATTTCCTCCTAGACGGAACATTCCCATCAGACGCGTCACCTAAAGCGAAGATAGCCCTCAAACGGCTTGCCGCCCAATTTGTTATCATAGGTGATCGCCTCTATAAGAACCACCACGAGCAGTGTCTACTCTGTGCCGATGAGCACGAAGCCGTAGAAATTATGGAATAAGTCCATCAAGGAGTCTGTGGAACCCACATGAATGGCAATATGCTAGCAAAGAAAATCATTTGACTAGGATACTATTGGGCTACAATGGAAGCGGACTACACCAACATGGTTAAGAAATGCCACAAGTGCCAGATACATGCCAACTTAAAACACGCACCACCGTCCGTGTTATACCCCATGACATCCCCTTGGCCATTTTCTACATGGGGAATAGACGTCATTGGTAAAGTTTCACCGACAGGTCATAATGGGCATTCATTCGTGTTAGTCGCCGTTGATTACTTCACCAAATGGATCGAGGCTCAATCCTATAAAGTCTTAAATGCTAAAAAGGTGGCTGAGTTCATTAAGACCAACATTATATGCCGATATGGGGTACCTCATGAGATGATATCTGACAACGGCACGCACTTTGAGAAAGAATGTGACCAACTACTTGAAGAGTACAAAATAGAGAGACATCAGTCATCACTGTACCGACCACAGACCATTGGAGCAGTCGAAGCTGCTAAGAAGACCATTGAGACCATCATTAGGAAAATGGCTAAGACTGGCAGAGATTTGCTCGACAAGCTACACTTTGCACTCTAGGGCTACCGAACTTTAATTCGTACCGTTACCGGTGAAACTCCATACGCCCTAGCCTATGGGATGGAAGAAGTGCTACCAATTGAATTAGAAGTACCATCACTAAGGGTTCTCCTAGAAAACCAAGTGAGCGAAGTCACATGGTTAGACAGCCGTTATGAACAACTAGCCGTGCTAGATGAACGACGACTTCGAGCCGCCGAGCATATCCAAGCGTATCAACGGAGAATGGCCCGAGCATTCAATAAGAAAGTCAAGTCAAGAAACATCAAAGAAGGGGACCTTGTCCTACGTGAACATCGGCCTGGACCGTTCAATCCTATGGGAAAATAGGGACCAAGATGGATAGGCCCCTACATAGTCAAGAAAATATTCTCCGGAGGAGCGGTACAACTCGCAGACCTAGATGGAGATCAACTGCTGAAGCCCGTCAACATGGACAAGCTGAAGAACTACTACTCATAAGCCCGTCTCCTATTCCAAAGAAAAGAGGAAAGCTCGCTAGGTTTAAAACCCGCAAGGGCGGCCTAGGAAAAAATTAGAGCAGAAAGTACTTGAAAAGAAGCCCACTAGATTGAAAACCTGAAAGGGCGGTCTAGGCAAAAATCAGGGTGTGCATTAAAATATATATATATATATATATATATATATATATATAGGGGACAGTCTCGTGCGAGACACCTATGTCTAATGCGAGACATGCCAGTCAGCAAATATATTTTTCTCTTTCTTACAGAAGAACTACGATGACCTAAGCTCCTTACTTAATTGATGTAAAAGGAGAACGTAGGCAGCCTTTTGGTCCGGTCTATTCAATAAATAAAATCAAAGTCTTGTCTTCTTATTAATTGAATGTATTTCAAGAAAACAATAAGAAGGTTTCTAACATGAATACCAACTTGCAAAAGAAAATAAATAAAATACTAAAAGTCTAAACATTGGTCTATCTATTGGCAATCTCTCGATACTCCTAAGGATCTATTTCTTCCTTAACTTAGTAGGGGCTTGACTACGATCCTCCTTGTCATCCCTCTTCCTCTTAAACCAAGGTATCTCAAAACCGGGAGGAACATTAAGACGACTGAACACTGAGGGAGTCAGTCTCGCGAACACATGAGGCCTATCTAGAGCTTGGAGTTTACCGGGAAGTCCGTTTGCTCTCTTCTCATAAAAGTCACTCTCTAAAAAGTCTTGAGTGGCATCTGCTCTGACATTAGAAGGATCCTCTTTAGCTTCCTTCTTCCTCAAATCCAAACTAGGCTCAAATTGGTCCCCCAACAGAAAGCGACTCATCAATACCCTCGATTGGGACGGAATTCCGAGAGAAACCAATCTAAGTATTTGTCCGACAAATAGATACTTCCTCCATCATGAAGAAGATTGGTCCAACGATCCGTAGTGGTGCCTTTCCCCCAAGCGTGAGCCAAGCTCGTGGAGAACTCCGGGTCCATGAAAGAAACATCTCGAGGCCGTCCCCCTGGCAAGAAAGTGTCATGCTGTTGACCGAATTGTCGCATTACCCTTTGAGCAAAATAGAAAGAAGAATCCCTCAAGCCCAAAAGAATGACCCTGTCGTACCTGAGGGTATTAGCTACAAACCTCCTCACCCTCCAAAAGGATGGGCACCAAGCGATATCATTGGTCTCCGCTTTAGCAAAAAGATGAGCCCACCCCTCAATACTGAGACCCTTCACTAACAGTCTCCGCATATGGAAAGTATAAGGAGAATACTCGAATGGAGAGTCCAACAGTTTAAAATGTTCTCTGAGCCAAATAGTTAACAACAATGGACTTCCCTGAGTCATAGAGCCGGTTAGGTGTAACTCATCAAGACCATGAAGGGTCTCCCCCAAGATAAGAGGGATTATGTTGAAGGCCCGTCCTCTAGCTTGCAGAACGATGTCCACGAGCTCCGTGTTCGCCATGCCACACTTGCTCATGAAAATCACGCTCTAAAATAAGCACAATGCCAAGAGGCAGCACTGGAAATCCACACCATGACCGCGAGTCACCCGACCTTTAAATCTCCTAGGCAAAGCGTGGAGATCAATATAGCGGTTATGAACATAACTCTGAGCCTTAGGAAGGCCAATGCTCAATAAGTCCCTAAGAGACTCCACTGGTAACTTATCGTAATTAGGAACCATAATCACCCCAGTCAAAGGCATATCCAAGATAGGTGCCATCTCCTCCACAGTAGGGACCATCTCATTAAGTGAAAAGTTGAAGAGGTGAGTTGGTGGATCCCAGAAGCGAGCAACTCCCTTTAAGAGGTCCCATTCCGGCTTTAGGTTCTTTAAGGTGAAAAGAATCTTGAAACCGAACATCTCCACGAATCTCTCTTGGCGAGGTTTATTAAACGAGTGAAAGAACGTTGCTAAATCATTCTTGTAGCGTTCCACTAACTCTAGGTCCAAGGAGAACTCATCAACGATTATTGATGAAGGGACGGACTTGCTTGGGGCCATTGAGAGAAAAAGGTTGAGAATTCTACTCCAAAAGAAAGGTTCCCGGAACTGATTCAAGGCTGCATGGTATTCTAGGAAGGACTAGAGGTGTTTATATACAAGTTTGGACACCAAATCCTCAAGGAAAAAGGAGAGACAGCCGCAGATTGAAAGGATGGCTCGTACGAGACATCGATGTCTCGTACGAGGCATCTCCCAAGTCAGAACAACAGAGACTCTGCTCAGATTTCAGGTTGCTCGACAAGTCATAACATGTCTCAATCACCCCTGAAATCCATCCAAAACAGTTCATTCACCACATACAAATGGCCCAACGCGAATCCACCTCATAAAATTATCCCTCGGTTGACCAACCGGATGTGAGTCAATACATTTACGCAGTCGCCAGCGCCGAACTGTCATCCGTCAGTCTGAGGCCTCTTCCCGCAAGAAGCTAGCTCCGCTGTCTGCTGAGCCAACCGTCCGAGCAGCCCTGCTGTCTCTCTATCTTCATCCTCTTGGCCTAGGCCATGAACTGGGCAAGCCGTCCCGCGACCTCTCTATACTCAGCAATGGGCACCTATTGAGAAGAAACAAATGAAGGTATCAAAATCCTCAGATAAATGATAAACAGAGATATGAATTGGCAAAATGATGGAAATAACAGAAGGAGGGTCATAAAAATCATACCATGGACGCGTCGGTAGGAGGTACAAGTTCCTCCGGCATATCATACTGCGCGGGAACATCCTCGGTACTCTCTACTCCCTAAGCTACGCTGTAGGTAAAAGAATCTGGTCCAAATTGTGGACGAAAAGGGATGTGGAAAACTCCCTGGGCCTAAGCCTGATCACCCTCTATAATCAGTCAGGGCATGAGACGAGCAAGGAAGTCCTGGTAATCAGCCTCCAAGGACATAAGGTCAAAGGCATCCTGACCAATAATGAGGTCCCCTCTCTCGTCCTCCGCAATGGCATAAGAATTAAGCATATGGGCCGGCGGATCCAAAGGGACGATGACGTCGAGTCTGCCACCACCCTGCTGGCGAGAGACTCTCTCTCCTAAATAGAAGCATCCACCACCAAGGCCAATCATCAACATCCTCATACCGGCAAACCCATAAACATGGTCAATGCCCAAACTTCGCCATGGGAAGAAGGCAACAGCGGACTTTGGGACGGCCTCCCACCTGTCAAAATATAGCCTCATGCGCTCCACCGTCATATCAGCCCTCTCGGCCTGCTCATCATGGGTATCCCTCTTATCACGGTGCCACCTCAGAGTATCGGGGAACATAACAGTAATGTCTCGAAAATTTAAAGTAAAGAGACCAAACATGGCGTATCCCCAAGCCTGCAAAATGGGAGAAACATAAAAGAGGTCAATACACAATAGCTCAAATGAGGAATGCTATCAAAATAAACTGAGGCTGAAATAAAGGAGGAATACAAAAGAAGATGAGTATTATACCTCCCAGGCATGACTGTAGCCGCCCAAGCCAGCGTTCGCCCTATCCCACGAACTCTCATCCATAGCCACATAGCAGTGGGGCAAACCAGCAGAACCCCAGCTAGCATCAGTGACATGCTGCATGTCCCTCAGGTAGCTAAGCAGAGTAAAAAGGGAAGTCGACACATGATTAGCAAAGAGCGTCTCAGAAAAGGTCCACCATAGAAAGCCACGAACAGCTGCAATACAGGTACCGGTGAGATGCATCTGACCAGCATTAAGGGTGACATAAGCATCCACCCTGTACCTCAAAGCCTTCAGAGGGATACCCTTAGCTAGGGTAGGCAAAGAGAATCCCAGAAAATGCATCATATCATCCCTGCTAGGAGTAAAGTCCGCATCTACCTCAAGCGGTTCGCCGACGATAGTAAGTCTGCTAATGGAATGGAAGTCAGTAGGTGTAGACACCCCGCCTTGGACCGCTCACCCCGATTGCACATTTGATTTTGTGTTTCTCCCCATTTTAAGTGTTTCTCGTTAGTTTCTATCACTTCTGTTAAGTTCCTGACTGACTTCGTTAAGTCCAAGGACTAAACTGAATGACAGGGCTGACTTTCTAGTCCATTCTGTCAAAATTGCCTTCTCTGAGTCGCGCCCCTCCGACAAGAGGAGCCAGGCGCACGCGCCCCCTGCCCCCAAAGCAGGAAGCGCGCGCCTCTGGGCGTCAGTTACAGATTTCTGGCCAGGATTCTCTCCCCTGCTCAATTTACAGGATTTTGCCCGGGAAGGATTTCTTGGTGCCAAAACTCAGTCACCAAGAAATCCTTCCCGGGCAAAATCTTGTAAATTGAGCAAGGGAGGGAATCCTGGCCAGAAATCTGTAACTGACGCCCAGAGGCACGCGCTTCCTGCTTTGGGGGCGGGAGACGCGCGCGCCTGGCTCCTCCTGTCGGAGGCGCGCGACTCAGAGAAGGCACTTTTGACAGAATGGACTGGAAAGTCAGCCCTGTCATTCAGTTTAGTCCCTGGACTTAACGAAGTCAGTCAGGAACTTAACGGAAGTGACAGAAACTAACGAGAAACACTTAAAAATGGGGAGAAACACAAAATAAAATGTGCAATCGGGGTGAGCGGTCCAAGGCGGGGTGTCTACAGAGCCCATCGGCGACGTGGACTGCAAAGCAGAACGCGTCGACGAAAGTTAAAAACACCCGCCGAGGACATCACCAAGAAAAAGCAAAGACTCGATGAAAGCAGGAATTTGAAATTGCGAGAGATAGTGGTGCGCTCCCTGTGTGAGCGACTTTTGTTGATAGAGGGGGTGGCATAATCCGTTAGGTGAACCTACCGGCTGAATGTTTTGAATGAGGCCGTTAGTGAACCCTTTGATGAATCCGTTAGTGAATCCCTTAAATGAGTCCGTTGGTGAACCCTCGTTGACGAATCCGTTAGTGAATCCGTTTGATGAATCCGTTAGTGAATCCCTTGGATGAGTCCGTTGGTGAACCCTTGTTGACGAATCCGTTAGTGAATCCGTTTGATGAATCCGTTAGTGAATCCCTTGGATGAGTCCGTTGGTGAACCCTTGTTGACGAATCCGTTAGTGAATCCGTTTGATGAATCCGTTAGTGAATCCCTTGGATGAGTCCGTTGGTGAACCCTTGTTGACGAATCCGTTAGTGAATCCGTTTGATGAATCCGTTAGTGAATCCCTTGGATGAGTCCGTTGGTGAACCCTTGTTGACGAATCCGTTAGTGAATCCGTTTGATGAATCCGTTAGTGAATCCCTTGGATGAGTCCGTTGGTGAACCCTTGTTGACGAATCCGTTAGTGAATCCGTTTGATGAATCCGTTAGTGAATCCCTTGGATGAGTCCGTTGGTGAACCCTTGTTGACGAATCCGTTAGTGAATCCGTTTGATAAATCCGTTAGTGAATCCCTTGGATGAGTCCGTTGGTGAACCCTTGTTGATGAATCCGTTAGTGAATCCGTTGGATGAGATATTGCTTTGGAGTCTCGTGCCACTTGGAGTCACACTTGACTTTCTTTTGAATTGTGGGGTGCGGGCACAGTTGACCGCGACCAGAAAAATGTTCCTACTGGGGATGAAATGTTGAGATTGACTCTTGAGGGGGTGTGGCACCCGTGACAGAACTTAGGGAGTTCGGAATTTGTGGGAGAACTTTGATACGGTGCATGGATTCTTGCATGGGAGACTGCTTCTGAACCTGCCTGATGATGGGAAGAGCGCGCATCCGGGCCTCTTTGTGGGACGCGTGCGCCTTGGATGAGTATATCAGGAGGCGCGCGCCTGGCGCATAAGTTCAGCATATTTAAACAGGCTGTTCGCTGTTTTTGGCCATTTTTCAAAAATTTGAAGAACCCTCCAAATTCCAAGCCCAATTTTCGTAGAGAAATCACCCCAAAACACTTTCTTGCTGCTATAGGATCAATTCCGTCAAAGAAACGATGGCGGATCGTCAGCAATCACCTCCGTTTGAGATGCCACAGGGCGAGGAGCCCGAAATTGGGGTTGAAGCTATGGAACCGAGCTTGCTTACTTTCCGGCCTCATACCCATATTTCTCACTTCGTGACTTCGGGTTTTGTAAGAATGCCTCACCTTTCTTGTCGATTGCGGGTTTCATGAAGTTCTGTTTTCTTTACCCGAAATATTGCTGCAACAGCTTTATTGATCATTCTTTGCATGTTGTTTGTTGTTGCTGATTTGTTGTAAGAAACATGTTGGGATGTCCATTTTCATGTTCACACACTTGCTTGTACATTGTTCTGCCATTGAAATCTCTGTGTTGAGTTCATCCGTTTTCTAGCAGTCATGCTGATGAAATTTTCGTTGTTCCTTGTTCTTTTCTCAGGAGTGGAGCCGCCTATCGGAGATTCGAGGCGGAGCTCATGGTCCAGTGGCCATTTGGAACAAATTGCCCGAAAATGTGAGGGCTCGAGTTCAGGCTACCCACTTTGGCCTTTTTATCATTAGTCTGCCGGCACTGAAGAATGACCCGGACGTTATTCAGGCTTTGAGAGAGAGATGGTGGGACACCACCCATACTTTTCATTTGCCCATGGGAGAGGTCACGATGACGCCAACAGACTTTACGGCATTGACTGGTCTGCCGTTTGCGGGGGAGCCTGTCCCTTGTGTTTCGAGGGGGACCCTTAGGACTGCCGACGAGCTGTTGGCTGTTGGCTCTTGTTGACTGTGGCTTCCCGGTGAAGAATTTCCGGGTCACTTGGGGGGAGCATCCGCTGATATTTTAGCATTCTTGCAGCTGAGCCTCTGGGTGTCACTGCTGAGCGGGTAGATGCTGTGGCCCGTTGTTTTATATGGTACTTGCTATCTCATACCCTGTTTGCTAGTGGAGGGTCCTCGGCCTCTTTAGCTTTGCTTGACTTATTGGTGGACTTGGACCAGGCCGGTCATTACAACTGGGGTGCAGCGGGCTTGGCTGCTTGTTATCATGGTATGGATCTGACTAGCCGCTCGACCACCAGCTCGGTCACGGGTTTCAGCCTGTTGTGGGAGGTATGCTGCTTTCCCTTTTCTTTTCGGCCTTCTTGTCATTGCTTTACTGTATCTTTGAACTGTCATTTAATTCTGCTCTTGCCTCTGTTTTGCAGCTATGGGCCTTTGCTGTTTTGGAGCTGAGGGACTTTAAGATCAACAGAGAAGGTCAGCCCCAGTATCCGGACTGCGTGAGGTAGTCATATAGGGAGAGGAACATGAGGACCGACACTGCTCCCATCAGCCTGCTTTCAGCTCGGCGCCACTTGGATTCTTTGAGGCCGGAGGCTGTCGCCTTTTCTTTGTTTCCGTGGAGAGCTATTTATGCCTTTGTTAAGTATACCCTGATTCCCACCCGTTCGAGGCTCTGATGAGCTCAGTGGAGTGCATGGCGATGTACCTTGGAGAGAGAGTGTTTTGGCAGCATGGTGGTCAGGTGACGGACTTCCACCACCCTCCTAGGCCGGCGGTTCATGATGTTCCGCCTTTCTGTCCTCGTAATTGGAGGACTCTTTCAGAGGCCGACCGGGCAGTCTATCTTGCGGGGGTTGATGCTGTCCCTTTCATTCACCTAGAGCAGGATTACGGTTTATTCCGGGAGCATAACCTCCAGCAGGGTTTCATGTTCACTGATCTGAGGGAGACACATGTTGCTCCGCAGACTTCGGCCCGATTCTATCCCACCGGTGCTGGATATTGCTTCGATCCTCCTTTGCCTCCTCCCTACTACACTTATTCAAACTTCGGGGTCTTTGAGGAGCAGAGGGAGATTGTTCCTGAGGATATGTCACCGGAGAGAGAGCCTCCCGCTCAGGCTGCTGTGGTATGTTTTTCTGATTATCTTTGCATTTTCTCAGTTCCAGTCTTGTTTTTCTGTCCTTTGTATTGATGTAATTTCCTTTCCCTATTCTTTGTTGCAACAGGTGCCCGTAGCTGCTTATAGGCACTTGGGTAGGCAGAACAAAGGAATGAGGCGGAGGCTCCGCCAGCTGGAGGAGAGGGTGCTGGAGCTGTGCAGGGATATTGCTGCCATGACTAGGGATGCTGCTGGTGCCGTCTCTGGTGCTGCGAGAGGAGCTGCCCGAGGTGCTCGGGGCATGGGACGAGGCTGCAGGGATGCTGCACTGGACATTGATGAGGCTGTCTCTTTAGCGAGGCAGTCGCTGAGCAGGAGTCTGAGCCACGGAGGTAGCCATAGTAGGAGCCTGAGCCGAGAGGGTAGCCAGAGCCAGGGCGGCGCCAGTTCATCAGGGAGGGCTGCCAAGAAGACCCGTCCTGCTATTGTGATTGAGACATCTGAGTCTGAGGATGATGATGATGATGATGATGAGGATGATGATGACGATGAGGAGACTGAGAGCGGTAGCAGGGGGTGAGCACAGTGTTAGTGATGACGTGCCCGAGCTGTTGTGGCTGAGAGGATGAGGGATTTGAAACACTTTTACTTTTGCCTGTAATAACATTTAACATGTATTTACAATCCTATTTATTTTACTACTCATTTTATGTTCTATTAACGACTCGATCTTAGATGTCGACCCTTTACAAACAAATGTGTGCCCAAAGGATGCTTGTTGTCGATGCTTGAACTCCTTTTTGTTGCTGGGATCTGATTTTGCTGCAGGTTGGATATGTTGAAGTGCTTGGGTTCTGTTCTGAACTGACAAGGGCTGTTTCTGTCTGAACTGCTGTCAAAGGTGTTGGGTTTCGATCAAACATGCGCAGCGGAATAAAGCATTTAAAATTTTAATGAAACCCAAAGCCATGGATCCGTTCATGTGGTTAAGTCAAATACAACAAGATGAATAGAGGAATAACTAACCCTTGATGGCTATGAATTTCTAGCTTTTGAACTTGGTGGAGATTTTGAAACTTGATCAAGAACGCGAACCTTGAAGATGATGAGCTTCACCCTCTAGCGGTATCCACACCACGAACGAATATCAAGCAACTTCTTGATCTTGGTTGCTAGACCAAATTGTGAAACACACTTTCACAATTGCAAGAACTATATGGAATTATGAATATTCTTGTTCTTCACTTTTGGGATCTTAGAACAAGAAAAATAACCTCTCAAAACCTTATGGAGGCACTCACAATCATATGTCTAATGGCTGCTGAAAGGATCTTTAAATAGGTCCCAATCCTTAACCCTTAAGGACTTAGGAATCTTAAATCCCGTCACCAAATTAGGCAACAAGGAATTCTGGCTGACTTGACTGGCACGGTCGTGCCCTATAAACTGGCACGGTCGTGCCATCAGGTCCGCGTGATTTCCCCCAGTCGACCAATTTCGGCACGGTCGTGCTTGACTTCTTGGCACGGTCGTGTCAAACATGTCGACAGATTTGCCTTGGTTTGGATTTATGGCACGGCCGTGCCATTTTAAGGCGCACGACCGTGCCAGAGCCAAAGCCTGACATTTTTCCATAATTCCAATTTAGTCCTTTATGATTCGTTCTATTTGTGTGTGACCCTCTAGGATTACACAAAGTTGGCAATGGGCTCAAACATGAACCCATAAGATATGATTAGGTTCTAGCAAACCGTCATACCTATCCAAATAGTGTAACTAGATACAATTTCGCATTCCTTTAGAATATGTCACAATCCCTTTGTCCACGATGTCATTGAACACAAGTCATGGTCAAACAGACAACTTGTTTTGTTCAATACTTTCTCGATTCCGAATATGTTGATAATTCAAATGCTATTGATCCAATCAATCCATTTGAGTCCGGCCGAACATTTCATCAACATCATTCCTTCGAGGGGCCCAAGCTTGACATCTCTCCGTGGAGGGACAAATCCATTTAGCTTATTATTCTTCCCAACGGGAATCCGATTATGCCAATCATACCCTTTATAACTACCGTGTTAAGGTAGCATTTGAATATGTCAAACACAATGTTCATCAAGTGGAAGACTATAATAACTTCATGTCTAAGGATACAAATGGCATAACTAATATGAGATATATGTACGACATAAACCATGACATAAATCTCATGCAGCGGGTCAAGTCCAGTACCTTGTTCCAAACAAGTACCCATAAATCTAACATGATCATCCCATGATCATTTAGCCTTTATACTAGTGCTTAACAAGCACTAGGGACGGGGATTATTATAAGTAAACATGAACAACAATAATAATCAAAACATCTCTTTATTGATATGAAATAAATGATAACAATTACAACGTTTATTAAACGTGCCTAGGGCACCACTACCAACAATCTCCCACTTGCCCTAGGCCCAATCTCCCATGTATCTAATACCCATGGACCTAACATGACCATCATGTTTTGCTTGTGGAAGTCCCTTTGTTAGCGGGTCCGCAACATTGTCATCAGTAGGTACTCTGCATATATTTACGTCTCCCCTATCAACGATCTCTCGAATGATATGAAAACGCCTAAGTATGTGTTTGGATTTCTGATGTGCTCTTGGTTCCTTTGCTTGAGCAATAGCACCATTATTGTCGCAATAAAGGTCTATTGGACTATCAATACTAGGAACCACTTCAAGTTCAGTTATGAACTTCTTAATCCAAACAGCTTCCTTTGCAGCATCCGATGCAGCAATATACTCAGCTTCTGTTGTAGAATCAGCGGTTGTACTTTGCTTGGAACTCTTCCAGCTTACAGCTCTACCATTTAACATAAAACACAAATCCCGATTGCGATCGGCTATCATCTTTGTCAGTTTGGAAGCTTGCATCCGTGTAAGCATTTACAACGAGATCATCTTCCATTCCTCCATAGACCAAAAACGAGTCTTTAGTTCTCTCAAGTACTTAAGAATCGCTTTTACAGCTATCCAGTGATTTTCGCCAAGGTCGGATTGGTATCTACTTGTCATGCTCAAAGAATAAGACACATCCGGCCTAGTACAAATCATGGCATACATGATAGACCCAATTGCCGAAGCATATGGAACATCATTCATTTTCTCACGCTCATCGTTTGTCTTAGGACATTGAGTCTTGCTTAGAGAAACTCCATGTAACACGGGCAAGGTCCCTCTCTTAGAGTTTTCCATACGGAATCTTCTAATGACCTTCTCAATGTATGTACTTTGGCTTAAACCAAGCAGTCTCCTTGATCTATCTCTATAGATCTTAATGCCAAGAATATATGTGGCTTCACCCATATCTTTCATTGCAAAACACTTTCCTAACCAAGTCTTCACAGACTGAAGTGTAGGAATGTCGTTTCCAATGAGCAATATGTCATCCACGTATAAAACAAGGAATAGCACTATGCTCCCACTAATATTCTTGTATACATAAGGCTCATCTTCGTTCTTGATGAAACCAAACTCTTTGACCGATTCATCAAAACGGAGATTCCAACTCCTAGAAGCTTGCTTCAATCCATAGATGGATCTCTGCAATTTGCATACCTTAGAATCTTGTTCAAAACCTTCTGGTTGTGTCATATACACATCCTCTTGAAGTTTTCCATTTAGGAAAGCGGTTTTGACGTCCATCTGCCATATTTCATAGTCATGATATGCGGCAATGGCAAGCAAAATTCTTATAGACTTGATCATTGCTACGGGTGAAAAGGTTCTCATCATAGTCAATACCATGAACTTGCCTATAACCTTTCGCTACAAGCCTAGCTTTGTAAGTATGCACCTTCCCATCCATGTCAGTCTTCTTCTTGAAGACCCATTTGCATCCTATGGTTTTTACACCTTCGGGCGCATCAATCAAATTCCAAACTTGATTGTCTTGCATGGATTGCAATTCGGATTCCATGGCTCCAAGCCACTTGTCCGAATCAGGAGAAGACATCTCCTCTTGGTAGGTTGACGGTTCATCATTCTCAATGATTTCTACCTCATTACTATCCGTTACGAGAAATCCATATCTCTCGGGCTCGGATCGTAACCTACTAGATCTGCGAGTTGCTTGTGTACTTTGAACAGGTTCCACAACTCCTTGTAGTTCTTGTTCTTGTTCCACTATTGGTTCAATGTTATTTTCTGGGTCTCGAATTTCTTCAAGATTTATTTTACTCCCACTGATTTCTTTGGAGAGAAACTCTTTCTCTAGAAAGACACCAGTTCGGGTAACAAACATTTTGTTGTCCTCTCGGTTGTAAAAGTAATATCCTTTAGTTTCCTTAGGATATCCCACGAAAATACATTTATCAGATTTGTGTGCAAGTTTGTCTGAGATAAGTCTTTTGACAAAAACTTCACAACCCCAAATCTTCATGAAAGATAGACAAGGCTTCTTTCCGCTCCACATCTCATATGGAGTCTTTTGAACCGATTTAGTTGGAACACGATTTAGTGTGAAAGCAGCGGTTTCTAGAGCGTAACCCCAAAAGGATATTGGAAGATCAACTTGACTCATCATTGATCGAACCATGTCTAACAAAGTCCGATTCCTCCTCTCGGACACACCATTCCATTGTGGTGTTCCCGGTGGAGTCAATTATGAAACTATTCCACAATTCTTTAGATGATCATCAAATCTTGACTTAAGTATTCTCCACCTCGATCTGATCGAAGTGCTTTTATACTTTTGCCAAGTTGTTTTTCTACTTCATTTTGAAATATTCTAAATATCTCAAATGCTTCACTTTTATGTTTCATTAGGTAAACATACCCAAACCTACTATAATCATCAGTGAAGGTTATGAAGTATTGAAATCCTCCCCTAGCATTGCTACTTAATGGTCCGCATACATCGGAATGTATCAACCCCAATAAGTCGCTTGCCCTTTCACCCAACTTGGTAAAAGGTGTCTTAGTCATTTTTCCAAGAAGACACGACTCACAAGTATCATATGACTCTAAGTCACATGAACCCAAAAGTCCGTCCCCATGGAGTTTTGAGATACGCTTCTCATTAATATAACCAAGACGGCAATGCCACAAATAAGTATGATTTACATCATTAGGTTTATATTTCTTATTTACATGATAGACATTATTCTCATTCTTGACATCCAAGATATAAAGGCCATTAAATGAATTAGCAATACCATAAAGCACATCATTTAAATAAATAGAAAATTTCTTATTCTCAATAAGAAACTTAAAACCTTCATTATCCAAACAAGAAATTGAAATAATATTTCTGCTTAAATCCGGAACATAATAACAATTGTTCAAAACAAGAATTAATCCGGAAGGTAAAGTGACTTCATAAGTCCCTACGGCTAATGCAGCAACTCTTGCTCCATTTCCCACGCGTAGATCTACTTCACCTTCTTTAAGCAGTCTCCTATTCTTTAGTCCCTGCACATTTAGACAAATGTGAGAACCACATCCGGTATCCAATACCCAAGAATCAGTGGTAGAAAGGAGAATATCTATCATATAGATACCTGAAGTCGATGCAGCCTTGCTGCTCTTCTTCTTCTTTTGCTCTTCCAAGAAAGCCTTGCAATTACGTTTCCAATGACCAATTTCTTGACAATGGAAACAAATTGCATCCTTTTGTGTATCGAGTTTTGCCTCAGAAGCCTTGGCAACCTTTGCCTTGCTTATCTTGGGTTTGACAACTTTTGCCTTACCCTTGCCTTTGGCACCAGGCTTCTTCCCATCATGAACCAAGAGCACGGGAGAACCTTTCTCCACAATTTTCATCTCTGTCAGTTTTGAGCATCCCATGCAACTCAGAGAGGTTCTTATCCATCCATGCATGTTATAATTCATCACAAACTGATTATAACTTTTAGGCAATGAATTAAGAATGAGATCCCTGGCTAGCTCCAATGGGATTGGATAGCCAAGTTTCTCAAAGTGCTTTACATAACCTTTCATTTTAAGAAAGTGAGGACTCACTTGTTGCCCTTCATTCATTTTACAAGTAGTGAATGCAACAATGTCTTGTACCTCTCTTGCCTAGCTTGCTCTTGAAACATGGTTCTCAACTCCACGCCTATCTCATAGCTTCCAAATGTTCCAAACTTTGTTGGAGTTTTGAAACACATAGTGTAGATACCCCGGGGAACCACGGCTTGGCTAGAGCGGTGAATATCTAGGATCTCTAACTTGTTTTAGATTGTTTAGAGTCACCACCTATGTTTTTAAAGGAACATAAGAAAAACCTAGAAATAGCCTAATTTATATACAAAACAGAGATTCGGGAGAGAAGGGTTCGGGGGTTAGGTGACGGAGTGGGAAGTACATAAACACCACTCCGCCCCGCTTACGCGGGGTCTTGCTACTATTGGTGTTCTAATATTTACATGTCCTTCAATTAAATTAATAGAAATGTGCTAACAATTGTGATGGAGAAAAGGGGAAATAAAGGGGAATAAAATAGAATTGTTTTATTTATTTAATGATAAAGATTACATATAACAAGTAATGTTAAAGAATTACATAAGAGATGAAGAGAAATTAACATGGTAAATTAAAGTTAAGATTAAAATGTAGGGAGATAACCTTAACTAACTTCAATATGTGAAGTAGTCATGTTGGTCATGTCCCATTAATGGGGATTGCATACTAGTAAGACTAGAATAAAAGAGAATAAAGAAGAAGACTTGTACTTTAGAAGAAGTCTTCAAACTTGGACTTGAAAATGATGTTGTTGTGTAGAGATTTGTGTAGAGTTTTGTATGTAAACTCTTGTTGGGAGAATTTTGTGTAGGGAAAATGATATAGAATTTGTGTAGAGAGAAAGTTCCAAGTCTAAAAAATGAGGTCCTTTTCCAAGGTAGGAGATGATGGTTTTTATAGGTAAAAAAGAGAGGGAAATGATGGAGGGAAATTGGTCATCCATGTGAAATGGAATGGGCCAATCACAAATAAGATAAATGAATAAAAGAAAAATAAAAGAAATAAAAGAAATCAAATAATAAGTGAAAGAAATATTAGTTTTTTGGGAAAAGGCTTAGAATTTGGGATTGGGAGTTAATGAGAAAGGGGGATGAATGTGGATGAGAAAAGAGGTCTTTTGTGATCAAGAAAGAGATGTTGCAAATAAGAAAAGGGAGGGAAATAAGGTGCAATCCGTTACTGCCAAAATGGGACGCGCGCGCGGCTCACTGACAGTGCCGGAAGCGCCCGCGGGTGAAAATGACAGAATGACAGAAATGACTCAAAGTTATTCTGTTATGCAGTTTAGTCCAAAAACTAACGGAATCAGTTAGGAACTTAACCGGAGTAACAGAAAATTATGAAAATAAGTTAAATAAAAATACTTTGTATGCAATCGGGGTGAGAGGTCCAAGGCGGGGTGTCTACACATAGCAGCAAGCATGAGACAACTTACTTCTCTAGAATCATTACGATGTTTCTTATAATTGTCTCTTTCTCCCTAGGGGCAGTAGGCGGTAGTTCAGCGGGGAGAGGCCCATCGAGAATGTACAACTTATCTTCTTGCCTAAGAACGATTCTTATGCTACGGATCCAATCCATAAAGTTTGTACCATTCTCTTCGAGCTTATCCTTCTCAAGGATCGATCGCAACGACATTGATTGAGTGTATTAGTCATTGTCTACAAATATGCAAAATTTCCAAAATTAATAAGTACCGATTTTCATTAAAGAGATAAATAATGTATTTTAAACAAAATACTCCCACTAAATTATATAACCTTCTTATACATCCAATGTATAATATAATTAATTGGGTTGAGATCCCGCTTTAATCTAATTTTGAGTACGCTTTGGCGCACCGCTCAAAATTAAATCAATTAGGTAGACAACTCTTGTCAATCATATCTCATATGACTCTCAGTTCTTTTCATGAGATTCTTTAAGAAATCCAATTTCAAAAAGCATGTTAAATCTCATCTTTGCCTTAAGCCCAAAACTTTTTGACGCTTAATTAAGTCCAACCATTTTAAACGCATAGGAAACTCTTATTCACTCATCTTGCTCAAACATGAATAAAATCAATGCACCTCGCTTTTGGCGAGCCCACATAAAATTACTCATGTATAAACAAGTGTTTTAATCATGGCATGGCAAAAGGACTTAAAACTTTCTTTGAAGGTTCATCACATATAGCATATAACACATTTATGAGCACATAATATAAACATGTTACACATCAAGTTTTAGCAACTAAATTAATCTCCATTAATTTAAGCATAATATTTATGTGTCATTAGTTTCTCTATAATTATGAGGATGAGACTATTTGAACTTTGGTTATCATCTCCAAATCAAGACAACAAGAAGTGCGACCGAAACTAAGCCATATGGCATCCACAATTCCGCACTTATTCAAGAAACCAAGAAAGTAGTCCATGTGGCCGAAACTAGCAATAGATGGTCTCGATGAACGTAGGCCAATTGCATTCACAATTCCACATGGATCTCCAATCTTTGAATCAAGAACTTTTGTTTCTTTTAGCAATTATGAACTCTTCATAATTCTAACTTCGTTTTATCTTTGAAACTTCGATTGCGATCAAGTTTGGGAAACACAATCTCGATGAACGTAGATTAGCCATCCAAACCTTGAACCAATCTTAGACTCACAAGACTAAAACAAATAGGAAATTTAAACCCAAGATCCACACCCCAAGACCCAAGCCCTTCCCCGCGCCAAACCCTAGGTCCGGCCGGGTCAAGGTATGGGTCTCGGTCGGACCCTTCCGAAAATCAAAATTTTAAAGTTCCAAAATTGTCTCAAATTGTTTTTCCCGATTCAATAAGGATTTGGTGTTCTTGGTGATCCAATCACCATGATCAACAAAACCTTGAATAACAATTTATTCTTGAATCCCTAGAATATCAAAACTTTGATCCAATCAAAAATTTAAATCCAAACAATTTTCATCCACCATAATTTTTATTGCGATTGAATAGTGCGATTAAAGTTTCTAAAACAATAAACCACATAAAATCATATAACACATAAACACCACGTAATCCAATATTCATATCATGCTAGGCACATAAACAATTTATATACACACAACATGCTCTAGTATTGAAATAATCAACATGAACGGGGCTCTGACCACTGTTGGGTTTCGATCAAACATGCGCAGCGGAATAAGCATTAAAATTTTAATGAAACCCAAAGCCATGGATTCGTTCATGTGGTTAAGTCAAATACAAGATGAATAGAGGAATAACTAACCTTGATGGCTATGAATTTCTAGCTTTTGAACTTGGTGGAGATTTTGAAAACTTGATCAAGAACGCGAACCTTGAAGATGATGAGCTTCACCCTCTAGCGGTATCCACACCACGAACGATATCAAGCAACTTCTTGATCTTGTTGCTAGACCAAATTGTGAAACACACTTTCACAATTGCAAGAACTATATGGAATTATGAATATTCTTGTTCTTCACTTTTGGGATCTTAGAACAAGAAAAATAACCTCTCAAAACCTTATGGAGGCACTCACAATCATATATCTAATGGCTGCTGAAAGGATCTTTAAATAGGTCACAATCCTTAAACCTTAAGGACTTAGGAATCCTAAATCCCGTCACCAAATTAGGCAACAAGGAATTCTGGCCGACTTGACTGGCACGGTCGTGCCCTATAAACTGGCACGGTCGTGCCATCAGGTCCGCGTGATTTCCCCAGTCGACCAATTTGGCACACGGTCGTGCTTGACTTCTTGGACAGGTCGTGTAAAACATGTCGACAGATTTGCCTTGGTTTGGATTTATGGCACGGCCGTGCCATTTTAAGGCGCACGACCGTGCCAGAGCCAAAGCCTGACATTTTTCCATAATTCCAATTTAGTCTTTATGATTCGTTCTATTTGTGTGTGACCCTCTAGGATTACACTAAGTGGTAATGGGCTCAAACATGAACCCATAAGATATGATTAGGTTCTAGCAAACTGTCATACCTATCCAAATAGTGTAACTAGATACAATTTCGCATTCCTTTAGAATATGTCACAATCCCTTTGTCCACGATGTCATTGAACACAAGTCATGGTCAAACAGTCAACTTGTTTTGTTCAATACTTCTCGATTCCGAATATGTTGATAATTCAAATGCTATTGATCCAATCAATCCATTTGAGTCCGGCCGAACATTTCATCAACATCATTCCTTCGAGGGGCCCAAGCTTGACATCTCTCCGTGGAGGGACAAATCCATTTAGCTTATTATTCTTCAACGGGAATCCGATTATGCCAATCATACCCTTTATAACTACCGTGTTTAGGTAGCGTTTGAATATGTCAAACACAATGTTCATCAAGTGGAAGACTATAATAACTTCATGTCTAAGGATCAAATGACATAACTAATATGAGATATATGTACGACATAGACCATGACATAAATCTCATGCAGCGGGTCAAGTCCAGTACCTTGTTCCAAACAAGTACCCATAAATCTAACATGATCATCCCATGATCATTTAGCCTTTATACTAGTGCTTAACAAGCACTAGGGACGGGGATTATTATAAGTAAACATGAACAACAATAATAATCAAAACATCTCTTTATGATATGAAATAAATGATAACATTACAACGTTTATTAAACGTGCCTAGGTGACCACTACCAACAAAAGGACGCGCGCGTCGGGCCTTGTTTGTGGGAGGCGCGCGCGCGTTGTGCAGCCTTGGTCGGAGAGGCGCGCGCTTCTGGCCTGCTGAAATTACAGCCCCTTTCTTTTTCTGATTAGAATGTTCCAACAGCTATAAATTTGAACCATTTTTGACCAGAATGGTCACACAGCATTCTTTGCAAACACTTTCTCCTCCTAAACACAAAATTCTTGTCATAATGGCCCCAATGACTTTTCCTTTGAAGTTAAGGTTTCCGTCCCCGAGGGTGAGAGTTTGTTCCAATGGTGACTTTCTCCTTTGAAGTTAGATTTTTCTTTGTACCCCAAGAGATTGCAATTAGATCACTTTGTTTTAGGATTTAATATTTTGATGTCTTTTGTTGCTCAATAAATCCGTTGTAATGGTTTGAATAATTCATTCAATGAATAAGAATTGCATTTGGTTATTTGAAGTGAATTGGGTATTTTGATGTGTTTTAGACCGCACCCGAAGGTTGCCTACGTTCCTCCAGTTGGGAGGCTCAGGTCTTCGTAGTTCAAACAAACAAAGACCATTTTTTTTTATTTTTTTTTTGTGTGAACCCTGTTTTTTGCCTAGACCGCCCTTTCGGGTTTTCAATCTAGCGGGCTTCTTTTTTTGCACGTGCTCATATTTTTGCCTAGGCCGCCCTTGCGGGTTTCAACCTAGCGAGCGATTTTTTTTTTTTTTTTTTTAATGGTCTTTGTTTATTAAGCGTAGAACCTCTTGAGCTTGTCGAGGTTGACCTCCTTTGGCAGCTGGTCACATCTAAATCCACGAGCCGGACTGCACCACCGCTTAGTATCTTTTACCACATTACGGACCGATCCATCGGGGTCCCCATTTCCCCAGGGGATTCATGGCATTAGGAGGATGTTGTCTTAAGACCAAATCTCCCACATTGATGTTTCGAGGCTTTACTTTTCTCGTCGAGCAAGGCTAGTTGTTCATATCGACTTTGCATCCAGTCGACCTCGTTGACTTGATTCTCGAGGAGGACCGTAGAGATAGGACTTCAAGTTCGATAGGGAGTACGGCTTCAGAACCATAGACTAGTGCATAAGGAGTTTCTCTTGTTGCGGACCGTATTGATGTGCGGCAGCCCCACAATGCTAAGGTAGCTTCTCGGGCCAATCCCTTCCTGTTGAGGCCATTTTCTTGACGATGGTCTCGATGGTCTTATTTTCTGCTTCAACCGCGCCATTTGCTTGGGGACGGTAAGGAGATGACTTGTGCTTGGTGATCTTGTATTCTACCAAAAGTGCATCCATTTCCTTCTCAAAGTGAGAGCCGTTATCGGAAATGATTTCATGAGGCACGCCGTATCGGCACATGATATTAATCTTTACAAATTCGGCCACTTTCTTGGCGTGAGGGTCCGATAGGCTTGTGCTTCGACCCACTTTGTGAAGTAGTCGACTGCCACTAGGACGAATGACTGCCCATTGCTTCCGGCAGGATGAACTTACCGATGATGTCTATCCCCAACAAGAGAAAGGCCAAGGTGTGACCATCTTGTAAAGTTGTGAGGGTGGAGCATGTTGCAGATTAGCGTGGAATTGGCACTTGGAACACCTTTTGACTTTCTCGATACAGTCTCGTTCCATAGTGCTCCAATAGTAAAAATGCGAAGTATCTTCTTGACTAGCATAAACCCATTCATGTGGGTCCACATTCTCCTTCGTGCACTTCACACATTATCTCTTGAGCCTCGGACTCATTGGCGCATAAGAGATTGATCCCGTCGTGGTGCCTTTTATAGACTCGGTCCCCAATCAGTACGTACCGAGTGGCTAACCTTTGCAGAGCTGCTTGAGACTTCTTATTGATGTTCTCGGGATAAGTGCCATCATTGAGGAAATTCATGATATCCGAATACCACGGAGATTTTGTTTGAACCTCGTTGATCTCGATACTCATGCAATATGCCGGACTGTTCCTTCGAGCAATTTTGAAAGGCTTCACCATTTTCCCTTTGGGCATTTCAACTAATGAAGCTATAGTGGCCAGTGAATCGGCGAAGCGATTCTTATCCCTTGGCAGGTAGTTGAAAGTGATCTCTTGAATTGTTCAACCAGTTCTTCAAGGTGCTGGCCATACTGTTGGAGAGTCGGGTCTTGGGTTCGTTCGCCATTTACCCGATTGCTGATTGATAAGGAGCAAAGAGTCGCCGAACACTTCTAGTTCCGTGAGGTTTCTTTCGAGGGCTGCTTCGAGCCCTGCTATACATGCTTCGTACTCGGCAATGTTGTTGGTAGCTTCGAATTCCAGGCGGATGGCAATGGGAGTGTAGATGTCTTTTGGATCGACAAGCAATACCCCTATACCAAAACCGTGTTTATTGGCGGCGCCATCGAAAAAAAGGTGCCACTTATTTTCCTCGGTTGCAGTACAAATAAATGCTCGTCGGGGAACTGTACGTCTTCCCCCTTCACTTCGTCACACGGGAATTCGGCAAGCTGGTCACTGAACACTTTCCCCTGACGGATTTTAGTGTGACGTAAGTGATATCATAGCCTGGCGAGCATGAAGTACCATTTGGCTATTCTTGTTGACATGAAAGGCTTCTCGAAGATGTAGCGGAGCGGGTCCACCTTTGCTACTAGCTTGATCGGAAAAGCTTCCATATAGTGTTTGAGCTTTTGAGTGACCCAAACCAATGCTGCACATGACTTCTCTAAGACAGAGTAGTTCTTTTCGCCTCTTTGGAATCGGCGACTGACAAAATAAATGGCGTTCTCCTTTGTGGACTCTCGTTGCTCTTGGTGCTACATAGCCCCTAGGGCTTAATCATTGACAGTGAGATAGAGCAACAGAGTTTTCTCCTTGTGCGGGGAACTAGAACAGGAGGGCACGTCAAGTAATGCTTCACTTGATCGAAGGCTTCTTGGCACGCGTCGGTCCATTCTAGAGCCACATTCTTCTTGAGTAGCTTGAAGATTGGCTCGCACATGGAAGTGAGTTGGTGCACAAACCGACTGATGTATTATAGTCTGCCCATGAAACCTTTAATCTCTTCTGCGTCTTTGGAGGAGGCATGTCAATGATTGCCTTGATTTGGAGGGGTCTACTTCAATTCCCTTTCAGGACCATATAACCAAGAACTTTGCCTCGGATAACCCCGAATGTGCACTTTGCAGGGTTGAGCCTCATCTTGTGTTGACGAAGCCTTTCGAAGAACTTGCGGAGATCGATTAATTGTTGATCGGTCCCTTTGGAGTGAATGATCATGTCGTCCACATAGACCTCGATTTCTTTGTGAATCATATCGTGGAACAAGTCTGTCACGGCTCTTTGGTAGGAAGCCCCAGCATTTCGTAACCCAAAGGCATGACTGTGTAGCAAAAGGTACCCCACGGTGTTGTGATAGCTGTCTTATGCTGATCTTCCTCGGCCATGAGAATCTGATTGTACCCAGCAAACCCATCCACGAATGAGCGAACCTCGTAGGCAGCAGTGGAGTCGACTAGCATGTCGATATTAGGGAGTGGAAAAGCATCCTTGGGGAAGCTTTGTTTAAATCCCGGAAGTCTACACAAACTCGAACCTTGCCGTTTGCCTTCCTGACGTCACAATTGTTGGCTAACCATGTCGATACTCGATAACCTTGATGAAACCCACACTGAGGAGCTTCTCAATCTCTTCTTTGACCTACAGAGACCATTCTTGCTTGATCTTTCAGAGCTTCTGCTTTACTGGCTTGGCATCTTCTCTGATCAGATCCTGTGCTCGCTACCTTTCTGTCCAAACCCGGCATGTCTTTGTATGACCATGCGAACACATCCACGAACTCCCGTAGTAATGCAGTCAACCTGTCTCTGTCGTCCCCTTGAAGAAGCTTCCAATCTTAGTTTCTTTTGGCTCTTCCTCGGTACCCAGATTAACAACATGCAATTCTTCGTCAGCCTTTGGACCATTCTCACCACGACTACGGACTTGTTGAGCAAGTTCATTTAAGTATGTTGTGTTTTCGTGGTCTATTTCATCATAATTTGAATCGTTATTAACTTGTTCGTTAAGTTCATTATTAGTTAATTCATCATTTATGATGTTTGCAATCTCAGGGTAATCAGAAATATCAATTTTTCATTAGCAAAGAAAGGAAACACACGCTCGGCTATGGCCTCCAAATCCTCTTGGGTGAGGGTATTAGAGACACTCTCGGACTCGAATGTAAGTGTGAGCTGCTCTTCCTTTGTTGCTGTGCGAGGTATGCAACCCATTTCTGGACTAAGAATTCTTCGGATACCACGGGCCCTTTCGTTTGAATACCAATTGTTGATCGGCTCGGAGCTTGGCGGGATCTCACTGAGAGTCTCGTTTATGATGACGGTGTCATGGATGGCGTTAACTTGGCATTCATTCATCATGGCAAGCTCTTTCGAACATGGAGGCTAAATCTGTCAGTTCTTCCCCCACGGTGATTTCTGTCTCGGACTCTATGGTTATCTTCCTTCCCCACCATTCACGGGGCGACATGGGAGTGGTTCCCTTTCGGATTTCTGGATCTCACAATCGGAGAAGATTTCGAGGGCCGGGCTTTTTGACACCCTTATTGTTACAACCCACGGCTAGGGAAAGATCATGTATGGAACGTCTCGCCCTTGGCGGACAAAATAACCATTCAACGTCTTGCGGTAAGGGCTTAGATTAGGGACTTCATAACGACGGCCTTCTTTACGAGCTCGGGCCTTTTCGTTCTTGATCGTTTTCTCTTGTTTCAAGTCTTCTTTGGAAGGCTCATAACCCAAACCGAAGGTGTTCTTAACAAATGGGACTTGCACGGGATGTAGGATTCCTGTTGATATCTCCCTAAGCCTAGACCAGGGAAGTAGTCCATATTGCTCATCATGCGGAGGACTTTGTGATTGCTGGGGGTCCATGATCCGTTTCCCCCTTCTTTGTCAATGGCGTTGATTGAGACGCCGTAGAGAGTGGAGTCTGGTAGACCATGCTGAATTGGTGGACGGGCTCACCTTTTCTGTAGATAGTGACGTTTTCGGCCATACGGTCACTATTTCATCACCATTCGGATCTTGACACATGGTGGAGAGTTGACGGTACGGCATTATCATTGTGAATCCATGGTCGACCCAAAAGTAAGTTGAACGAGGCCGGGATATCAAGCACTTGGAATGGAACGGACATGACCATGCTCCCAAACTCAACGTCTATTTCGATCATACCCATGACTGTACGGGCGGGGCTGTCATAATCTCGGATTACTTGAGTAGAAGGCTTCAAATCGGAATCCTTAAGCCCAGTATGCCCATGATTCTACCAGGCATAAGATTGAGTGCGGAACCACCGTTCACTAAGACTCTTGAGATGGGCCTCCCCCTGCTCGTACTTTGAGGTAAATAGCCTCATTGTGGTCGGAACCAAATGTTGGAAGGTCCATGTTGGCAAAGGTGATGACGTTGCCAAAATGAATGTGACCGATCATTGCCGTGAGATCCTCGGGAGTAGTATTGGAAGAAACTGATGTATCATCGAGATTGCGGATGACAAGATCTCGATGTTTCTTGAGGATGCAATGAGGTCCCAAATAGAGATTGTTGATTGAGTTTTCTTGAGTTGGACAAGTAGAGGATCTTCGGGAGTGTTGTGAGCTTGCGGCTTTTAGAAGAGGAGCTCGGTGCGGAAGTGGAAGGGGCTTGCTATGACTCGACCGGATCGAGTTAGCATGTGACGTTCCCCCATCTTGCGCTTCTTTTTCCTATTCTCTAGTACTTCCCTCATTCCTCATCGTAAGTCACTACATAAACAAGAATTGTCAAGTTTATTCATAACATTGGGGCCCCCATTCACAATTGGATGAATGGGTGGTCCCCTCGAATTCTCTATTCTCTATTATATTGACATGCTCGTCATTTAGCCACTAAAATTTCTTTCTTATCTATGAGATCTTGAATGACATTGCGGGAGAACGAAGCAACCGGTGGTGTGGCCATATATTGGTGGTAGCCACAATATTTGTGGTGAGCATGATTGGAGTGGATCGTTTTGGGTTGGTACCCTTGCAACGGGTGTGACTTGACCCTTTGCCTTGAGGACCTCGAACACTTCGGTTTGAGTCATGCCTTGGAGAGGCGTGTAGACACGGTCACTTTGGGACTTCTTCCCTTGAGGTGGAGGAACCTTTTTGTAATTCCCCTTGTCAATAGTGACGGCGTTGACCGAGGCCTCTTTTGTGGAGTTGGAAGCGCCTTGTAGCGGAAGTAGGAGTCGTCTTCTTAATCTCCTTGAGCAAGTCATCCATGCGTACCCCCCGCCTCATACATTTGGGAGAAGTCGGAAGTAGCAAGCCTCCCACTTAGGTGGGTTGCGGAGATCAATCTTGAGACACTTGAGAAATATGTCCATTTGCTCTTTTGTGTTCGTCCTCTCAACAATTTCAGAGAGGTTATCATTCCATTCCTTGTGAAGTCGATGAAGGACTCATTGTCTCGTTGAGTAGTGGTCTCTAGCTCTTTCCTTGTGGGTGGTGAGTGGTGTTGCCTTGGTATTGGTTCTTGAAGGCAAGCATGGCGGAGTCCAATCAAGACGGACAGTGAGGGGAGAGTAGCATACCAATCCTTTGCCGCCCCCTCGAGAGTGAGAGGGAAGCATTGAGCCATTGTCGCGACCCTGAACCCCGCGGCCCGAGATCGCGAGCTGGACGTCGACTTAGAACCAAAACTCTAAAATATAGAAGTTAAAAATTCCATTTTGAATCAAAAGATGAAACAACAAAGGTTACAAAATCCAAGTTTAAATCAATAAAGTGCATCTAACATAAGCTCCACAGCTTATACAAAAAGAATAAAATATACAATCTTAATGACGTCAATAATGGTAAAAACTATCCCCAAAAGGTTATACATTTAAATAATGTAAACCGATCCATAATAACCGCCCCAAAATCTCAATCCTCTCGACGTCCTCCTCGATCGCGAATCCTAATCCTTTCCTCCTGGGGGGGGGGGGGGGGGTTAAGGAAAAACAAAGATGGAAAATAAACGGGGGTGAGATAAAATCTCAGTAAGTTACTAATGCAACTACATGACATGCTAATATGCAATAACCAATAGCACATTAACATATGACAGATAGCAGCGGAATAATAAGTGACATGCTGTCAAACAGTAACATCAATAATCAACCATATAAATAACCCTATAACAACAAATGAGAGGCTCCCTATCGCCAACCGTCCCTGCCGGTTGGAAATAAACGACCAGCTCATCATGCAACACATAAAGCTGAAATAAACACTCATAAGTGG
>JAOWBW010002519.1:0-72931 GCA_026119855.1 Campanula takesimana | reverse complement strand
GCCAAACTTCAATAGTGAAGTGGTCTTTTGGTTGTATTCCCTTTTATAGAGATTGCATACTAGTAAGACACAAATAAAAGAGAAGGAGAAAACTTGTACCTTTAGAAAAGAGAACTTGAAACCTTGACTTGAAAGTGTTGTTGTTGTAGAGAAATGGTTGTGTAGAAATTTGTGTAGAGTTTTGTTGTTAAGACTCTTGTTGGGAGAAATTTGTGGAGAGTTTGTGTAAAGAGAAAGTGTTGAAATTCAGGTCCGAAAAGTCTAGAGTTTTAGCTAGAGAGAAAAATGTTGAGGTCCCCCTTCTAAAGTAGAAGAAGGGGGTTTTATAGTAAAAAGAGAGGGAAAACGTTGGAGGAAAAGATGATCAATCCAGTGAAATGAATTGACCAATAAAAAATAGATAAATAAAATAATAAATAAATAAATAAAAGAAAATCAAATAAAAATAAAAAGGAAATATTTTGTTTTTATGAACAGGGCTAGAAATATGGGATTGGGATGTCACAAATAAAAAGGTTTTAATGTTTGTGATCAAGGAAGGGATTTTGACTAAAGAAGATGTTTGTAATAAGAAAAGGGAGGGAAATAAGGTGCAATCCGCTACTGCCAAAGTGGGTGTTAGGATTCATTGTTAGTACACCCACCTTAATTTGATTGATCCATTCCACGTGTCTTTTTATGGACTTTAGGACCGCAATGTAATGAAGTTATACTTCAATTTTTAGATAAGTCCATTTCTAGATTTTTCGTTTTCTAGGCGTGTATAGTTCGGTTGTATCATTAGCGGTTTAGTGCTTCAAGCCGTCATTTTGAGAATGCCAGCATGGAGCTCTTCAATTCTCATCAAACCGCAGTTTCCATGTTTGATGAAACCGCACATCAAGACCATTCTTCAACCGCCTATGCTTGGTGAAACCGCAGAGCAGTTATTGAAGAATTAAAGAGATGTCATTTATTCCTTAGACAAACATTCCCTTATTGACAGTATAAGGATGTTGTTATGTCATGTCAAAATAACTCTAAGTTAACTTGGAGTTTCTGCAAGGAATGTCGGTTTGGTCCATCAGTTTGAATTGTTACCGTTAGTCCTTTCTGCAACAAAGGATAATTGTCAGGTAGTGGTGCAACAACTACCTAGGACTACAAGACAAAACCAAGGACGAAAATGACAGCTCAACCAATGGGATTTCGACAGCACTGTACCCTTCAGATTTGATTCAAATCTTTTACCCAACGGTCACAAGGGGTGCTCTGCCTATAAATAGCCTTCATTATTCAACAATGAAGGTTGCTGAGCTTCAAGAGATTCATTCCCAAGTATTCAATGTTTGCTTTGAAGAGTTAAACTCAGATATTCATATCTTCAAACCATCTCCATTGCAAACCCAGTTCTTCTTCAAAAGCTTCAAGCCTAACAACCATTCATACTTAGCCTTTACACCGAAAGAATTCTATTTGCTCAACCATCATTTAGATACTTAGAGCATTTGATTTCTTTTCACACACACACCCGATTTATATGATCACCTAGATTATATACTTCGAAAACACCGTTGTTATTATAGCTTAGGTTAGACTTATTGTTTAGAGTTTAGATTTATCTTGTAAAACCTCCTCTAAATTAATACAAGTCTTATAGCTATTAGAAAATCCTGGACTAACCATCTAGGTAGAGGACGTAGTCATTTAAGAACGAACCTCTTCAATTTGTGTGTTTGATCTTACTTTCTGTCTTGATATTTTATCTTTCTTGTTTGTGGTCTGAACTTGCTTCCATACACGAAATGACTTGAAAAGATGAATTGTGTTTCCTTTAAAACTTTAAGTTTAACTATTCTGTTGCATCATAGTGTTTTCTCAACCCGAGTCAAACTTCCCAACTCTTTAACTAACCTATTTGGCCAAACCGCAAAACTCCGCTGTGCATTTTATCAGTTCGGTTCTTGTGCCTTGAACCGCAGTTGGCCAAAATGATAAGTACTCGGTTGATTTTAAGGGTATTTCGAAAAAAAGTTTCGGACCGCTATTCACCCCCCCCCCTCTAGCGGTTCTATAACCTTTGTTGCCCTCTGGGACAACAAGTGGTATCAGAGCATATCCACCAAACTTGTTTTTACAAGCTTAACCGCTTGGGTGCTGATCCAATGGCAAACACAAACACCCATATGATGCAAACATCCAATTCGAATCACTTACCTATTCTGGATGAAGATAGTTTTATTTTTTGGAAAGATAGGATGATGAAACACATGATTTCATGTGATCGTAGACTGTGGACCGCGGTTACTGATGGACCATATGTTCCTATGAAAGCTAATCCACGTGCAGGAACCGCAGGAGAAGAAGCTGAAGTTAAGAAATTAGAAAGTGAATGGACTGATGCAGACCGCATCAATGTGGATTTTGATGGAAGAGCTATGTCCATGCTAGTGTCAGCTTATTGACCTGAGGACTCATTCTAAGGTGCTTCACTGCAAAACCGCAAAGGCTACCTGGGATGCTATAGTTGATTTTTTGGAAGGAGATTCAGATACCAAGAAAGAACCGCCCTCTATCAACAGAGAAGATTCTTTGACTATTTTGTTAAAGATCCTAAGGAAATCTCTAGACAATGCTATGAGAGGTTTATTGATATTGTAACGTTTGTTTTTCTCTTGGACATGTCTATTCTAATACAGATTTGAACATGAGATTCATGCAAGCACTTGGTAGCAAATGGCTGATCAAAACTACTACATTGAAGACAACAAGGACTGTGGAAGCTCTTGATCTTCGACACTTGTATGCCATGCTGAAGGTTTTTGAATTTAAGCTTGAAGAGGTCCATGAAACCGAAAGCAGATTTAAGACCCTCTCTCTAGCTGCATTCAACAATACCTCATCTCCTGTCTACAATCCAGACCATCATCAAACCGCTCCTCACCTCCACTTGCAAACCGCTCCTCCTGACCAAAATGTTCCTAGATATAATCCTCAAACCGCACCTTCTGAATATTACCAGCAGTCTCAACAAATCCTATCCTCATTCACATCAACCATATCCTCAAATCTTACATCTTTATCAGCAGTCTCATCAATCCTACACTCCTCCTCAAAGTTCTTATGCTCAGAGTGTAGGACCACAATCCTCAAGTTCTACTCAAGTTGATTTTGATGAAATGGATGATGAAGAATTTGCTTTGTATGTGAAGAGTACACCAAGTTCAGGAAAAATAATAGATCTCAAATTTCCATCCAAAGGCCCAGCAAAGTTTGTCCCTCCAACCAGATTCAACAAAACTGCAGATCCCAAGACAAGGGAAGACTTGGTTTGTTATAACTGCAGACAACCAGGTCACTTTGCGTCAAGTGTCCCAAACCGCGATATGAAGCCGCGCCAGCAAAGAAACCATTTAACAAGAAGTTCGTGAGAAAAAGAAGAGGAATGGTAGCTGACCAAGGAGATCAACCGCTGTGACATGGATGGGTTCAGACTCAGATGAAAGTGATGATGAAGAAACTGCTAATCTCTGTCTCATGGGATTTGAAGAAAGAATTGAAATTGACGAAAGCCTTCCACTTCCAAAACAACAAATGAAGTCAGTTCACCTAAGACTCCTGAGGCTAGATCAAGCAGAGCTCCTACAACACCAAACTACACTCCCGAGGTTCAAGCAGACCAAAGTCATGATGATCAGGTACTAGAACGTGCAAATATTATATGTCAACAACACACTGTACTTAAAAAGGCATATAAACTAATGGCTGCGGAACTGAAGAATCCCAACGTGTATGTAAATCCCACAAGGAGGAAATTGAAAATCTCAAGCTCCAAATTGCTGGGATATCTACTATTGCGGATGAAAAACCGCTATCTGAAGGACAGAAACCGAGGTACTTCTCACCCAAATCCATGATCTTACCGTACAAAGGGATGACCTCCAAAAAGGGGACCGATGTATGGACTAAGTCTGGTGTCACCGTAGAACAAATCCTAAATTCACAAATTCCTACTTCGGATAAAAAGTGGATTGGGGTTTAAAAACGATGATGGGTGTAAGTGTCCTTGTCTCGTGCCGAAGGTGGTGTGAAACCTACTGAACAAACCAAGAAATTCCTAAGGTTAATCATGCTGGTAAAAAGGGCTCAAACAAGAAAATTAAAAGGCAAAATATTTCTTTGAGTACCCTAAAAAACCAGACTGGGAGAGATTCAAAGTGGAAAGAGAAATCCATAGCGCTGAGGCAACCAAGGAAGTATTGAGTGATGAAACCGCTCCTAGTCCGGTTTAAGGAAATTCTATCATTTTCCCTAAAGCCGCACCTAAGAGGAAGGTTGACCTCAAGAAGGTAATCTTTGTTAAAGCCAAAAACGCTGACCCAGTAAAACATGAGAAACCGAAGGTCAGTAAAGGGTTTGTAAACCGCAACCAAAACCTGGATTTATTCATTGTGCTATTTGTGCTGATTTTGGTCATAGTGCTGGTCATTGTCTTTTAAGATTCACACCCAATGCCAAGGGACGTAAAAATCCTAAGGTCAAACAAGTGTGGGTCCCAAAAGCTGCTAACCCTAGGACCAAGGAATAAGGGGGACCAAAACCTTTCATGTTTATTTTCAGAAGAATCATGTTTTATGGCTGGAACCGCGAGAAGAAGAAAGGATCTCTGGTATTTGGATAGTGGATTCTCACGACACATGACTGGAGATTCCGAGCTACTCTGCAGTTTCATCCAAATGAAAGGTCCCCCAGTAGTGTTTGGTAACAACAAGAAAGGAGAAACAGTAGGATATGGAGCAATCAAACGAGGAAAGGTGACTATTGAAATGTGTCATTAGTAGAAGGACTCAAGCACAACCTTCTCTCCATATCTCAGTTTTGTGACAAAGGAATGAACTGCATCTTCACATCAACTAACTGTTATATCAAAGATGCTTCTCTGAAGTCACTCTACTGACTGGCAACAGAACAGGTGATGTTTATATGATAGATTTGAGTAATATTGTTTCTATTGCTGACCTCTGTTTTGTAGCCAAAAACATAAGTGAAAGCAGCTGGTTATGGCATAAGCGGCTCAGCCACTTGAACTTCAAGTATCTAGCAAAACTCACAGGGATGGTCTAGTAAAAGGACTACCCAAGTGGCTGACCATCATGATGAAAAGTGCAAAGCATGCCAGCTTGGAAAGCAGCCAAACAGTCATTTCCTAGTAAAACCGCACCTTCAACGAACCGCTGTTTGCAATTGCTGCACATGGATTTATTTGGACCTGTCCCAACCGCCACTATTGGAGGAACCGCTATACACTTGTGGTGGTTGATGATTATTCAAGATATACATGGGTGGAAATGATGGCCTCTAAAGATGATACTTATGGAATCGTAACCGCTCTCTTTAGACAGCTCCAAACTCAAAAATTGGATGACATTGTTGCCGTGCGTTCAGATAATGGAACCGAATTTACAAACAATGGTGTTGCTCAATATTGTGATGATCATGGAATTGATCATAACTTCTCTGCCGCTGGGGTTCCACAACAGAATGGAGTTGTAGAAAGAAAGAACAGGACTTTGATTGAAGCCGGGAAGACAATGATTGCAGAAGCAAAGCTTCCCAAATACTTCTGGGCCGAAGCCATCAATACCGCATGTTTCACCCAGAACCGCTCCCTAATCATCAAAGTTCACAATAAGACTCCTTATGAATTGTGGGAGAGGCAGATCACCCAACATTGCCTTCTTCAAGATATTTGGATGCAAGTGCTACATCTTGTACAATGGCAAAGAGCATCGAGGTAAATTTGATGCTAAGGCCGATGAAGGTATTTTGTTGGTTATTCAAAACACTCCAAAGCTTTTCGTTGTTTCAATAAGACATCTTAAAAATTGTAGAGTCAGTCCATGTTACATTTGATGAACATAATCTTCTTGAGCCACATATGGCTCCAATGTTGCTGATGATTTCAGTGGTTTTGAGACAGGTACATCTTACCCTAATCGTGCAACCGCAAATGACCAACCTACTCAACCGCTCCATCAGGTTCTCCAGCCGCTCCAATCAAACCGAAGGTGTGTTGCTGTAGAACCGCATTCTTCTGATCCCATTCAAACCGTTGATCCAGTTCCCAACATCACCTCAATGAAGATTTCAATGAGTATCAAGAAGAGCCTCCTCTGGAAAATCTTCAAGAAATAGTGGTTTCATGATGACCTCCCTCCAGAAATCAATGAGCATAGAGACCATCCAACAACTAATGTTATAGGTCCTATCAGTTCTGGTGTTCAAACAAGAGGAAGCTTAACACATAGAGATAACCACAGTTTGTTCTCAACCGCACTGTTATCTCAGATGGAACGAAGAAGGTAGATGAAGCTCTAAGTGATCCAAGTTGGGTAGCTGCAATGCAAGAAGAGCTCAATCAGTTTGAAAGATGTAGAGTTTGGACTCTAGTTCCAAGGCCCAGAGATCACACTGTAATTGGAACAAAATGGGTATACAGAAATAAGATGGATGAAAATGGTACTATTACAAGAAACAAAGCAAGGTTGGTTGCTCAAGGTTATAGGCAAGAAGAAGGGATTGATTATGATGAAACCTTTGCACCCGTAGCCAGACTTGAAGCCATTAGATTGTTCCTGGCCTATGCCTCCTTCAAAAAATTCAAGTTATATCAAATGGATGTAAAGAGTGCATTTCTGAATGGTGAACTACAAGAAGAAGTTTATGTAGCTCAACCGCCAGGATTTGAAGACAACAAATATCCCAATCATGTCTTCAAGCTCAAGAAGGCCTTGTATGGACTCAAACAAGCTCCAAGAGCATGGTATGACACTCTATCTAAATTTCTTATTGAACAAGGCTTCTCTAGAGGTAAAATTGATACAACCCTATTTATTGCTAAACACAAAGGCCATTCATTATTAGTTCAAATATATGTTGATGATATTATTTTCGGTTCTACTAATGAGACTATGTGTGTTAAGTTTGAGAAGCTTATGAAAGGTAAATTTGAGATGAGTATGATGGGAGAGTTGACATTCTTTCTTGGACTCCAAATCAAGCAATGTCATGATGGAATTTTTATCAACCAAGCCAAATATACCAAAGATTTGATCAAGAAATTTGGGCTTGAAACCGCTAAGCCAGTTGATACCCCAATACAAAAGGCCTGCAGTTTGGATCAAGATGAACGAGGTAAGAAAGTTGATCAGACTCTCTACCGAGGTATGATTGGTTCTTTACTTTACTTAACTGCTAGTAGGCCAGATATCATGTTCAGTGTTTGTGTTTGTGCTAGATTTCAAGCTGACCCTAGAGAATCTCATCTTATTGCTGTTAAAAGAATTATTAGATATTTATGTGGATCTGTTAACCTTGGACTTTGTACTCCAAAGAATCTTCATTTGATCTATTAGGTTATTCAGATGCTGACTTTGCAGCATGTAAGATAAGCAGAAAGAGCACAAGTGGTACTTGTCAGTTCCTTGGAACCCGGCTTGTATCATGGTCCAGCAAGAAACAAGCATCGGTTTCAGTCTCAACCGCTGAAGCAGAATACATTGCGGATGGAAGCTATTGCTCTCAAATTCTCTGGATGAAACAGCAGTTGGAAGACTATGAAGTATTTGAGAAAAACTGCCCTATCTACTGTGATAGTACTGCAGCAATATCAATCTCCAATAATCCAGTACAACACTCAAAAACCAAGCACATTGACATAAGATATCATTTCCTCAAAGATCATGTTGAAAAGAAGAACATTTCCTAGCAAAGGTGGGAACCGACGATCAAATTGCAGATATTCTCACCAAACCGCTCGAAAATTCTAGGTTCTTTCATTTACGAGGAGAAATGGGTATGCTGGAACTTACTTAATATAATTCATGCCTATTTATTCTTGTTCTAATAATATTTGTTAAGTATTTTGGCTCTATTAAGAAAATGCAAATAGTTTGCGGTTCAATAGACAAAACCGCAACAAGATGGTTCGGCTAAAGATTCCACTCAAACCGAAGAGTCAAGTAGAACAATTTCAGTTTTATCCAAACCGAATTGTCAAAGCAAGGTTTCGGTTTTCTCTACTGAAACCGAATATAGATCTGAAAGATATCGGTTTCACCAAAACCGATAATAAGGAAAAGGTAAGTCGGTTTACGCAAAACCGCTCAGGTATGAAATTGCATTTTAGTCCCTACTTTATGTCACTTCATTCATTAAGGACCTTTTTGCAATTATCTCTGCCGCATTAAATGTGAATCGACAGGTACACTGACGGTTGAGTTTCCTTAGCCGTCATGCCCGCTCCACTACCCGAGGTGGTTAATTGAGTATAAAAGACAAACCATTTTTCAATTTATCTTTTTACGTTCTTACTCTTTTTAGCAAAAACCCCTCTCTCTCCTCTGTACGCATTCATCCTTCTCTCTCTCTGTTCTCACTAAATTTTCTTACTTAAACAAAATTTTCTATGGCACCAAAGAAATCAATTGATCTTGCTTCTTCTTCTACATCATCCAAACCATCGAAGCCTGATATGGTATGAAATTCTGAACCCTAACTCAGTATATCTCACTTATCCGCCATTGTTGAAGCTTAAAAGCTTGTTCATCTTCCTTTGATCATTTTATGCTTTTTCTTCAATTTCTTGGTTGGTTTGTGTTCGCATTTACTTATATACACTGATTGATTACTTTGTTTTAAGATTTGTGTTCAATTTTGAGCAAAATCAATTTTGGGGTTATTTGGTGTTCTTGCGAAATTTTGCAGATTCTGGGTTCATGTGTTGTTATTTGTCTTAGTTTATTTAGAACTTTGTTAGAATCTACTCTATGTGATCATTTTGATATAATTCTTCCATATTTTGGTTAAGATTTTGTTTTGCATATTTATACTCTGTTCTTCGTGTTCTTCATGCATTCAAACTCTTTTTCAAAATTTTCCCTCTTTGATCCATTTTGCCTTCACTATTCCTTCATTCTTTGTTTTTACATTTTTACCCTTACTCTCCTTGAACCACCTTTTCATTGTTAGGATTCCTTTTTATAGTTTGTAGTACTTAATCAAACCGCGGTTTACTTAAGGATTCAAACTATCATTCTTTAAATTATTTCTAACTAAGAATATCTTTCAGGATCCCTCAAACTTTGTTCCCGGTTCTAGGATTCTTGAGAATGAACTTAAACAAGATGCAGTTGGAAGGAAGCTCCTCAAACTGTTAAATGATGCTAAACTGCTACCTCTGTTTCTTATGGATGAACCGCAGTTTGTTACTATTATATGCGCCGAATTCTTTGAGGATGGGATCTCCACGAAGGCTGAATTACTAGATGTAAGAGGAGAACCGATAAGGGATCTGGAATCCGGTGAAATTAAATTTGAAGATGCTATCAAGTCCACCGTCTGTGGCAAAGAAGTGACCCTAACCGCTTCCAAGATTGCAGTTCTAGCTGGTCTTGAGAACTCTGGAGTTATGGGGATAAAACCGGAACTTCTAAGCAATACTACAATGGAGCTGATTGGAGTTAACTCTTTCTCCACCAAGAATTCCTCCAAAAAGGACTTTGGAGAGGTGATGGCTCATCTTTGTGAACTGGTAGATTCTGGAGTCATGTGCAAGAATGGAAACCACAACAACTTTACAAGTGAACAGTATGCTTACTGTGTGGCCATTCTTAAAGGGAAGAAACTGCACTGGCCCAAGGTTGTGATGAAGGAGATTATAAATGCTCTAAACCGCCTCCATGCTGCTAAAGCCGCTGGAAAATCCAAGGTCAGAACTCATTGCAGGTTGCTGACAAAGTTCTTGCATCAAGATACTGCCATTTTCAAGTTCTCTACTGAACACAAGGACTATTGGTTGGATCCTAGTGAAAAATCTATCTTTGGACTGTCAAGACTAGATACCTTCAGAACAACCTTTGGATGGCGGTTTGCTCAAACTATTTGGAATGAGGACCCTCTTCCTGAAGCCGAACGTGGCCCATTTCCTGAAGCTCGGCTCAACAAATCAGGGAAACCGTATGCTGGTGCCATTGCTGATCAGGCCCATGCTACGATGCTAAGAAATGAAGGTCAAACTGCCACTCTAAACCGACTGGGGTTAAGTCATTTAGCTCAAACCGCGGTACAGGCTGAGGGGGAGCCTGCGGTTGAGGGGGAGCCTGCAGCTCGGTCTATACCTGCGGCTCGTCCCAAGGAAACCGCTGCTCCAAGGAAAAGAAAGGGAACTGCTCAAATCCCTTCGGTTATTACAAAAGCAAACCTATCCAAACCGCCTTCCAAACCCTTATCCAAACCGTCATCTAAACCTTCATCTTCTTCAACCTCTTTTCCCCCCATCAGTCTATCTCCTACTCTTTCAAAACCGCCTTCTAAACCCTCTATTCCAAAACCTCAAGTTAAACCCCTCTCTCCAGTACATCAAAATGTGGAGAAATCCTTAAATTTTGCTAAGGATGCCTCCTCTCTTAAAGCCGCCAAGGCAAAATCCATTCCAGAACTTATTCCTTCACCTCATCTTTTTCTTCCTATCCCTTCTCCTCCTAAACCTTCCACTTCTAAACCGCCATCTGTTCAATTCTCTGAAGAACAGTTGGATGAAATTTTCAAAGCCTTCCCAAACCTTAAACCTTCCTCTCAAACCGATCCTGAGCAGACCGAAGTGTCTGAGGATGCGGTTCTAGTTGAACAAACCGCTGTATCTACCATTGTGGTTCAGCCTGAGCAAACCGATGAGTTTGAGGCTGCAGCATTGCCTGAGCAGACTGATATGTCTGAGGCACTTGGTGAACCTGAGCAAGATGTTGAAGTTCTTGAGGTTCAACCGCCAAAGAAGAAGAGAAAGTTGGTGAAGAAAAGTGATTATGTAGAGCATTGGCAGTCAAGGCCACCAGGAGCTATAGACTTCAGTGAGGCTGACTACAAAAGAGATCACTCACCTCTTGAAGGAGCTTTTGCAAGAGAGCTAAGAGAAAGAGCTGAGATAAGGAAGGCAGGCATTGACCCAATGATGGTCGAGGTCTCTCCTCCTTCACTTAAAAGAAAGTTGGACTTTGATTCACCTGAACATACTCCCTCTTCATCTCCTGATTTACCTTATGCTCCAACTCCAGTTTTGCCATCTACTTCTTTGTCGGTTCAACCATTGCCTCTTCCTTCAGTTCAACCGCTGGCTATTACTCAAGCTCAACCTCTCTCTCAGCCGCCAGTTCAGCTATCTCCACAGACATCGGTTTCATTCATTAAACCGAAGACAAAGAAATGAAAGAATGCTGCTGACTTAGCAAAATATTTGAAGCGGTTCAAAACTGAAACCTCTAGGGAAAGAAAGGCTGGAGCCCATGCTCGTGCCGCCGCCAAAGCCGAAGCTAGATTCTTGAAGGCTGGCCGCCCTAACCCTTTTGCTATCTTTCCCAAGGATGAGATGGAAGCCGCAGTTGAACACTTAATTCTTTCAGTTGCAGACAAAGTGATGGGTGAGATTGCCGATCAGGTACTCATGGATCCCACTCTTGCTAGTCAATTCTTTCTAAAATTAACTGCTAGAGCCTATCCTCCTATGTTGAATTGGAGATTTGTGCCTTCACCTTCCATTCTTTTAAATGATGATTATTTGAGATTTCCTCTTCTTCCTTCTTCACCTCCTCAAACTGCAATTATCCCTATTCATTCTTTTCCCCTCTTTGATCCCATTAAGCTTGAAACCGCCCTTAGGATCTCTATGGGTGAAACCTTAGAAGAGGCACACATTCTGTTGAAAGGTAAAGCCAAGATGCCTTCTTCCTCCCATCAATCTGATGATGCCATCCAAATTTCTGATGATGATAATTCCAGTGATGAGCACATCCCTCCCTATACTCCTTCTGATGAACCGCCCTCTTCAATTCCTTCCTATCCAATTCTACCTCTTCATGCTTCAACCGCCGATTTGATAGATGCGGTTAGAAATATTCAATTTCATCAACAAACCGCCACTTCTCGGTTTGACACTCATCTCCTCACCATTCAATCTGATCTTGATGCCATTAAGGGGGAGAGAGTAAATGAGAGATTTGAAGATAGGTCAAGCCAACAACAGCTAGATGAGAGACTGAACTTAATCTTGGAAAATCAACTGGCCCTTCAAGATCTTGTCAGAACCAACAATGATCTTTGCAACTTAAAGTTTCAAGCCGTTGATGCTTCTCTTCAATCTGTTGTTGAGAAACTGGATATTCTGGCCCAGCATGCGCTTGATTCTTCTGAGCTTATACTTCATAGAACCGGGAAACTTGTCAAACAAACTGCTGCAATTGAATTAAAGATTGATGAACCGACTGAAGTTCGGCTTCGTGCAGCTGACTTTGTTTTTGAAACCTCCCGTGGATCCGGTTCTAGAAATGTTGATCAAACCGCTCCCGCTGTTAATGTTCAAATTGCACAAGAACAAGCTGCTCAAGATGCTCAAACCGTTCAGAACCAAACCGCAGATGATGCTGCTGCTGCAAGGGGTTCTGTTGCAGATGAAGTAGACTAGACTTCTTTTCTTAGTCTTTCTTTTTGGTATCTCTTGTAATTCATACATTGTAAGTTACTATCCTTTATGATTGAATTATAATGAGAATGACTGCATAGCATTCTGTTTCCAAAACTTTGTTTATTCAAACTGCTTGTTTGTGAAACAATGCTTGTATTTCTTAAAACCTCATGCACTACATTCATCATGAAAATACTTTTAAGTGCATTGTGTTTTAAACATTCAGTTTAAACATGCATTTCTGATCCTCAAAATCATATCATTCTTTATGCATCTGAATGTATTTCTTTTCTATCTCTTATTCATTTCCTTTATTTTTGATAGATTAGAAATCTATGATCTAGCATAGTGTGTGCATTAACTTGGGACATGCAATTTCATGAAATTTATTTCTGACATGTTCTTACCAAGTACAATGTTTTGCTATTATCATAGTGTGGTAATGGCATCAATCAAATAGGGGGAGATTGTTAGGATTCATTGTTAGTACACCCACCTTAATTTGATTGATCCATTCCACGTGTCTTTTTATGGACTTTAGGACCGCATGTAATGAAGTTATACTTCAATTTTTAGATAAGTCCATTTCTAGATTTTTCGTTTTCTAGGCTGTGTATAGTTCGGTTGTATCATTAGCGGTTTAGTGCTTCAAGCCGTCATTTTGAGAATGCCAGCATGGAGCTCTTCAATTCTCATCAAACCGCAGTTTCCATGTTTGATGAAACCGCACATCAAGACCATTCTTCAAACCGCCCTATGCTTGGTGAAACCGCAGAGCAGTTATTGAAGAATTAAAGAGATGTCATTTATTCCTTAGACAAACATTCCCTTATTGACAGTATAAGGATGTTGTTATGTCATGTCAAAATAACTCTAAGTTAACTTGGAGTTTCTGCAAGGAATGTCGGTTTGTCCATCAGTTTGAATTGTTTACCGTTAGTCCTTTCTGCAACAAAGGACAATTGTCAGGTAGTGGTGCAACAACTATCTAGGACTACAAGACAAAACCAAGGACGAAAATGACAGCTCAACCAATGGGATTTCGACAGCACTGTACCCTTCAGATTTGATTCAAATCTTTACCCAACGGTCACAAGGGTGCTCTGCCTATAAATAGCCTTCATTATTCAACAATGAAGGTTGCTGAGCTTCAAGAGATTCATTCCCAAGTATTCAAGTTTGCTTTGAAGAGTTAAACTCAGATATTCATATCTTCAACCATCTCCATTGCAAACCCAGTTCTTCTTCAAAGCTTCAAGCCTAACAACCATTCATACTTAGCCTTTACACCGAAAGAATTCTATTTGCTCAACCATCATTTAGATACTTAGAGCATTTGATTTCTTTTCACACACACACCCGATTTATATGATCACCTAGATTATATACTTCGAAAACACCGGTTGTTATTATAGCTTAGGTTAGACTTATTGTTTAGAGTTTAGATTTATCTTGTAAAACCTCCTCTAAATTAATACAAGTCTTATAGCTATTAGAAAATCCTGGACTAACCATCTAGGTAGAGGACGTAGTTCATTTAAGAACGAACCTCTTCAATTTGTGTGTTTGATCTTTACTTTCTGTCTTGATATTTATCTTTCTTGTTTGTGGTCTTGAACTTGCTTCCATACACGAAATGACTTGAAAGATGAATTGTGTTTTCCTTTAAACTTTAAGTTTAACTATTCTGTTGCATCATAGTGTTTTCTCAACCCGAGTCAAACTTCCCAACTCTTTAACTAACCTATTTGGCCAAACCGCAAACTCCGCTGTGCATTTTATCAGTTCGGTTCTTGTGCCTTGAACCGCAGTTGGCCAAACTGATAAGTACTCGGTTGATTTTAAGGGTATTTCGAAAAAGTTTCGGACCGCTATTCACCCCCCCCCTCTAGCGGTTCTATACCTTGTTGCCCTCTGGGACCAACAGTGAGAAGCGTGCGGGTCCGGCCTTTCGGGCAAGAAGCGCGCGCGGCCCGTTGACAGTGTCGGAGGCGCCCGCGGGTGAAAATAACAGAATGACAGAATGACTCTAAAAGTTAACTCTGTTATGCAGTTTAGTCCAAAACTAACAGAATCAGTTAGGAACTTTAACGAAAGTAACAGAAATTAACAAAAACAAGTTAAATAAAAATACTATGTATGCAATCGGGGTGAGAGGTCCAAAGCAGGGTGTCTACAGTAGCCGTTTGAAAGTTTTTGGATCCAAGTTGAAAGACAATGAGCTATTGATGTCTGATTGGAGCTTATTCTGAGTTTGTCTTTTGTTGTAGGGTAGTGGTCCAAGTGTACTATCTTATTCGTTGGATGACAGTTGGAGTTCAAATTTGAAATTTGAACTTTTCAACCTTCTAAACTTAACCAATGGTTTTGGACATTATTGTGACCATGGTTAAGTTTCAACCATACTTGGTTTATGGTTTTCTTCTCCTTCTCACGGTCGAATCCTTGCGGTCAGACGACTTACGGTCAAGAGACCATTTACGGTCAAGCCATCCGCGGTCAAGTGATTGACCTGGAATTTTCCAGACTAAGAAATTTTTAAGACCATAACTACACAAGCCTATGTAATAAAAATTAGACTTGTCTAAAAATGAAGTTTTAACACTTCTTACAATATATCTTAAAGTCCATATAAAATAAAATTAGGTTATAGGATCAATCAAATTAAGATAATATGAGTGGTTTATAATAAGCATACCCAACACAATCAATCATCAATTCTCTGTATTTTTTCTCACTTTTTGTACCAAATGCACATCAAAACTCAATAAAATATTTGGCGATTGGGGAGAACCAAATTTTTATCACATATCATCATATACACAGATAGCAAATGCAATATTTCTTGTGCGAAGCCAGCATTATGTATTAGCAGTTTAAAGGCAGAAAGAATTGCAAGAAGATGCAAAAAACAGAAGGAAATGCTAAGGAAATGCTGAAGTAATTTCCAAATAATTTTACTATACAACCATCCATTGACAAACTGCAAGTTCTGAGACATCGATGCATTTTTGTATTTTTATTTTGTAGACATTCTTCCGACTAGGAAACAGAGCATATAATCGATTTGGAGTGGAATCAGACCTCAATAGTAGGAATCACAACTAGAATGTGCTATGCAACGATGCCCACAAGCACGGCCATACGGCCATGCCCATATTTTGAATCTGACCATGTCCCTTCATAATCACTTCAAATCTGATGGAGTTGGAGCCTGATCCAACGCCGGTGATGACTTCACCTGCTACAGATCTGAGAGAGACAAATCGAAAAGAGATTAACGGAGAAGTCGCCGGTGCTTAGAATCCAGATCTGTGACAGCACTTCATCTCAAATTAGGGCTAGGGCTTATGAGCAATAAGGAGAGGGGGAGATGCGTGCGTGTTTATGATGAACATAGACAGTGATCAGCGCCGGTATTTGACGGAGAAGGAGTAGTTGGACTTGGAAGTGCCGTCGCCGCCGTCGATATCGCTGGAGAAGATGAAGTGCATGTGAGTGTTTGGAGAGAGAGAAAATGAACGAGTGTGTGTGTGTGTGTGTGTGTGTGTGTGTGTGTGTGTGTTAGAGAGAGAGAGAGAGGAGCGTGAGTTGAAAATGGGAGGGGAGGGTTGGGTTTTGTTTGTGGGGCGAGGGTAGTTTCGGTATTTAGGTATTATATTTGATTGGTCAACGGGAGTGAGGGGTGTATGTGGAATTAGCATCTTAGGAGAACTCCTTATTTGAGATTTGGAAAGAACCTCTCCTTAAAATGAAATAGTACTTTGGTTGGGAAGGCCCTAGAGGAAAAATCCCTTAATTTTTTTGAACTTTTAATGTTACAAGTATAATATAACAAATGAAAAACAAAATTGGTAAAAGATATTTTGATTTAAAGTTATTAAAAAATATAATTTTTTAAATAAAAAGACATTCATTTTCTCATACAACCATATAATCAGAATATAAAATCGTCATAATTTAGAGTGAGGGGTGTATGTGGAATTAACATCTTAGGAGAACTCCTTATTTGAGATTTGGAAAGAACCTCTCCTTAAAATGAAATAGTACTTTTGGATTTTCTCCTGAATTTAACTAGTTATTCTCTAAAATGGCAAGATTATGCAGATCTACCCTAACAAGAAAGTAGGCCAAAAGAGAAAAAAGGCTGGCTGAAAACATCTCCTTTAGTCAAAAAGCATTTACTTGTTTATTGGTAAAGCCAGCCATATATATATATATTATATCCAAAATTTGCACTACAAATTAATGCCATGTGCATCTCCCTAAATTCTAGCAACAAACCGCCATTTTCACCCAATTAATTTAATTAAAAAAAAAAAACATTTTTTCACATGACACTGTAGGGACGGTTATGACGGTTTAACATCCACCCCGTACCTTCGTTCCTGCCGACACAGTGCCCCGCCCCCACACCTCAATGACACTCCATACGCACTCAAACTTTGATTCCCCGCGATTTTCTTCCCATAAAATATTTATAATTATCCTTATTTTATTTTCATTTTACTTTTACAAAAATTACAAATCACTTTTTCTTTCTTTCCCAAAACCAAACCATGAGTTCCGATAATTATTAACTCCATAATACGCCTATTATGATATCAGGGTTTTGTTTTCTCAATCATCGTTTATTACCTTGCCTTTCCCTTCAAAATTGAAAAAATCATAAATCTCTGTCGCTTTCCATCAAGTTCAAGCAAACAAAATTCCAGTCTTGACCCAACAAATTCGAGATGTAAGTTTCTATGTTTCTCTTCCCCATTTCTTCAAATGCGACTCTCTTGTTTTCTTTAAAATGCTTCAATATAGAGGGTTAGTTTCACACAATTTCCTTTTATATTTTGTTTCTGATTGTGATATTCGCACGCTGATAAGTGTTTACACATAATTTAATTTCTTAATTTAGGGAGGACAACTAGTTTAATACATGTATATTTTAGGCTTAATAGTTTGAAGGATTTTTTTCGCTGGTTTTATATCATATTCTTTCTTCTTTTATGGTTTGAATTGCTTAGGATAACATTTTTACCTGTCTGTTCGTCGATGATAGTTTCATTTGAGGGGATGAACTCGGGCTGTATGAGTATAATTTTGTCACTTGGAGGTGCTACGGAGTTTGCAATTATGCTTGTTAATTACTTTGCACTTTGAGGAATATGAGAGTTAATTCTGGCCTGAATTTCATAACACCATGTCTAGTGATACGTATGTTGGGAGATAGCTTATTCTTTTCTAACTTAAAAGTGGTTGCGCAACCTTTTTTGTATCTTTTATGTCTACCAAGTGAATTAACTTGGATTGATATCAAGACTTTTGGAGCTGTTACCTTTTTTTGCATGGGTTGGGATTTGAGGTGGGGTTGGGGGTATTTCTTGATATTTGGGGTAAGTTTTCCCTAGGTTACTGTAGGATTGCGCGTTAATTTTGTAGGCCTGTTGATCTACAATTAGCTATTTTGAGGTTGAATGTTAACCCCTCCAGTCCAATATGTTTATCATTTTAGGACTAAATATTGGTCCAAAATACTTGTCGTTTTTGGGCTAAAAGTCTGGAAATCCCAATTTTATCCCTGCATTGGAATTGGTTCAATTGTATTGATGGTACTTTTTGAGTGAATTAATGTTTGACAACCAAGAAATTAATAGGGTAGTTTTGGTACCTTTTTTTATTATTTATTTATAAAGTTGTAGTGATAATAAAATTGGTGAAAACCTCTAAAACAACAAGTATTCTGGATAGGAGTGTGGATACCAGATTTGTATGCCAATAGAATTTTCTCCGATATCTTGAACTCTTACTTCATTAGACATTAGCTTAGTTCAACTATTGAAGCATACAATACTGGCTTCTGCTCTCATTTATTCAGAGCTGGAACTTTTCCTGATCAGACATGCAGATCTTCCCCCTCCCCCATATATATGACACTTTAGATTGGTCGTTCTTGTAACCATTTTGTAGTCAGCTTTGTCTTGGTGAATGCCTGTAATTTTTTTATTCATGTTCGGAGTTCGAAAACGCTATTGCTGTTGGCCTCGTTCTTCGTAATGAAATTATTCTTATGCATTCACTTAACTTGTCCACTTCTTAAGAAAGTAAAATCTTGACGTCTAATTAAAAAAAAAAAATTCCTCAAATACAAACCACAATGCATTCCGACATTCATTTTGGCTATGTTAAGGAGATTATTTTTGGACTTATGTGTGATCATTAACACTCGTTAGATTATTTCTTTTGCAGGTATGGAGACACTCTCAAAAAGTTACTCGTTCCGCTTTTAAGACATTTACAGCATTTACTATATGCTTCACTTCTGTTAGTTTCAGTCAATCAGAAGGTTGGGGATATAGGTTGAAGATATGAATATTACGGCTTTGTTGACCTCAGCGGGTATCAATATAGCCCTTTGTGTGGTGTTTTTTTCACTGTATTCCATCTTGAGGAAACAACCGAGCAATATAAGTACTTACTTTGGGCAGAGGCTTGATCAGCTACAGTCAAAAGGGGAAGTTCATTTCAGCTTCGATAGACTTATTCCTTCTGCTAGCTGGATTGTGAAGGCTTGGGAAGCATCTGAAGACGAAATATTTGCTTGTGGGGGTATAGATGCAGTGGTTTTTCTCAGGATAGTTATATTCAGGCAAGTATTTATTCCTTAAATGGTTTTATTACAAAGGTCTTAAGGTGAGTAAATCATGAAATGTTGCTATTGGCAAAAGAGCGATACACTTGCTATAATGCATTGTCTTTGTGCAGTATCCGTATTTTCTCGACCGCTGCTATCATTTGCATTTTTCTTGTGCTTCCACTTAATTACTATGGGCAAGAGACACGTCAAAAGCCTGTTTCTTCAGAGATGGATGTATTTACCATAGCGCATATCAAAGAAGGATCAAGATGGTATGACTTTATGCCATCTATCTTTTTTCCCTTTTCTTTTTTTTTTTGTTAAGGTGTGGTAACTACACCAAGATTGAGTGCTCATCATACTTCTCAACTTAACAACAATGTATTGTTTCGGATTCAGGCTTTGAGCCCATTGCCTCGCATTGTATGTCATCACCAGTTGTGCGTGTGTTCTTCTATACTTTGTAAGGATGTAAATCCATTTCGTTTTCTTGATCTTACAAATGATTATCAGGGTTCATTTGACTTCCTTTAACACTCTCTTTTTCCTTTTAGGAATACAAAACTATTGCAAAAATGAGGATGGTGCATATTACAGGATCTCCTTCAAGGCCTAGTCACTTCACAGTTCTTCTTCGTGCTATTCCATGGTCTTCTGGAGAATCATACAGTACCTTGGTGAAAAAATATTTTACTAATTACTAGGCATCAAGTTATCTATCACACCAGATGGTTTATCAGTCGGGTACAGTTCAAAAGCTGATGGTAAGAAATCTAGCATAGATAATATTTTGTGGTCATGCAATTTATATATTTTAGCCTTCTAAGAATGTCCCTTAAAGTAAAAAAATGAACATTAATTTAGGGATGGGGGGATTATTATTTTTTGGGTATGAGTACAACGAAATTTGCTCATTATTGATAATAAAAAAAGATCATTTATTCGTTCTCTGTGTTTCTAGATGATCTATGTTTAGCTGAATTATTGATCTTTGTCTGTGCAGGGTGATGCGGAAAAGATGTACAAGATGATTAAATCTACTCCTGTGAAGCAGTATTGTGGGCCAAGCTTGATTAGATGTGGCCTTTGTGGAGTAACTGCAAACTCGTTTAAGATGCTTCCGGATGACCCAGAAATCGATGTTGGAAGGAGTAACTTTGATGGTGGTCTAGACCTGAGAGACAAGGTCAGATCTTCTGTAGAAGTATTACGAGTAATTTATGTTTTCGTATGCATTTCTCAGTTATTCGAGGCATAATGGCAAACGACACACTGCTAGATTGATATTTTTTAAGCTTTATCTATTGTTGATCCCTAATCCCTATAAACAACTTACGCTTTTAGAAGAGTTGGTAATATAACAAGGTACCAGAGCTCTGATTTGGCAAGGTCTTGGATTCCGAGTTATCCCACTTGTATGATTCACTATTCCTAAGTTAGACAATGACATGTATTGGTGTGTAACTATTACACATTTAGACCAGGTTTACATATGAAATGACATGCTTGAGACTCCTGAATGAGTAGCGTGTTTTCAATCCTGTCTTCCCATTACACCAAAACAGGAAGGAAAAAGTCTACCACACCATATGAACATTCACGTGGCGAACTTCGCTATTCCGGAAGCCACCAGTTCATTGCTCCTCGACAATCCCAAATGGTGGAAAGAAGACTTACTTCGACGTTGTCTAATCGTGGGAAGCATAGTTATAAATACCGTTTTGGTCGGCGCACCGGTTTTGTTACAGGAACGAGACGTACCGGTTCCGGAACACACCGGCGCACCGTTCTAGATTTATCGCAGGTTTTCAATATATTTTATTATAAGTGCATATCAGAAATTAACCAACTAAAACCTTCTTACAACCTCCTATTTTTCGACAAAATCGATATAACTTTGATTTTGAAGAATAATCATTAACATAATTAAATAATATATTTCTTTAAAATGGGTTTAAATATCACTTTTTCATAGTTATAAATATGCATCTTGATTATGTTTTTAGATCAATGAATTTTGTTTAAATAAAAGATTAGTTTCTTTAATTAACCATCAATTTTTTATCTTTTTTATTCACACTTTTCATTTAAGTTAGGTTTAAAATGCCACTTTTCTGTTCCAGGCGGAACACGCTCATCTTGGTCGGTTTAGACCGGAACGGACCGGTTTAGCCGGCACAGGCCGGAATTTAAAATGGAACGGCATTTAGCTTGTACCGCATCGGTTTTTGACCGGAACGGTGCATTCTGGCCGGAACGGAACGAAATTTATAACTATGGTGGAAGTACTTAACGGGTAACAAATCGTGCGTTGCAGAAAGTGTGCACATGCGGGAAAGACGCATGTGAGGCAAAGAGCGTAGGTGCGGATGCACACTGCGGGAAATTGTGCTTCCACGGGAATGAGACACGTTAGTGGGAAAGAGACGCGTGGGAGTGGCAGGACACGTGCAGAACGTGTGCGCAAAACATACCTATCTTGTTTCATTGAGCTGCCATATCCTTTTACATTTTATCACTCTGAGGCCGTTTGAAGATTCAGATCATGCAGCAGTTGGCTATGATTTTCTCAACTATCTGTTGTTGGGGAAATTGCGGTGCCGAGCAGCCCATTTCCCATACCATACACATGGGAAGAAACAACATGCATACAACAATCACATATGAAAGCAATAAATAAGAAAATAACATAATGTTTGTTCACCCTGCTCGTACCACAATCGGACTACGTTCGGAGGCAAAAGGTCAGGATATATCCACTAATATCCCAATATTTGGTGTTACAATATGTTGGGTATGCTTACTTCCTAACCCTCCTATTTTTTGTTAGAATTGATTGATACCATCACCTATTAATATTTTATGGACTTTAGGACCCTATGTAAGAAGTTTTATAACTTCAATTTTTAGCTTCGTCCATTTTATAGTATAGGCTTAGCACACAGGACTTGAAGCGAAAAGGAATGAAGATCCAAGTGTCAGTGGTTACTGCGCAGGACTTCTCTGCGCAGGACACCACTGCGCAGGTATATCCTGCGCAGCATTCTTCCTCAGTTCAATTCATTCAGATCACCTAACTTGGAAAACGCTTTGAAGATGTACGCTTTTAAGAGTGCTAAGGTGTGCAGAAACGACAAAACAAGCACACTTAGCAGATCCAACGGTGGAGACGCGCTCAAGAGATATATTTCAAATGAAGACAACTATCAACCTTCTAGAAGAAGCTTTTGAATTTGGTCTTCATGCTCAGTCTCCAACGGCTCTATATACCTGCGCACCAATCATATTGTGCCAGGTCATCAACTTTGATTAGAGCCCCAACGGCTATAAAGGACACCTGCGCACCAATCATATCGTGCCAGCTCATCGTCCTTGCTCAGAGCTCCAACGGCTATATTCAAGCTCTCAGCTATAAATAGCCAGTTCATCTTCATTTCCAAGTTGCTAGAGTTTGTGCTTTCTAATATCCTTGAAGTTCTGAAGATTGCTGCTTACTATTTACAGATTCAAGATCAACCTTCAACCTTCAACCTTCATACCTTCAAACTCCTGCCCAGATCCTAAGCCTTAAATCACCAGAATTCTTTGTGCTCTTCATCTCATAGATTCATAGAGCCCAGAATTTCTGAACACACACACACCTCTTGAAGCTTTGATCATTTAGACCTTCCTTCTTGAGATACACCGGTTTAGTCTAGGATTTGTTCTTCATAGATTATAGATCTTTGAGATAGTTGTGTTTCATTGTTGTATCTTGTAACTCTCTCATATAATAAGATCTCCATTAGAAAATCCAAGACTAACCATCTTGGTAGAGGACGTAGATCTTTCATTGATCGAACCTCTCCAAATAGCTTGTTCTTTAATCTCGCTATTTACTTCCTGCTTAATCATTTCTGAATTACTGCGTTGTTTGATCTTATCAGATTGCTACTATTGCTGCTGTGTTTGTTATTGCTTATTGCCTTAGAACATTTTATCCAACTCTTTAAGACAAAACTTAGCGCGTGCGTTTTTATCCTTGCGCAGCTTTTTCCTGCGCAGGTGCTGCTTAAACTTCCGCTGTGCATTTCACACTCTCACTGCGCGCTATACTTAGCTTATTTGAGAACTGTGCGCATAAGCCATTGATTTGCAAAAGGGTTTGAAAAGAATTTTAAAACGCTATTCACCCCCCCCCCCTCTAGCATTTTTCATACCCTTGTTGCCCCTTTGGGACCAACACAATAAAGCACATGTACTCACTACCATAGAATCATTACTTTCTTTATGTAAACCCTAGACATATATCCGGTCATCCATGGAATGCCCCTAAAGGCCTCCCGAAGGCCTACCATTGTCTTAGGCTCTCATGTGGATCTCACATATTCTCTCTCGATATTTTTCTGGCACACAATGTTTATGGCCGTCACTAGTTTTAAATAGGAAACAAACTTGAACCCTAAATGACTCCCAAACTTCACGCCAAAAGGAAACCTGCGCGAGAAAGGAAATTGGGTCCCAGACCTATGCGGTCGGTGGTCGCAGCATGCGGCCACATAGCCCCCAAAATCTTTCCTCCCCATGTGCATAAACCGTACCACTCTGTGATGCCTATGCGGTCGCAAAGCTCGCAGAGTGATCTTCCGTAGTTGCTCCTTTTTTCCGCATCGTCTTGATCCTTCATCCCTGTTTGGCTCCAATCCCAACACCATTGTCATTCCTGCAGTTGAGGTTGTTCCAATCAATATTCTTGCCCAGCATGACCGTACCTACTACCTGTGCTGTCGTTTTTGCTGTTGACTGTTTTGAAAGAAACTCTAGTGGCTATCTCAAGGTTGAAAATGAGCTAATTTGTCTTTTAGGTCACAATCAACTCATATCCACTTTGAAACCCCAAACATATTTTTTAGCTGTGCCACAGAGTGTTTGGTGGCCCTATTCTTTACAATCATGACCATATCCAAACCTTTGGTAATCCGGGCTGTTTCCTTGATGCTGCTACTTTATCAAACTGACGTGTATGCCACTAACTGAACTTGTTGGCTTTAAATGATTGGTCTTAACTAGATCCAATCCAGCATTTAGTAGGATTTAGTAAACAAAACACTGAATGAGAGTAGTCAGGCTCTAAAGTTGCCTCTCAGATGTTTAGAATTTCCTTATAAATTTTATAGGTAAAAACATTACAGACTACCTTTCAAAATTTTGACCTTAGCAATGTGCCTGCTTAGTGCCAGCATTTAATTTGGGATATCCTTTTGGCCATGTTCTTAGTTTGAATACCACAACGTGGGTTACCTTTAGAAGAACACCTCTCCATTCGTACATTCTGTTGCCAGCTTGTGTTACAGATAATATTTTAGAAAGTAGTGGCCTTCATATGGTACTGTTGATGGTGTATCAATTACAAGTTTAAGATTTTCATTAGTATAATTAAATCCACCAATAATTATTGCTCAAAATTTGTTCGTAGTAACGGCGAAAAAGTAAGAAGATCATTTGGGGTCGGAGGGAGTATTTCAATGGTGGTTATGTGACAATCTTGTGAGTGCGTGATGCGTGGCAACAATATTTTAGATTTTCGTTAGTATAATTAAATCAACTTAAAATTATTGGTCAAAGTTCCTTTTTGTAGTAACAAAGATAAAAGTATGAAGATCATTTGGGGATGGAGGTAGTAGTATTTAAAACTAGTTTCATTTTTCACGCAGGAATGTGAAGCTGCCTTGGTGTTTTTCAGGACACGATATGCTGCTCTGATTGCTAGACATGCTGTTCAATCACCAGACCCGATGTTGTGGATCACGGAGCCTGCCCCAGAACCAGATGATGTTTTTTGGTCAAATCTTTGTGTACCATATAGACTGCTTTGGATCCGCAGAATATCAACTTTTATGGCCTCTATTGTCTTCATGTTACTCTTTCTTGGGCCCACAACATTTGTCCAAGGTCTTACATACCTAGAGAAGCTGCAGAATACATTTCCGTTTCTGAAAGGTGTTCAGAACAGGTAACTTACTTTCTTCAACAAGGCTCTATACTTGCAGGGTTCTTTAGAGTCTCACATACACACACACAAACACACACATATATAATCCCTCCGTCCCAAAATGATATTCGCTTTTGACTATTCAAACTTTTTAAGGATATGAACACTTGCTTCACTAGCCATGTTTTGTTTAAGCCTAAAATGTAGAAATGTGAAGAACATTTTGGGACAATAAGAAATGGCAAATGAGAAGATCATTTTGGGACGGAGGGAGTATATATTACACACGTGCTATTTTTTGTTACAATACTCCCTCAATCCCAAAAATGATATTCCTACTTTTTTTTGTTGTTTATACAAGTGTACTTTGAGGAATAATTTTAGGTAAGTTAATTATCCTAATGAAAAACGTCTAAAAATTGTTATTGATAGTTTTCATAATGATGTATCAATAACAAGTTTTTAATCTTTATTAGAATAATTTAATTAATCTAAATTTATTGCTCAAAGTACCTTCGTACTAATAACAACAAAAAAGCGAGGGATCATTTGGGACGGTGGGAGTATGTTCTTACATGTTTATTTTATATTTTTTATAATTTGAAAAAGAGTGAATTTTGTTGTTTTGTTTATTAGGAGTACAGTTGTTTTCGAAGAGTAGTTTAAAAAACCACCCATGACTTCAAGCTCTCCTTTTTTCCCTTTGATTATAAGGGTGCCACTTGGCATCTTTAGAATGAATTAGATTATTAAAACTACCAAGTCCAGTTAATTGTTTGCTTATATATATATATATATATATATATATTGTTCCGCATTTATGATTTGAATGATTACAAAGAACTGATGGACTATATGTAAGCAGCACACACATTTATGTTTGTAGGTGGATGTAAGCTAGTAAAATAAAGATGGTACGTAACAGTAGATCAGCTGTAGACTCAGGAGTTATTACTTACAGGGTTCTTCAAATTTCATTTGCAGGAAATTTGTTAGCTTGATAACTGGGTATTTACCAAGTGTGGTGCTCATGTTGTTTCTTTACATTGTCCCTCCTTTAATGCTTCTTTTTGCAACGCTGGAGGGATCTATTTCACGCAGTAGTAGGAAAAGAAGTGCATGCATCAAAGTCCTTTATTTCCTGATTTGGAATGTATTTCTTGCAAAGATTCTGTCCGGGAGTTATATGGATCGCTTGGGAGCTTTTACATCTTCGAGTCCTAAAGAATTGGCCAACAGTCTTGCTGCAGCAGTACCGCGTCAGGTGAACTTTCTCTGATGGTCCAAAAATATTCATTCCATTTCTATAATTATTTTGTCAATGAACAAGAAGTTTGCTCCTAAAAATGACCGTCTTCTTTTTTTGCAGGCTTACTTCTTTATGACCTACATCATGACATCTGGTTGGACAAGTTTGTCATTTGAACTCATGCAATCTTTTGTTCTTCTCTGCAATATGTTCAATAAATACGTACGCAAGAAGGATGGATTCGAGCCTTACACTTTCCCCTATCATACTGAAGTTCCACGAGTTCTGTTGCTTGGACTCCTTGGCTTCACATTTTCCGTGCTGGCCCCTATGATATTACCCTTCTTGCTTATCTACTTTTTACTTGCATACTTTGTATATCGTAATCAGGTGAGAGTTTTCCTTCTTTATTGTGATACAAATTGTTATCTTTTGTATCTTGTTTCATAAGATATAACATTAGTGGATTTTATGGGGCATGACAGAAATGTACATTGCAGATTCTGAACGTGTACATCACAAGATATCAAACTGGTGGACTTTATTGGCCTATTGCCCATAATGTTGTGATCTTTTCTTTGGTGCTGACACAAATAATAGCCGCTACAATCTTTGGAATGTAAAGATCAAGCTTCATCGTCCCGATCATCATTTGCACCTTCCTATTTGACAAGTTTGATGATGAGAAGCTATCTGACCCAGAGGACCAAAATCCAGGTTTGACTCATTGCCTATTTTTTGTGGACTCCCTTTTTATTTAGAATCGACATAATATAATTTGTTGTGCCTGCAAATTATGCAGCGAAAAATAAAGAGCAAGATAATGGAAAATCACCGGAAAATTCATCTTGGGAAATTTGTGAAATGAATCAAACTCTGCCTGTTAGTGTCAAATATGCAGCAATAGATAGTGAGCGAATGCATGGAGCATTGGCAGAACTAGTTCACGAAAAGAATCAAAGCGTGCCTCCCAATTTGGCTCTGACGATTAACGAACGAGCTCATGGACCAGTCCGCTTGGAGATTCAAAAAAAGAATAGATGTGTACATGCAAATTTCGCTCAGATGATTGGCGAGCTAGCACGTAGGCAAGCAGCTGAGCAACCTCGTTTGGAGTTTCATGACAAAAAATCGAACATGAAATAAACCAGTTACTGTTTTCTTCTTACTAACGCGCATAACTCACATCTGAATTAAATCATATGTTTGCATTTCTGTCACCATCATGAGGGTGTGCTGACTGCTTGAAGAAGCTGTCTGGAAAGGGGTATAAGAAAATTAGGAAAGTCATGGTGTACAGGAACAAGGGTGAAATACCACGTTCATATATGCTTTTACAAATTTTACGAATTACGCTAAATACTATGAAGGCCCCGCCCTGGCCCGGGAATTTGTAGTATAGTAGTATGAGATACACAGGTTTTGAAATGACTACTCTTTTGTGGACCCTATATGTGAATGTAAACTGTATATGGGAGGACAAAAGTAAGAGTAGAAGCTAGTCTGGTTGTGAGTTATAGAAAGGATATAGTAGAATTAAGAGTTTAGGTAGAAGCATTCTTTGTTGGTTGTGTTGGGATCGCTCACCAACAAGAGATATCGCAATAAGAGATAACAAAATACCCACGCACACAAAAGAAGAACAAGACACAAGATTTAACGTGGTTCACCCCAACATCAATGGGCTACGTCCACACCGATCAACTTTTCACTATAATATCATGGAATTACAAGATGACGAGTTTTCTTCAAGAAACTCGCAAAGACTCACTACTCTCTCAAATTGGTATTACAAGAATGGAGGTATCTCTCCTTCTCAACATTCTTGAAAATACACACACAAAGAACTCATATTGGTGAAGCTTATTTGTATAGGGGAGGCACACCCACTAATCCCCTCTTCCTCACACTCTCTCCTAAGGGAAGCCCCTCTTGGCACCACCAAGGCACACACAAAATAATAGCCCTCACACCCTTTATAAAGGCTTCAAATAAAACTATTTCCTAGTACAATAAGGAATCACTGTCCTACACCCATAAGGACTCACAAATTCCTCTCCTACTTGCATTAGGAAACAATCTTCTCACTTCTTGTCCAATTAGGAAATAAATTCCTACGCATGATTTTCACAATACAATTTGGATTAGAATTTGAGCCAAAATTCCAACAAATCTCCCCTTGACTCAAATTTCACCGCATCGTTGTCATCTTCAATCTTGCATCTTCCATGAGCTCCACTTTCTGTCTCATCGTCATCGGTCATCTTCAACACCTCTTGTGTTTTCCTCAAAACTTGTACCGCTGCTCTCCACTAGCAGGACACGCCTCTTGATCATCATATCAAGAAGACTTTCGACACAAGGCTCCATCAGCGAGTTCACACAAGGGTAAATCCGAAACACCACAAACGTGGTCCACCATAACCATCTTGTAACCATGATCTTCAAACTCCATTGATCGTCCCCCACAAATCTTGCTACTTCTGTCCGGAACCTTTTACCGATGCTAGGTACCTCCAACTCCAATCTCCACCGTTCAGATTGAAGATATATGAGTCCCAAAGCTGCTCGCCAAAAATCAAGACGATCCAACGGTTAACGAACGCGCTACGCCTCTTTCTTCACTGCGGCGCTGAACAAAAACGGACCAAATCTGCTCTCTTGTTTTTCTTCTATTTTGGATCTCTTCTATCGATGCGAATTCTCCCCTTCAACCAGGCTCTGATACCACTTGTTGGGATCGCTCACCAACAAGAGAAATCGCAATAAGAGATAACAAAATACCCACGCACACAAAAGAAGAACAAGACACAAGATTTAACGTGGTTCACCCCAACATCAATGGGCTACGTCCACACCGATCAACTTTTCACTATAATATCATGGAATTACAAGATGACGAGTTTTCTTCAAGAAACTCGCAAAGATTCACCACTCTCTCAAATTGGTATTACAAGAATGGAGGTATCTCTCATTCTCAACATTCTTGAAAATACACACACAAAGAACTCATATTGGTGAAGCCTATTTGTATAGGGGAGACACACCCACTAATCCCCTCTTCCTCACACTTTCCCCTAAGGGAAGACCCTCTTGGCACCCTAGAGAATAGGAGTATGTTGGAACACATCGATTACATATTATTAGCTTTTCACATTTAAGTAGGTGTTAAGTTTTTAAACTCTTCATAAACTTGCTCAAATTCATTCAATTCAGATCTTGGGCGAAAAAATGTGCAATAAATGCTTCACTTTCTTCCGTCTGAAATAAAGTCATTTTCGAAAGCCCAACAATGAGGCTTATACGGGTTCGATTGGACCAAATTTAAGTTCCGTATCTGGTTGAACAAAAAAGTTAGGAGACTGTGCAAGCCTCCAAACAACATCTCGAAATAGAGCATTTAGAGCACAAAAACAAATCGATTTTGTTCTCGTTACAGTTCAAGTAGGGATGGCAATTTGATCAAACCCGATCCGTACCGAAGGTGATCCGCTCCAAAAATTTCGGGTTTGGTATGCAATTTTTATGTTCCGCTCGGGTTTGGATCGGTTTTGGTATCATCTCTAACCCGACCCGACCCGACCCGATTCTCTTAAAACTGCAATTTTTACTACTACCCCTTGTAGATACCCCGGGAGAGCTAACTACTTGGCTAGAGCGGTAGAAGGATCATAGGATGCCTAATTGATTTTAATTGTTAGAGTCGCCACCTATGTTATTAAGGGAACATAAGAAAAACCTATATATAGCCTAATTTATGTTACGAAACCAAAGATTCGGGAGAGAAGGGTTCGGGGGTTGGGTTACGGAGTGGGAAGTACTTAAACACCCACTCCGCCCCGCTAACGCGGGTCTTGCTACTAAAGGTGTTCTAATGCTAAAAAGTCCTTCTTTTGATTATACTAATTTGTGCTAACAATTACATGGAAAGAAAAATGGGAATTGCAAAAGAGAAATAAAAGAGAATTGTTTTATGTATTAATTTATGCTAAAGATTACATGTAACAACTATGCTAGCAATTACATTAATATAAAATGGGGAAATTAAAGTAGAGTTGGAATGTAGGGAGATAACATTGACCAAACTTCAATAGTGAAGTGGCGTTTTAGGTAATGTTCACTTTTATGGGGATTGCATACATTAACAAGACAAATAAAATAAGAGAGGAAAAGTAAAGTTGTACCTTAAGAAAGAGGACCTCAAACTTGGAGAGAAAATGGTGTTTATTGTAGGGAAATTGTTATGTAACAATTTGTGTAGAGTTTTTGTAGAGAAATGTTTGTTGAGGGAATTTGTGTAGAGTTTGGGTAGGGAAGAAGATTGAGGTTCCAGGTCCTTTTCTAGGGTAAAATGAGAGGGTTTTTATAGGTAGAAAAGAGAGAAAAATATGGTCTTTCAACCAATAGAAAAATAAAGGAAAATAAAATAAATAAAAGAAAATCAAATCAAATAAAAAGGAAATATTTTATTTTGATGAAAAAGCTAGAAGTATGGGATTGAGAGTTATGAAATAAGGGGGATGAATGTGGTGGTAAAAAAAGGTCTTTGTGATAAAAAAAAATGGGGGAAAAGACTGCAATCCGTAACTGCCAAAATGGGAACCACGCGAGTCCGGCCTATTGGACCAAACGCACGCGCATCCCATGACCATTACGGGAGGCGCCCGGGGGTAAAAATGATAGAATGACAGAAATGACTCTAAAGTTAACTCTGTTATTCAGTTTAGTCCAAAACTAACGGACTCAGTTAGAAACTTAACCGAAGTAACAGAAATTAACGAAAATAAGTTAAAAGCAAAACGGGTCGACGAAAGAAAGACAACCGCTGAGGACATCGACAAGAAAAAGCAAAGACTCGATGAAAGCATGAATTTGAAATTACAAGGGATAGGAGTGCGCTCCCTGTATGAGCGGAGAGGTACAGTGATATGAGACGGCCCACCGTGGCCAAGGTTTAAATTCTAGTTAGCAGACTGAGGCTGGAGCCGTTTAGCGGAACCGTTATGCCAATTTAGAGTCCGTTGAGTGGACTGAAACTGAAATCCGTTTAGCGAATCCCGTTTGCTGATTTAGAGTCTGGTTGGCAGACTGAGTTGAGTTGAATCCGTTTGGCGAATCCGTTAGTTGCCCTTTTAAGAGTCCGATGAGCGGACCTAGGTGGAGTTCAGTGTGTCGTACCCGTTATGCCCATTTTATAGTCCGTTGAGCGGACTGGCTGAATCCGTTTGGTGAATCTGTTTGCCGATTTAAAGTCCGTTGAGCGGCCTAGCTGAATCCGTTTAGCGAACCAGTTTGCCAGTTTAGAGTCCGTTGAGCGGACTTTGCTGATGAGGAGGTGGTGATTTCAGTGGTTCACCATGGACCAAATTGCTGTTTGAAGCCGCACTTGCTTGTTTCTGTTGTTTGAAGCCGCACTTGCTTGTTTCTGCTGTTTGAAGCCACACTTGCTGTTTCTGCTGTTTGAAGCCGCACTTGTTGTTTCTGCTGTTTGAAGCCGCACTTGCTTGTTTCTGCTGTTTGAAGCCGCACTTGCTGTATGATGTTTGAATATGCATTTTCTATAGTACATGTTATGTGTGTGCTTTGCAGATATATAGCCGTTAAGACGACTTGACAGTTATCACAATATAGGTCTATTGTATTAGCAATACTAGGAACCACTTCAAGTTCACCAATGAACTTCTTAATCTAAACAGCTTCCTTTGCACTATCCGATGCAGCAATATACTCAGCTTCAGTTGTAGAATCAGCGACTGTACTCTTCTTGGAACTCTTCCAGCTAACAGCTCCACCATTTAACATAAACACAAAACCCGATTGCGATCAACTGTCATCTTTTTTGGTTTGGAAGCTTGCATCCGTGTAACCATTTACACCGAGATCATTTTCCATACCTCCATAGATTAAAAACGAATCTTTAGACCTTCTCAAGTACTTAAGAATCGTCATACATGATGGATCCAATTGCCGAAGCATATGGAATCTCACTCATTTTATCACGCTCATCTTTTGTCTTAGGACATTTAGTCTTGCTTAGAGAAACTCCATGTAACACTGGCAACTGTCCTCTCTTAGAGTTTTTCATGCAGAATCTTCTAAGGACCTTGTCAATGTAAGTACTTTGGCTTAAACCAAATAGCTTCTTTGATCTATCTCTATAGATCTTAATGCCAAGGATATATGCGGCTTCACCCATATCTTTCATTGCGAAACACTTTCCTAACCAAGTCTTTACAGACTAAAGTGTGGGAATGTCATTTCCAATGAGCAATATGTCTTCCACATATAAAATAAGGAATAGCACTATGCTCCCACAAATCTTCTTGTATACACAAGGTTCATCTTCGTTCTTGATGAAACCAAACTCTTTGACTGATTCATCAAAATGGAGATTCCAACTCCTAGAAGCTTGCTTCAATCACCTTAGAATTTTGTTCAAAACCATCGGGTTGTGTCATATACACATCCTCTTGTAAATTTACATTAAGGAAAGCGGTTTTGACATCCATCTGCCATATTTCATAGTCATGATATGCGGCAATGGCAAGCAAAATTCTTAAAACTTGATCATTGCTACGGGTGAAAAGGTTTCATCATAGTCAATACCATGAATCTACCTATAACCTTTCGCTACAAGCCTAGCTTTGTAAATATACACCTTCCCATCCATGTCAGTCTTCTTCTTGAAGACCCATTTGTATCCTATGGTTTTTACACCTTCGGGTGCATCAATCAAGTTCCAAACTTGATTATCATGCATGGATTGCAATTCGGATTCAATGGCTCCAAGCCACTTGTCTGAATCAGGAGATGACATCGCCTCTTGGTAGGTGGTCGGTTCATCATTCTCAATGATCTCCACCTCATTACTATCCGTTACGATAAATCCATATCTCTCGGGCTTGGATCGTAACCTACCAGATCTGCGAGTTACTTGTGTATTCTGAACAGATTCCACAACTCCTTGTGGGACTTGTTCTTGTTCCACTATCGGTTCAATGTCATTTTCTGGGTCTCGAATCTCTTCAAGATTTACTTTACTCCCACTGATTTTTTTGGAGATAAACTCTTTCTCTAGAAAGACACCAGTTCGAGCAACAAACACTTTTTTGTCCTCTTGGTGGTAAAAGTAATATCCTTTAGTTTCTTTAAGATATCCCACGAAAATACATTTATCAGATTTGTGTGCAAGTTTGTCTGAGACAAGTCTTTTGACAAAAACTTCACAACCCCAAATCTTCATGAAAGACAAACAAGGTTTCTTTCCGCTCCATATCTCATATGGAGTCTTTTGAACCGATTTACTTTGAAAGCAGCGGTTTCTAGTGCATAGCCCCAAAAGGATATTGGAAGATCAACTTGACTCATCATTGATCGAACCATGTCCAACAAAGTCCGATTCCTCCTCTAGGACACACCATTCCATTGTGGTGTTCCGGGTGGAGTCAATTGTCACAATTCTTTAGATGATCATCAAATTCTTGACTTAAGTATTCTCCACATCGATCCGATTGAAGAGCCTTAATACTTTTTTCAAAAAAATTTTCTACTTCATTTTGAAATATTCTAAATATCTCAAACGCTTCACTTTTATGTTTCATTAGGTAAACATACACAAATCTACTATAATCATCAGTGAAGGTTATGAAGTATTAAAATCCTCCCCTAGCATTACTACTTAATGGTCCGCATACATCGGAATGTATCAACCCCAATAAGTCGCTTGCCCTTTCACCCAACTTGATAAAAGGTGTCTTGGTCATTTTTCCAAGAAGACACGACTCGCAGGTGCCATATGAATCCAAGTCACATGAACCCAAAAGACCGTCCCCATGGAGTTTTGAGATACGCTTCTCATTAATATGACCAAGACGGCAATGCCACAAATAAGTATGATTTACATCATTAGGTTTAGATTTCTTATTTATATGATAGACATTTTCATTATTTTCATTCTCGACATCAAGGACATAAAGGCTATTAAATGAATTTGCAATGCCATAAAGCACATCATTTAAATAAATAGAAAATCTCTTATTCTCAATAAGAAATTTAAAACCTTCATTATCCAAACAAGAAATTGAAATAATATTTCTACTTAAATCCGGTACATAATAGCAATTGTTCAAAACAAGTATTAAATCAGAAGGTAAAGTAACTTCATAAGTCCCTACGGCTAATGCAGCAACTCTTGCTCCATTCCCCACACGCAGGTCTACTTCACCTTCTTTAAGTAGTCGCCTATTCTTTAGTCCCTGCACATTTAAACAAATGTGAGAACCACATCCGGTATCCAATACCCATGAACTAGTAGTAGAGAGGAGAATATCTATCATATAGATACCTGAAGTCGACGCAGTCCCACTGCTCTTCTTCTTCTTTTGCTCTTCCATAAAAGCCTTGCAATTACGTTTCCAATGACCAATTTCTGGACAATGGAAACAAATTGCATCCTTTTGTGCATCAGGTTTCGCACTAGTAGCCTTAGCAACCTTTGCCTTGTTAATCTTGGGTTTGGCAACCTTTGCCCTACCCTTTCCTTTGGTATTTTCCTTCTTCCCATCATGAACCATGAGCACTGGAGAACCTTTCTCCACTCTCTTCATCTCCGCAGTTTTCAACATGTTATGCAACTCGGAGAGATTCGTATCCATTCCATGCATGTTATAGTTCAACATAAAGTGATTATAACCCTTAGGCAATGAATTAAGAATGAGATCTGTGACTAGCTCCAATGGAATTGGATATCCAAGTTTCTCAAGATGCTCCACGTAGCCTTTCATTTTAAGCATGTGAGGTCCCACTTATTGCCCTTCACTCATTTGGCAAGAAGTGAATGCAACAATCCACGTAGCCTTTCATTTTAAGCATGTGAGGTCCCACTTATTGCCCTTCACTCATTTGGCAAGAAGTGAATGCAACAATGGTTTTATACCTTTCTTGCCTAGCTTTCTCTTGAAACATGTCTCTTAACTCTACGCCTATCTCATAGGCTTTCAAATGTTCCAAACTTTGTTGGAGTTTTGAGCACATAGTCACGAGCATGAGACAACTCACATCTCTAGAATCATTACGATGTTTCTTGTGATTGTCTCTTTCCGCCCTATGAGCATTGGCTTCCGGTTCATTAGGAATAGGCTCATCAAGAATGTACAATTTATCTTCTTGCCTTAGAACAATTCTTAGGCTTCGGATCCAATACATGAAGTTTGTACCATTCTCTTGATGCTTATCCTTCTCAAGGATCGATCGCAACGAAATTGATTGAGTGTTGGTTGTCATTATCTACAATTATGCAAAAGTTTCCAAAATTTTATAAGTATCGATCGCAACGAAATTGATTGAGTGTTGGTTGTCATTATCTACAATTATCCTTCGAATCCGTTTGATGAATCCGTTAGTGAATCCCTTTGAATGAGTCCGTTGGTGAATCCTTATTGACGAATCCGTTAGTGAATCCGTTTGATGAATCCGTTAGTGAATCCCTTGAATGATTCCGTTGGTGAACCCTTGTTGACGAATCCGTCGGTGAATCCGTTAGTGAATCCCTTTGAATGAGTCCGTTGGTGAACCCTTGTTGACGAATCCGTCGGTGAATCCGTTAGATGAATCCGTTAGTGAATCCCTTTGAATGAGTCCGTTGGTGAACCCTTGTTGACGAATCCGTTAGTGAATCCGTTATGTTGCTTAAGAAGTGGTGATTTCAGCGGTTCCTCATGGACTGAATTGCTGTTTGTAGGGATGGCCAAAACCAGTTCTGGGTCCGCTTCCGGTTCGGAACCGTCGGTTCCGGTTCGGCAAAAGGGTGACCCTGAACCGGCCCGCGCTTATCCCGGTTCCGGTTTGGCACAATACGGTTCCGGTTCGGTCCGGTTCCGGTCCCGGTCCCCCCCTTTAAAATTATTGAAAACACAAGGGATTTTCGGTCCGGTTACGGTTCTGGTCTGGTTCGGCATATATGTGACCCTGAACCGGCCCGGATGCCTTGCGGTTCCGGTTCGTCCGGTTCCAGTTTCCTCCCCGGTTTGCTCCGGTTTCGGGCTTTTCCGGTCCGGTTCCGGTCCGGTTTGGCCATCCCTAGCTGTTTGGTAGCTGTCTCTGACGTGTGCTGTTTGGAGCTGCACTTGCTGTTGACTTTATGACTTTTGTGGGGGTGCGGGCACAATTGACTGCGGACCGAAAAGATGAGGTTTTCCCTTTAGAGAGGAAAATGTCGAGATTGACCTTGACTTAAAAAGAAGGACACAACCTACTTTTAGTGGAAGTTTCTATCTAATTTCAATTTTGACGTGCCTTAGGGGCGGATCAAATTAATGTGTGCCCAAAGTGTATTCAGAAGCGGAGTTGTGGTCTCGATCCCGCTGATTTTGGGGAATGTCTGAGCTCTGCTTCCCTGTGATTTCTTTCTTTGACAAGGGCCAATTGAGGCGTTTCTGGAATGGGAGGCGTACGCCTCGTCTAGTGACTGTGGGATGCGCGCGCTGCTTATGTGGGTGGCGGGAGGCGCGCGCCTCTGGGGAGCGAATTCCGGGGCTTGACATTTGCTGGCCCAAAAGATCCCCAACAGCTATAATATCAGCTTCTGTTCGAACACATTCTCCTAACAGCTCTTTTCTGCCATTTTTGAACATCTCTTCTTGCTTGATTTTCCTTGTAATCCACCTTTTCCATGGCTTCCAATTCTTTTGTTCTTGATGCCAAGGCTTTTGGTGAGTATGAGAAGGATTTGTCAACCTTTGTGTACTCTTTTAAGACCCATCCCAAGAAGGCTTTTGTCAAGGATTTTGGGTTCCGAATTCTCTTCACACTTCGGACCTTAAAGCCGGATTGGCATTTGTTGAAGGCTGCTGCAGCCTTTTGGGATTGTGACAGTCATACCTTCAATTTTTCGGCAAATGAAATGGTGCCGACTGTTGATGACTTTGGTGCGATGCTAGGCATGCCATTGACGGGCCAAATTGCCATCCCCAAATACCATAGGGGCGTGATTGACTCTTGGTCCGATGTGTTGAGCCTCCCTGTTGGAGATGTGAGGAAGATGTTGCATGGCACCGTGGTTGATATAACTGAGTTGCCGATGTTTTTCAGCTTGCATTCGGAGGACATGGCGGTTCATTCCTTCAAGAGGAATGCCATGGCAACATGTCTTTTCAGTGAAGTTCTCTTTGTTACACCATTCGGGACAACGGATGCGCAGTTGGCTGAGATTATCTTGCAGGCTAAGGAGCAACAATTTAGTATAATCCCACTTATAGTGGGGGAAACCCTGCACGGACTTGATGAGTTGCATCGAACATGTGAGATGTGTTGGGGGAGCCCCTTGCTTCTGACCATATGGCTCCGGGAACACTTCAGGATTTATTCTTCGGAGGGTGACTTGTCTCCCTTTGCTGTTCACAGGAGAAAATTGCTGATTCGGGATTTGTCTGAAGACGGTTGGAAGAAGTTCTTTGTATCCCGGATATCGGTTGATATTGAGTGGTGCCCTTCCCCCTGGGGTCTCCGTCCTTTCGTGGAATGGACTCTGGGTTTCGAGCATGTGGTCTTACCAGGCTTGAGAGACTCTTCATTTTACTGTCTGGAGCGGGTTTTGAGGCAATTCGGTCGCCAAAAGATTATTCCCTTCCCGAGGAGTGGGGTGTTCCATCCAGTTTCATATATGGGTTCGGATTTCTCAGGGGAGCTTCAGTCATCTTGGGGAGATGACCACCATCGGTGGGCTTCCGCCCCCATTTACTGGGGTAGTATCTTTCTTCCCGAGAGTTATCTGGATTATCTGTTCGGCACCTTTTATCGCGGCATCGCTTGGGTTGACGTGCTTCGCAATGAGTTGCTCGAAAAGGACTTTGAGCCTAGCAGTGCTTTGAGATATAGGGAGGCTGCTGCTGATTCTCACAACATTCTGGCTGACCCTTTCAGCGGTCATTTGGATAACTTTTATGCTCAGAGGCGCATCGCTGCTCAGAAGGTTTCAGTCCGCCTTAGTGTTCCTAGACCTCCCAAGAAGAGTAGGATTGAGAGCCGTTCGGATGGCCTTTCGAAAGCTAAGAGAAAATTAGATTATTCCTAGTACCCCAAGATTGCAATTAATAGACCACTTGTTTAGGATTTAATGTTTTTATGTATTTTATTGCTCAACATATCCGTTGTAATGGCAAGAATGATTTGAGAGATGAATAAAAATTGCATTTCGTTATGACATGATTGGGTAATATTTATTGTTTTAGACCGTACCCGAAGGTTGCCTACGTTCCTCTCGTAGAGAGGCTCAGGTCTCCGTAGTTCAAACAAATGAAGACCATTTTTTTTTGCACCCTGTTTTTTGCCTAGACCGCCCTTTCGGGTTTTCAATCTAGCGGGCTTCTTTTTTGCACTTGCTCTAATTTTTGCCTAGGCCACCCTTGCGGGTTTTCAACCTAGCGAGCGTTTTTTTTTTTTTTTTTTTTTCTTTTAATGGTCTTTATTTGTTAAGCGTAAAACTTCTTGAGATTGTCGAGGTTGACCTCCTTTGGCAATTGATCACCATCCAAGTCTACGAGTTGAACTGCACCGCCGCTTAATATCTTTTTGACCACGTAAGGACCGATCCATCGAGGTCCCCACTTCCCAAGGGGATTCATGGCATTGGGAGGATGTTGTCTTAGGACCAAATCTCCCACTTCGATATTTCGAGACTTCACCTTTTTGTTGAAAGCCCTTGCCATTCTCTGTTGATATGCTCTTGTACGTTCGAACGCTCTTAACCTCTTTTTGTCGAGTAGGGCTTGTTGCTCGTATCGACTTTGCAACCAATCAACTTCGTTGACTTGGTTCTCGAGTAAGACCCATAGAGAAGGAACCTCGAGTTCGACTGGGAGTACGGCTTCAGAACCATAAACTTATGAGTACAAAGTTTCTCCTGTTGCTGACCGTATTGACGTGCGATAGCCCCACAATGCTAATGGTAATTTCTCAGGCCAATCCCTTCCTGTTGAAGCCATTTTCCGTATGATGACCTCGATTGTCTTGTTTGCTGCTTCGACCGCTCCATTGGCTTGGGGACGGTAAGGGAATGACTTGTGCTTGGTAATCTTGTAGTTAGCCAAAAGTGCATCCATTTCTTTCTCAAAGTGAGAACCATTATCGGAGATGATCTCATGAGGAATACCGTATCGGCACATGATGTTGTTCTTCACGAATTCGGCCACTTTCTTGGCATTGAGAACTCGGTAAGCTTGTGCCTCGACCCATTTTGTGAAATAATCCACGGCCACTAGAATAAATGACTGTCCGTTGCTTCCTGTAGGGTGGAATTTGCCGATGATATCTATGCCCCAACAAGAGAATGGCCAAGGTGTGGTCATGTTCTACAGTTCTGAAGGTGGAGCATGTTTCAAATTGGCATGGAACTGGCACTTGGCACATTTCTTGACTTTCTCGATGCAGTCTCTTTCCATTGTAGTCCAATAGTAACCAATACGGAGTATCTTCTTGGCTAACATAATCCCATTCATGTGGGGTCCACACTCTCTTTCGTGGACTTCGTGCATGATTTCTTGAGCTTCGGTCTCATTTGCACATAAGAGATTGATCCCTTGATGATGTCTTTTGTAGACTCGGTTCCCAATCAATACATATCTAGTGGCTAGCTTTTGTAGTGCTATTCGAGTTTTCCCATTGCTGTTTTCGGGAAAGGTGTCGTCGTTGAGAAAATTCAGGATGTCCGTGTACCATGGGGGGGTATCTTGGACTTCATTGATCTCAATGCTCATGCAGTATGCCGGACTAGTCCTTCTTGAAATTTTGAAGGGTTTCACCATTTTTTCTTTGGGAATTTCAACCAACGAGGCTATGGTGGCTAGAGCATCGGCAAAGCAGTTCTTGTCTCTTGGCAAATAATTGAACGTGATGTCTTGAAACTGTTCAACCAATTCCTTGAGGTGTTGACCATACTGTTGGAGAGTCGGGTCTTGGATTCGCCATTTACCCGATGTCTGATTGATAAGGAGGAGGGAGTCACCAAATACTTCTAGATCTGTGACATTTCTTTCTAAGGCCGCTTCTAGCCCCGCTATGCATGCCTCATATTCAGCAGTGTTGTTGGTAGCTTCGAATTCAAGATGGATTGCAATTGGAGTGTAGATGTCCTTTGGATCGACAAGCAACATTCCTATCCCATAACCATGTTTATTGGCGGCACCATCGAAAAAGAGCTGCCACTTATTTTCCTCGGTTGTAGTGCAAACCAAGTGCTCATTGGGAAATTGTAAGTCTTCCCCCTTCACTTCGTCACACGGAAATTCAGCAAGCTGATCACTGAACATTTTCCCCCTGATGGATTTGAGTGTGACGTAAGTGATATCATATCTGGCGAGCATGAAGTACCACTTGGCTATCCTTGTTGACATGAAAGGCTTCTCGAAGATGTAGCGGAGCGGGTCCACTTTTGCTACTAGCTTGATTGGAAAGGCTTCCATGTAATGTTTGAGCTTTTGAGTGACCCAGACTAGTGCTGCACATGACTTCTCCAAGACGGAGTAGTTCTTTTCGCCTCCTTGAAATCGGTGACTGAAAAAATAAATGGCATTCTCCTTTGTGGAGTCTCGTTGCTCTTGTGCTAGCATAGCCCCTAGGGCTTCATCATTCACTGTGAGGTAGAGCAAGAGAGGCTTCTCCTTGTGAGGTGGAACCAAGACTGGAGGGCATGTCAAGTAATTCTTTACTTGGTCGAAAGCTTCTTGGCAAGCGTCGGTCCATTCTAGAGCCATATTCTTCTTGAGTAGTTTGAAGATTGGCTCACATATGGAAGTAAGCTGGTGCACAAACCGACTGATGTACTGAAGTCTACCCATGAAGCCTTTGATTTCTTTCTGTGTCTTGGGAGGAGGCATGTCAATGATTGCCTTAATTTTTGAGGGATCTGTTTCAATTCCCCTTTCAGTGACCATGTAGCCAAGAACCTTGCCTCGGATAACCCCAAAAGTGCACTTTGCGGGATTGAGCCTCATTTTATGCTGTTGAAGCCTTTCATAGAACTTGCGGAGGTTGATTAAATGTTGACCGTCGGTCCCCTTTAAATGGATGATCATGTCGTCCACGTAGACCTCGATCTCTTTGTGAATCATGTCATGGAACAAGTCTGTCACGGCCCTTTGATAAGTAGCCCCAGCGTTCCTTAGTCCAAACGGCATAACTGTGTAGCAAAAGGTGCCCCACGGTGTTGTGAAAGCAGTCTTGTGTTGATCCTCCTCGGCCATGAGAATCTGATTATACCCAGCAAAACCATCCACAAACGAGCGGACCTCATAGGCAGCAGTGGAATCGACTAGCATGTCGATGTTGGGTAGTGGAAAGTCATCCTTTGGAGAAGCTTTGTTCAAATCCCAGAAGTCCACACATACACGGACCTTGCCGTTAGCCTTTCTGACTGTCACGACATTTGCCAGCCATGTTGGATATTCAATAACTTTGATGAAGCCCACACTGAGAAGCTTCTCTATCTCTTCTTTGACTTGTAAAGACCATTCTGTCTTGATCTTTCTGAGTTTCTTCTTTGTCGGCTTAGCATCCTCTCTGATCGGAATTCTGTGCTCAGCAACCTTTCTGTCTAAACCCGACATGTCTTTGTATAACCATGCAAATACATCCACGAACTCTTTGAGCAGTGCAGTCAATCTGTCTTTCTCTTCCCCCTTGAAGAAGCTTCCGATCTTGGTTTCTTTCGGCTCTTCGTCGGTACCCAGATTAACAACATGCAATTCTTCGTCAGTCCCTGGGCCATTTTCACCACGACTACGGACCTGTTGAGCAAGTTCATTTAAGTATGTTGTGTTTTCGTGGTCTATTTCATCATTATCTGAATATTTATTAATTAGTTCATTAGATTCATTATTAGTTAATTCACCATTCATGATGTTTGCAATCTCGGGGTACTCAGAAAGATCAAATTTTTCATTAACAAAGAAAGGGAACACACGCTCGGCTATGGCCTCCATATCCTCTTGGGTGAGGGTATCAGAAACACTCTCGGACTCGAATGTGAATGTGGACAAGTCTTCCTTTGTGACCTTACGCGCAATTCAACCCATCTTCTCACCAAGAATTCCTCGGATACTACGGGTCCCTTCGTAGAATCCGGTTGTTAATCGGCTCGGAGCTCGGCTGGATCTCGCTGATAGTTTCCCTTTTTGTGTTGGTGTCGTAGATGGCATTTACTTGGCACTCTTCCATGATGGCCAATTCTTCGAACATGGAGGCTAAATCTGTCAATTCCTCCCCCACGGTAATCTGTGTCTCGGACTCTATGGTCACTTTCTTCCCCCACCATTCTCGGGGTGACATGGGAGTTGGTTCCCTTTCGGATTTCTGAATCTCACAGTCGGTAAAGATTTCAAGACCGGGCTTTCTGATGCCTTTGCTGTTAACCAATGTCTCGGGAAAGATAACGTACGGGATGTCTTCCCCTTGGCGGACAAAGTAGCCATTCAGTGTCTTGCGGTAAGGTCTCAAATTAGGAATCTCATGATGACGGCCTTCTCTTCGAGCTTGGGCCTTTTCATTCTTGACGGCTTGCTCGTATTTCAAGTCATCTTTGGAAGGCTCATATCCCAGACCGAACGTGTTCTTAACAAAAGGAACCTCCACGGGTTGCATTCTACCCTGTTGGTATTTTCCTAGGCCTAGACCGGGAAAGTAATTCATATTCCTCATCATGCGGAGGACTTTGTGGTTGCCGAGGGTCCATGATCTGTTTCCCCATTATTCATCGATGGCGTTGATTGAGACGCCTGAGAGGGTGGAGTCTTCTAAACCGTGTTGAACTTGGTGGATGGGTTCCCCCTTTCTGTGAATGGTGACGTTTTCTGCCATGACGGTCACTATTTCATCCCCATTTCTGAACTTCACACAGTGATGGAGAGTCGAAGGGATGGCGTTAGAACTGTGTATCCATGGTCGTCCCAAGAGAAAGTTAAATGAAGAAGGTACGTCGAGCACTTGGAATGGGACGGACATGACCATGCTCCCAAACTCAATGTCTATTTCCACCATACCCATGACTGTGCGGGCAGTGCTGTCGTAACCTCGGATCACTTGAGTAGAAGGCTTTAAGTCTGAATTCTTAAGCCCCAGTATGCCCATGATTCGTCCGGGCATCAAGTTGAGTGCGGAACCATCGTCAACCAAGACTCTTGAAATAGGTCTCCCCCTTGTTCTCACTTTGAGATAGATGGCCTCATTGTGATCAGACCCAAATGGTGGAAGGCAAGGAAGACCTCAACCACAGTACGGTAACAATCGAGGAGGTCAGGGAATATCATTACAAAACAAAGGACAACCTCAGGAGCAATCAATTGCCAACAATCAAGATAACACTTCGGGAAATCAAAGTAGAAGGATATGTAACTATTGTCAAAAGGAAGGGCACTCTGAAGAAAAGTGTTGGAAGAAGTTGGGTAAGTGTTTGAATTGTGGTCAGTTTGATCATTTTCAAAGGGATTGTCCTAGAACCAGGGATGTATCATTTGGAGGTGGAACTGGATCATCACAGGGTCAGAAGAGGGATGCCTCGGGAAAGCCTAAGGTGCAGGGTTGTGTTTTGCTATTAATCAACAACAGGCTTTAGATTCTTCTGCAGTGATAGGAGGTATAATTTTTATGTCTAGTTTGAGGGCACGTGCACTTATAGACCCCGGCTCATTGCATTTATATATGTTTGTGCATTTTTGCATCTCGGTTACATTTGTTTCTTGAGTCTCTACCTTATGTGTTAGAGGTGTCCACTCCTATAGGGGAGTGTTTGGCAACTGATGGAGTGTTGCGTACTTGTGATGTGCATATTTGGGAGCATGTTTTATTTGCTGATTTAGTTTTTTTTCCATTGCAAGATCTTGATATTATCTTGGGAATGGATTGGGTAAATAATTATCATGCTTCAGTTAATTGTTATAAAAAGGATTGTCATATTTTCTATTTCTGATGTGCCTGAATTTACTTTTGAGGCTACTCCTCTGGGTAGGGGGATTTGTATTATTCCTTATGTGAAGGCTAGAAAGTTGTTACACCATGGTTGTGTGGGATTCTTGGCCAATGTTCTTGATACTACTAAAAAGGTTGCTTGAAATAGAGGATGTGCATATTTTTATAGAGTTTCCTGATGTGTTTTCTACTGTGTACTCTATGCCTTCTGACCGGGAAATCGAGTTCTGTATTGACTTACTTCCAGGTACTACCCTGATATTTGAGGTACCTTACAGAATGGCTCCATCTGAATTGAAAAAGTTGAAAGTTCAATTGTAAGAGTTACTTGATAGTGGTTTTATCCGACCCAGTGTATCACCGTAGGGATCTCCTGTGTTGTTTGTAAAGAAGAAAGGATGGGTCTTTGAGACTATGCATTGATTACAGGAAGCTGAATCAGGTAACGGTAATATCCTTGTTTATTCCTAAATCTCGAGATGAACATGAACAATATTTGCGAATGGTTTTGTCTGGGCTCCAATGAAAGCAGTTATTTGCGAAAATTTTCTAGGTTTAGCGGAGTATTATCGAAGGTTTATTGAGGGGTTTTTCAAGATTGCTATACCATTCACTTAGTGGACTTAAAAGAAGGTACCATATATGTGGGATGAAAAATGTCAAGTCAGTTTTGAGGAATTAAAGAAAAGATTGACCATTGTACTTATTCTTGTATTACCTAATGGGAATGATGGTTATTTACAGTAATGCTTCTAGGAAGTTAACTTCTTGTGAACATAACTATCTGATCCATGCCCTGGAACTTGTTGCGATTGTTTTTGCGTTATATAAATGGAAACATTATCTTTATGGAACAAAGTTTGCGATTTTTACAAATCATAAAAGTTGAGGTATCTTTTCTCCCAGAAAGAGTTGTACAACCGATAGCGTAGATGGATGGAGCTTGTAAAGGATTATGATTGTACCATCTCTTATCATCTAGGCAAGGCAAACGTGGTCGCAGATACTATTAATCAGAAATCTTACATAGTTTCGAGGATGGCTCGAGAATGGAAGATGTTAGAGGATGCATGAGATTTGTGTTCATATGAATCGAGACATGGAGTTATGTTTGTGAATAATAGAGTATTGCCAACTTTAATTCAACAGATAAAAGATGCTTAGAAGGATGACCCTGAGTTGAGAAAATTAGTGGATGAAATCGAGGATAGAAAATTTGAAGATTTCTCTCATAGTCCTGAAGGAGTATTAACCTATAGATGGCAGTTATGTGTACCAACATTGATGGAATTAAATGTCAAGTTCTTGATGAGGGCCATGAGTTCAAGTATACTATTCATCCCGAAAGTACCGAGATGTATCAGAATTTGAAACAATATTTAAGTGGAATAATATGAAGCGGGAAATAGCGGATTATGTATCAAAGTGTTTGACTTATCAACAGATTAAATCTGAACATTAAAGACCTGCAGGTCTACTTCAACCTCTAAAGATACTTGAGTGGAAATGGGAACATATCACGATGGATTTTGTGTCAGGGTTACCTTGTACTTGAAGAAAGCATGATGCAGTTTGGGTAATCGTGGATAGATTGACAAAATCCGCTCACTTTCTACCTATTGAGATTGGCTATTCGATGGAAAAGTCATAATGGGCTTTTTGAAATTATAGATAGAGTTGGAGATCTTGCGTACTATCTTGCGTTGCCATCTTCTTTGGGTAAATTCATAACATATTTCATATCTCCGTGCTTCGTAAAAATTTGTATGATTCATTTCATATGTTATCAGAGATACAAGAGGATCTAGAACCCGATATATTTTATATAGAGCAACCAGTTTGAGTGATTGATACCAAAGTTCAAGAATTGAGAAACAGTATTCCGCATGTTAGAACGGTATGAAGGAATCGTAATGTTGAAAAGTCAACTTGGGAGCTTCTGGAGGAAATGGAAAGGAAATATCCTAGGTTGTTTGATTAGTTTGGTAAGTTACCCTAAAATCCGGGACGAATTTTCTTTAAGGGGGAGTGATTGTAACGACCCCAAAACCCGTCCATATTTATTTTATATTTTTGAGATTTTAATTTGACATTATGTGTGTATTTTATGTGTTGCATCATATTTTATGACTTGCACATATAGTTTGATTAATTGTGTTATTTACTTATTTAGTAGTAATAATGGTTAAAAGAGATAAATGATTAAGTTGAAACTATAAGGTCCTTTGTGGAATTATAAGTTCAGGGGCTTAAGTGTTAAAAATGAAAGTCCAGTGACCAAAGTTGGAAAAATGGAGCAAAAATCTCAATATAAGGCATACTTATCTCTCAGTCTCTGCGTTTCATATACCTTTCTTTCCTTTCTCTCTCTGTATCAACGAAGAAGGTAAGTTCATCTCATTTTAATTTCTATCTTTTTAATTACTTCTCCGTTTTAAAAACTAATTATATAAAAATGATCAGGGCGTTGAGTAGGTCATTTCCACCCGATCAAATATTATTTCTGCGATACTTTTTCCGGAAATAGGTAAGTTACTAATTCCCCTTTAAATGTTAAAATGGTCATATATGCCATACTTGATACTTGTGATTGTTAATTTTGTGATTTGGATGAATTTTGTGATACTTATTTATTTGGGACAATGGGAGTATGTAGTAAGTTGGAAAAGGAAAAGTATGGTTTAAGTATGTTTGTGTGTCCTGTGAATGAATAAGTGTTAAAAAGTATACTCCTATTCGTGGGATGGTGAAATATTAACTTAATTTAAATGTTACTAGAAAAAAATGTACCATTATTTGTGGTACGGGGAAATGAATGAAAGTATCCCTAAAGGAGTATATGAGTATATTATAAAATTATACTTATACTTTTGGGACGGTAAAATATTTAAATGGAATAAAAGAAAATTATTTTATTATTTGTGGGACGGTAAAAAGAATGAAATAAACTTGAAAGTAAAGTTTTGGGCATGTATTGCACTCCTGGGTATTGTTAGTATTGTTAAAATGCTAGTGAAAGTATACTCCTACGTTTGGGACAGTGGAATAGAGGAAGTATAATTTATTCAAGTTTTGGCCTGCGAGGTGTGTTGGGCGGCCGCACAGTCTGGTGTGGGCGACCGCCCAGGCTGCTGAAAAGTTGAGTTGTTTTTAATCCAAGTGATTTAGAGTTCAATTTTGGTCTAGGTCTTAGGTGATACCCTAGAGTACCTAGAGAGTTGTTGTGGAACATTCGAGTATTGGAAGCGGTTCCTTTGTGAACATATGTGTTGTGAAATTGAACTAAATATTAATTGGATATTGTTGAACATCTCTTGATGTGGTTTGGATTGGTTCATCTTTGTGATGTGTTTGGCCTGGTTCCCTACTTTGGAATCATTTCCCCCGGTTGTTGTTTAAGCAAGTATTCATTACTATGCTCGTGTTTAAAGTCCAGCTGGTACTTGTTGTTGAGTCAGGCAGTGGGAGAATTATAGTGGCACAAGTTATGTCCACTATAAGGTTTTCCATTGGTACCTTGTGTCAGGCGATGAGAGAATTATAGTGGCACACAAGCCAAGTTCGCTATAAGGTTTTCCACTGTTGCCTTTTCTGTTTCCCCAGTCCAGATTGGCCTTAGATGGGATGAATTAGCTCCCTCGTGTGAGCCTTGGGTTATGACTTTGTGTCATATTCCGCCCGTTGTTACTTTGGTTCTTATGGTTATGGTTTGGTTTTTGGGATCCCGGCTTCAGCTATTTATGCTGCTCAGATGGTTTTATCTGTTGGTTTTCTCAGATGGTATTCTCAGACAGTTATGTTTATTGGGTAAACCTTGGCTTGGTATCCACCTGAGTGTGGCATTTGTGGTATTTGTGGTATATGAGCTGGTTTTACCTCTCATACTATGTGCTATGTGATGTTTATGATATTGTTCTTTATACTTATCATTTTAGCATGAAACATAGTTGCATTTTAGTAGCTTACTGAGATTCATTCTCACCCCTTATTTGTTTATTGTTTTAGATAAAGGCGAGTCCAGGTGATAGGTCACTTCACAAGGGAGGACGTCGGGTTGATAATCCATTTTGGAAAGTAAGTATGGTTTAAAGGTTACATTATATAAATGTATAACCTTTGGGGTAGGGTAACCGAGACTGTATCCGTGTATCACCTATTTTGTTAAAGTGTGGTAATTGTATATTTGTATAAGATTTTGTAAGACTTCGGGCTAAGTACTTTCGTTTGTGAAAGTTGTTTGTAAAGTTGTTTGAAAGTTAAATGGAAGTATTTGAACTTCGAGTGTGGATTTTGTTAAACTTTATGAAAGTATATTTTAAAAAATTTTCTAAAAATGTTTTATGACGTCTTCCAATCGTGTCCCGAGCGTGGGGCCAAGTAGGACCACGGGTCTGAGGCGCGACATATTCCCTCTGATTGTTTATAAGTTTTTCAAAACTTGAGAGTAACTCTAAAAGAATTATTTCTATATGTCTTACTGAGAGTTAATATAACATTTTAAATTTTCTTTAATTTTTTGGTTCTGGAAAAAATCAACTCTTGTTTTTTAGAAGAACTCCTAATGAAATCAAACAGAAGACTAGACCCTGAAACTTGAAACTGCAATGAAGAAACTGAAGAGGGGTGAATTCAAATCCTATTTCTTACCGAAAGTGCTCTTTTTATTTTGGTGTTTGTTGCGTATCAACATGAGTAATGGTGCAATGCACCACAAAGTACTCAAATGTCTTTTTTTACACAACATGTTACATATTTATCTATATAAAAAAAGGATAATTGTCATACTTCATTATTTTTGCAGCAAGCTCTGACTTTGGTATTTGTTGAGACAATGAAGGGGTCTAATTCTCTAGAACATTGGTTATACACCAATGGATTTCAGGCTACTATTATTCATGGTGGCAGATCACAACATGTGAGTATAAAGGATCGTTGAGATTTTTGATTTCTTTCTTGAATTGAGAATTTGTTTTCTTACTACTCATGGGTAAAAGCTATATTTTAGGTTCAACCGTTTTTCTCAAGGATTTATTTCTTTATTTTAATGTGTATTAGTTCTTAAATGATTAATATCGGTAGTAAGAAGAAACTCCTCCTGTGTGACACTGATTATTCCCTTTTGCATAGTTGGTGTGCATATTTATGTTACTTTAGCAGTCGTGTCATATGCTATGTGGACATAAATATGCCTTTTGTACAACTTTTTATTGATCCATTTTGTACTATTGTTGTCTTTGTTAATATGATTTTAAGAAATATCTCATAATTGCAGGTCATGATCGGTGTGCTTAGTAGTTAGATGTTATCAATCAGACTTGGAGTCCCATGTTTGGTATACAGTTCTTCTTAATATGATATGAAGAAATATCTCATAATATACGGAGATTTGTTAGAATAATGTTGTTGAAATTGGGGTATTAACTACTCTCTTTTCTCTATATTAGATCTGGTGAATGTGTTTGAAGTGTTTCTTCCTCAGCTTCTCTTGTAACCTAACCCATCTGACCCACTAAATGGAGAGGTTGGTGGTCTAATGATGTGTGACAAAGTTGTCTATGATCAAATATCCATGTTAGTTTTTTATGGGACCATGCATGCTTAGCTTGAAACTTGTAAATATGGGTTCTTATATTTAAAACTTCCTCATGCCTCTGTTTTTGCATATGCAGTTGACATAATGTCTCCGAACCATTGGATATCTTTGTCGGATAGGAGTACGTAGTGAATATGAAACGCGCCACCACGTAGCTCTCTAACCTGCTAAATAAAAATTATGAACAAAAGTTGTTGATTTCTAAAGACAGTTAGTTGCTTATGTTTATGATCCGGTTAATTTGTTTTTCCTCTTTTACTTAATTGGCTTATGTTTTTGGACCAGTTTTTAAGATGTCAATAGGCACGGCACCCGGGCATTTGTGATGATCTAGACCAAAGGAATGCTTATGAATGTTTTCAAGGGATGGTTGACTGTCGTAGGATGCATCTGTTTGACGTTGTTAACCAATACCCTACAATATTCGCTGATGCTACATCAGGGAGTGAAGAAAACTATGATGGTGGCCTTCTCTTTAGCTAGACCATGCATCAGATTTCATCTTACCTTAGAACTCTTAAAGTTATGATGATGAGAGCTTTTATTGTTTGTTGCTTTATAATCTTATATTGGAACTCTTTGTGGGAGATAAAGAATATCTATTTGTTGTTCTATACCATGTAATATTTGCGTGTGATTGGCATGGCTCTGTGCAAGACAGTAATTGTGAAAAGACAATGAAGTAATTGGTGGCATATCCTATCAATGAATGAGATGGTTGGTTTCAATTTTTTTTTTTTTAAGTTTTATGATTGCATTGTTTTATTTTATTTTTTATTTTTTGTTTTTTAACTCACTTACATTAGTTATTTTCTGCCATTACAGATTACAGGGCAACCTAGTGTATTGTATTATGCTTCGGTAATACTTTAGGGACACCCAATAAATTTTGTCAAATACTACTTCCTCCGTCTCAAGTTGAATGTTCAATTTTTTATTTTTTTTTCAAGTTCCTCTTGAGCAAATGCAGTTTTCAAATTTTTTTGACATTCATTTTGAGACGGACGGAGTATGATTTTTGAGGTTATATCAATGAGTACAAGTTGATTGAGAGCATTCAGATGCTACAAAAAGGTGTCCATTCTTCTTGGGGTGTTGAAGTTGGATTCTTGAGGGGCACCTCTCTCTCAGTCTCCCTCTCCAGTCTCCACCAGTTATTTGTTAATGAAAACTAGAATTATGCATTTAAATATTTTTGACATGTTTATTTCATCTTTTTATTGTGGTATGAGAGCTTTTCGGATCCATCGTGGTGGGAATAATACCAAGAAGGCCTTCAACAACTTCAAATTGATTATCATTCAGGTAATTTACTTTACAACTTGTCGATAGAGTAGAAATCAATTCATATTTTAGATTTTTTTTAATACAAACATCAATTGTTATTAATAGTGCCCGAAGCAACATCAACATGATGGAATTCATTGTGGCCACTATGTTGGATGCTACATTCAAAGTATATTGCTCGTTGGTGAAACAAGTATCCCTAACTATGTAAGTAAATCGCTCATATTCATCTTTCACTTCTTGTTATAGAAAGAAAACATCTTTTATGTCCAAAAGAGAAGCCCAAAAGGAAATTGATGTCTCTTCAGAACAGTCCAAAATTTGGGACGGGTTTGAACAATAAAATGTTTTTACTCAGATATAATTGGGCTGGTTGGGACACAGAGATTTGAATCCCTATGAGTCTAGTTTCTAATGGTCCAAACGGGGAGGTATTTGGAATTTTCTAGAGCAAGTTATGCCCTTTTTTCTGGAAGGTGGCAGTTTCATACGAAAATCTGCAAGTCCAGAATTTGGGACGGGTTTGAACAATAAACTGTTTTTACTCGGATGTAATTGGTCTGGTTGGGACACATATATTTGAATCCCTATGATTTTAGTTTCTAATGGTCCAAACGGGGAGGTATTTGGAATTTTCTAGAGCAAGTTATGCCCTTTTTTCTGGAAGGTGGCAGTTTCATACGAAAATCTGCAAGTCCAGAATTTGGGACGGGTTTGAACAATAAACTGTTTTTACTCGGATGTAATTGGTCTGGTTGGGACACATATATTTGAAGCCCTATGATTCTAGTTTCTAATGGTCCAAACGGGGAGGTATTTGGAATTTTCTAGAGCAAGTTATGCCCTTTTTTCTGGAAGGTGGCAGTTTCATACGAAAATCTGCAAGTTCATGAATTTGGAGGTTCTTGTATACTGTTGTTTGATACATGTAGGAGGATGAAGTTTTTGATTTTGATTGCATACTGTTGTATACTGTTGTTTCATACGAAAATCTGCAAGTTATGCCCTTTATTCATGTCGTGTTGTAGGTAGCAGAGGAGATTGAATACTGTTGTTTGATACATAGGGAGTACATGTCTTGTATTCTTTGTAGTTTCTAATACATGTCTTGTTTTTTTTTTTTTTTTTTTTGTACAGTTTGTCCATACAAGTCGAATCAAGAGTTATCCTTCGAGCAAAATGCAGATTTTTCAGTATAATTGGGCAGGATACTTGTATAACCGATTTATTAAGGCGAAGCTGGCACCGAAGTAGAAAATAGGTATTACAAATTTAAGTATTTTAGTTCTAGCTATTGTATGATCGAGAACAACGATCTTCAAATCTTGTTAGTTCTAACTATTGTGGATGATTGTAAATATTATTATTGGTGTATGCAATCAAAGGTTGATGGTTATTGTTGAATGAAATGTTGGCTAGTTCGTATTAATTTTTTTTATTCCATTTTTTGGTACTAAATTATATAATATACAATATGTGCATTTTAAAAAAAAATGACATATACTTGCATAGCGCTTTTTATGCGCTATCCAAGTATTACACTAAAAAAAGTGATCTTCCTTCGATAGCGTTTCACATGCGCTATGTAAGTTGGATTTTTTTTTTTTAATTTGGAACTTCAATAGCTCATATTACGCGCTATGCAAGTTGGTTACTGACAATTAAAAAACACTGTACGACAGCGCTTCTGGATGCGCTAAGATAGTATACGCTATTGTAGATCACTCTCTAAGATAGCGCATATGAAGCGCTATGCAAGCTTACATAGCGGTCGCTTGTATAGCGCTTTTATGCGCTATCTAAGGCCTAAAAAATGCTGTCTAAGCCTAAATCTGTACTAGTGATTCCGCACTAATTCAAGAAACCAAGAAAGTAGTCCATGTGGCCGAAACTAAGCAATAGATGGTCTCGATAAACGTAGGTCAATTGCATTCACAATTCCACATGGATCTCCAAACTTGAATAAATAACTTTGTTTTTCAATTTTAGCAATTATGAACTCTTCATAATTCTAACTTCGTTTTATCTTTGAATCTTTGATTGCGATCAATTTTGGGAAACACAGTCTTGAGAACGTAGGCTAGCCATCCAAACCTTGATCTAATCTCAGAATTCACAAGACTAAAACAAATAGGGAATTTAAACCTCAAGATCCACACCCAAACCCTAGGCACAAGCCCCAACCGAAACCCTAGGTCCGGCCGGGTCATGTCCTAGGTCCGGTCGGACCTTCTGTAAAAATTCAAAATTTTTAAAGCTCCAAAATTGTTTTTCGCCGATTCAATTAGGATTTGGTATTCTTGGTGATCCAATCACCATGATCATCAAAACCTTGAATAAACAATGTATTCATGAATCTCTAGATTATCAAAACTTTTATCCAATCAAAAATTGATAACCCAACAATTTTAAATCTACCATAATTTTTATTGCGATTGAATAGTGCGATTAAAGTTTATAAAACAATAAACCACATAAAACTCATATAACACATAAACATCATAATTCCAATATTTAAATCATGCTAGGCACATAAACAATTTATATACACACAATATGATATAGTATTGAAATAATCAACATGAACGGGACTCTGATACCACTGTTAGGTTTCCTCATAACATGCGCAGCGGAATTAAAGCATTAAATTTTTTCATGAAACCCAAAGCCCATAGATCCATTCATATGATTATATCAAATACATGCATAATGAATACTAGAATACTAACCCTTGGTGCCTTTGATTTTGCCACATTGAATCTTGGTGGAGACTAGGAAGCTTGATCACGAACAAAATCAGGAACACGAACTTTAAAGATGATAAGCTTCACCCTCTATCAGTATCCACACCACGAACGAATATCAATAACACTTGATCTTAGTTGCTAGACCGAATTGTGAAACACGCTTTCACAATTAGAACTATATGGAATTATTTGTATGTTCTTGTTCTTCACCCAAGAGATCTTAGAACAAGAAATAACCCTTCAAACTCTTTGGAGGCACTCACAAACTATTAGGTTTCATATGCTTAATGGCTGGTGAAAAGATGTTTATATAGGTTCTAGTACTTAACCCTTAAGGACCTAGGAAACCTAAATCCCATCACCCAATTAATGCTGCAAACTTTCTGTCCAAGCAGCTCTGGCACGGTCGTGCCAATCAGTGCGCGCCTCCCTTCCCGGCCGCTGGTTAATGGCACAGTTGTTTTTTATATTCGGCACGACCGTGCCGATTGGCACGGTCGTGCTTTATATCTAGCACGGCCGTGCAGACCAGAAAACTGCCTTTTTCCCAAATTCCAATTCAGTCCTTTACGATTCGTTCTATTTGTGTGTGACCCTATAGGATTACACTAAGTTGGCAATGGGTTCAATTATAAACCCATAAGATATGATTAGGTTCTAGCAAACCGTCATACCTACCCAAATAGTGTAACTATATACAAGTTCGCATTCCTTTATAGAACATGTCACAATCCCTTTGTCCACGATGTCATTGAACACAAGTCATGGTCTTACAGTCAACTTGTATTGTTCAATACTTTCTCGATCCCGAATATGTTGATAATCCAAATGGCATTGATCCAATCAATTCATTTGTGTTTGGCCAAACATTTCATCAACATCATTCTATGAGGGGCCCAAGCTTGACAACTTTCAGAAGAGTGACTAATCCATTTAGCTTATTATTCTTTCCAACCTGAATTCGATTAAGCTAATCATACCCTTTATAACTACCTGGTTAAAGGTAGCGCTTGAATATGTCAAACATAATGTTCATCAAGTGGAAGACTATAATAACTTCATGTGTAAGGATTCAAATGATATAACTATTATGAGATCTATATATGACATTGACCATGACATAAATCTCATACAGCGGGTCATGTCCAGTCCCTTGTTCTCCAGCAAGTACCCATAAATCTAACATGATCATCCCATGATCATTTAGCCTTTATACTAGTGATACATAATCTCTAGGGACGGAGATTATTATAAGTAAACATGAACAATAATAATAATCAAAACATCTTTTTATGAATATGTATAAAATGATAACATGTACAACGTTTTACAAACGTGCCTAGGGCACCAACACTAACATCCCCACATTGCATTGCTCAAGTATCATTGCCCAAAAGATTGTCGAAGCCCCTTAAAAATACTTTCGGTGCCAAATTGATAGAGGAAGCTTCAAATGTTGCACATGACTTTGCGAGGGCCATCGTTTGGGGAGGTGAAGTGAATCGCCTTTTTGCTGAGGGAGCCTTTCAAACTCGAGTCTAGCCCCTAGAGTGCCATCATCGATTGTAAGCAGAGCAAGAAAGGCCTATCCTTGATTGGGGGAACATGCACGAGCACACATGACAAAAAAGCTTTTCGACATTCCTTCTGAGAGACTTTGAGGATAGTCTCACACATCGTTCTTGAGTGCAGCCACTAGGTCTCATTAACTGTCAAATGAAACAAAAGAAACTCTCATTCTTGAGTCACATAGACCTTAGGGCGTCATCATTTATAGAACAAAGCAAGAGACTCATCCTCGTGTGGGGGAACAAACATAAGAGGACATGGCAAAAGCTACTCCATTTCTCGTGAAACCTTTTGACATACTTTAGGGGCACATGCTTGAAGAAGCTTGAAAAATGAGTCACACATTGTTGCCATTTGTGATCCAATCCAATTGGTTCATTGAAGACCATTCATGCAACCTCTTACCCCTTTTTTACTTTTGATGACATATCAATCATGAGCTCATTCTCGGAGGGGTCTTCTTTCACATGAGCCCAAAAATGCCCATCGCAAGAATAATCTTTTTTTTTTTTTTGGCGAAAGGAAGGCGGTACCTCCCTAGATTTTTTTAATAATGAAAATTAAATACAAACAAGGTGGGGGACATGACAACCTCAACCACCTGAAAAAATCAAAGGGGGGAGTTCTTACACAAACTGTAAGATACTCTACAATAGAAGGGGGGTGACTACAATAAGAGGAGAATAACCTATATAAGAATCTAGCCATGAACTCTAATCAAAAATACAAAATCCCAAAAACAAGCTATTTAGATCTAATATAAGGGGTCCTTGCTTTGTCAAGAGATAGCAGCCCTTGACATTGCAGAGGAAGATCATTAACCATGATAAAGTCGAAATTCTGCTCTGTATCTGCTGCAATGTTAGCTAAATAATCAGCCACGCTATTTCCTTCTCTATAAATATGGTAAACCGAATGTTCAGGATATTCATTAGGCGATGAATGTGAGAAATGATATACCAAAGAATAATCTCTATTATGCCAATAACCCAAAGCGACCTTTGATTGTGCCATATCTTTTCGAGCCTTTTGCAATTCCAAAGTTGACTTGGTGGGGAATTGACTTGCTGAGGAGATTCAATGTAGAACTTGGCTAGTTGAGGCCGGGGATCTCAATTTCTCTTTCCCTTCTCTCTCTCACTCTCTCATTTTTTTTATGACGCACCCTGTTTTTTGCCTAGACCGCCCTTTCGGGTTTTCAATCTAGCGGGCATCTCTTTTGCATCTTCATTTTGACTCGATTAATGAGGAAGTGTGCATTGACTCTAGCTGAGGATGAGAGACATGCGATTTTGCGATGGAGACCTTTTGTCACTAATGATGAGTGACATTGACTTGACTAGAGAAGTAGCCCCTAGTATTGACTTCATGTATTTATATATTTTTTGATTGACTCACGAAGGCAAGTAAGTCATTAAGAGAGAAGAGAAGGAAAGCCCCAATTTGATTGCAAGAAACTGGGAGTATCGTTGAAAGATAAGAAGCCCCTAGACTTGACAAGAACGTGAATTGATTCTAATTCTAAGAAAGTTGTTCAATCGTTTTGGTGATTAATTCATTGGCAAATGAATCGTACAAAGATGTATTGACAAGTTCGAGAGGAAGGCCGATCACCATAACGCACTAGAGCTAAACATATCTTCTTTCTTGCATGAGACCAGACCCGAAGGTTGCCTACGTTCCTCCAGTGTAGAGGCTCAGGTCACCATAGTTCTTGTTGATGCTCCTTTCGTCGCGAGGAATTGTTGCTTCGTCCTTCGTTGGTGGATGATGTTGTTGTGAACTTCTTTGAATGAGGGGGATTTTTTTTTGTTGTGCTCTAACTTTTGCCTAGGTTGTTTTGAAGAGTCAACCTAGTGAGCTCTTTTTTTTTCCCCCTTTGCGAAATGAGATATCTCCATGGTTGTTAAAGAAGGTCAGATTTTTTGGAGCAAAGGTGCTCGGCCGAGCACCTTAAAGGACTCGGCCGAGCAGGCCCTGTTCGGGCCCAAAAACTGATTTCGTGTTGTGACGGGTTTTAACCTATTTCTCCTAAACGGTTTAGGACTAATAAGTATATAAACCTCTAACAACGACCTAATCAGTATGTATTGATTCCATATCAATTAGATAGCCTCCGAGAGAGAGAAAAACAAGTTCTTCTTCTTCCTCAAGAACAAGAACATTGATTTTCCATATAGCCTTCAATGTAGAAAGAGTTTCTATTGGGTCTAGCAATCCGGTTCAAGAATCGTTCTTGAAATTCGTTCGCGTGTGGATAAACATAGAGGGCGTTGGCATCAACTCCTTCAAATTTTGTGATCCAAGTTTTGCGGTCGTTCCTACGTTCGTGATTCGAAGAAGCGCGAAGAACAAAGATTGAAGATCTCAGAATTTTAAATCTCCGTCACGGTTAGTGTTCTAAATTCATCTCCATATTAATTTAATCATCGTGATCGGATCTAGGCTTTTTGGGTTTATTCCGCTGTGCATGTTTGCTCAAAACCCTACAGTGGTATCAGAGCCACGTTCATCATGATTATTTTAATAATAACATGTTAATGATATAATTGGATTATATGTTTTCGCATGCTATGTGAATTTGGATTCAAGATGTTTATGTGATCTGAGTTTTATGTTTATATATGAGATATATTGAAATCATAAAATCGCACCGTTTAAATACGTTATGTGGGATCTACGATTGCAATAATAATTTGATTATTATGTTCCTTTAGATTATCAAAATTAATTGGATTTATTTGTTGATGATCTTTGATTCATGAATAAATCTTTTATTCAAGGTTTTGATGAACATGATGATATTATCATTATGAACACCAAATCCTAAATGAATCGGGAAAGCAATCTTAGAATTAAAATTCGACAAGAAAATCTGTTCTGTTCGTGGTGCTCGGCCGAGCAGTCTATAAGACTCGGCCGAGCAGAGTCGTCAGAAGCAAAGGGTTTTCTGGAACACAGAGGCGCTCGGCCGAGCACCTTAGAGGACTCGGCCGAGCAGGTTGATTTTGGATAGAATTTGTTTTTCAGATGGCTGGTTTTAAAAACCGTGTTTCCTGAAATTAAATGGCTTGTTTAAAATCACTTTGGATTGAATTTGTTTGTCAGATGGCTGGTTTGAGAAACCGTGTTTCCTGAAAACAAATATCAAGGTCAAAGTAATGAATTGTTGGGACAAAAGAATTTAGAATCGAGTTACTTTATGTAAGGGATTGTGGATGCCTATTGGCTTAGTTTCGACCTTACATAGTTGTTTCTTCTAGTTTCTAAATTTGGTACGGGATTGTGGATGCCTTTTGGCTTAGTTTCGACCGTACAATCGTGCTCTCAATAATGTGTTAAGGAATTTATCCCCATAAATCAATCACATGAAATCTTAATTTAATTAATGAGATTAGTTAAATTATTAACCGTTGCTTTATGTGTTTATATTATGTGACTATAAACATTGACCATGCTATATGTGATGAACCTTCTTTAAAATTTAAGTTCCGTACCAATCCATGATTAAAACACTTGTGAGTAGGTGGGTAGTTTTGTGTGGGTTACGCGCTAGCGTAGGTGCATTGATTCTATCCATTTATGAGCAAGATGAGGAAACAGTGATTCCTATACGTTTAAAATGGTTTAACTTAATTAGGCTATCAAAACAGTTTTGGGCCTAAGGCACAGATGAGATTAAAACATGTTAGATATACGATATCTAAAATCTCATAAAAGATCTAAGAGTCATACACGATATGATTGACAAGGAGTTGTCTACCTAAATAACTTATTTTGAGCAGTCGTGCCCTAGCCGACTCAAAGTTAAGTGAAATATGGATCTTAGCCCATTCAAATTATATTATACATTGGTTGTATATGAAGGTTATATAATTTAGTGGGAGTATTTGTAAAATACTATTAATTTAATATCTTTAATTAAGTTGGTACTTATATTTAATTATATGTTTGCATAATTGTAGATAATGGCTCAGAATACAAATTTATCACTGCGATCTATCCTTGAGAAGGAGAAACTTCAAGAAGATGGAGCTAACTATACGGATTGGATCCGTAGCCTTAGAATTGTTCTAAAGCATGAGGATAAGCTCTATATTCTTGATGAGCCCGTTCAACCTGCTTCTAATGCACCCAAGGATGAGAGAAACGCCTACAAGAAACATGTGAATGATTCTCGTGAGGTGGGTTGTCTTATGCTTGCGGCCATGTGTTCAGAACTTCAGAAGATTCTTGAACACTTGGAAGCATTTGACCTTGCTGTTACATTGAAAGATATGTTCCAAGAACAAGCAAGGCAAGAGAGGTTCGACACCATAGCTGCCCTAGTCTCATGCAAGATGAGCGAAGGACAGTCTGTGAGCCCTCATGTTTTGAAAATGAAGGCTTACTTTGAGAAACTAGAGAGGCTTGGCCATCCAATTGAGATTGAGTTGGCTACCGATTTTATTCTTAATTCATTGCCCAAAAGCTATAATCAGTTCGTCATGAACTTTAATATGCAAGGGATGGATAAGACTATGTCTGAATTGCATGGGATGCTTAAGCAGGCAGAAAAGAAAATCGGTAAAGAGACCGCTCCTGTACTCATTGTATCTAAGGAAGGAAAGGGGCCAAAAGGCAAAGGAAAGGGAAAGGCAAAAGTTATCAAACCCAAGATTAGCAAGGCAATTGTTGCCAAAGCTAATGTGGCTAAACCTGCCTCCCAAAAGGATGCAATTTGTTTCCACTGCAATGAGATTGGACATTGGAAACGAAATTGCAAGGTTTACAAGGAAGAGTTAAAGAAGAAGAAGAGCGGTGGGACTGCATCTACTTCAGGTATCTATGTTATAGATATTCTACTCTCTACTTCTAGCTCCTGGGTATTAGATACTGGATGTGGATCTCACATTTGTTTAAATGTGCAGGGACTAAGGAGTAGAAGGCTACTTAAAGATGGCGAAGTGGACCTACGCGTGGGAAATGGAGCAAGAGTTGCTGCATTAGCCGTAGGAACATATGATGTCATTTTACCTAGCGGATTAATTCTTGTTTTGAACAATTGTTATTACGTTCCGGATTTAAGTAGAAATATTATTTCAATTTCTTGTTTGGATAATGAAGGTTTTAAGTTTCTTATTCAAAATAAGAAGTTTTCTATTTATTTAAATGATATGGTTTATTGTACTGCATGTTCATTTAATGGCCTTTATGTTCTTGATGTTGAAAATGGGAATAATGAGAATGTTTATAATGTAAATAAGAAATCCAAACCTAATGATGTAAATCATACTTATTTGTGGCATTGCCGTCTTGGTCATATTAATGAGAAGCGTATCTCAAAACTCCATGGGGACGGACTTCTAGATTCACATGATTTTGAATCATATGAAACTTGTGAGTCATGTTTACTTGGAAAGATGACTAAGGCACCTTTTACTAAGAGTAGTGAAAGGGCTAATGACTTATTGGCCCTCATACATACTGATGTGTGTGGACCAATGAGTTGCAATGCTAGGGGAGGATATCAATACTTCATAACTTTTACTGATGATTTTAGTAGATATGGCTATGTCTACTTAATGAAACATAAAAGTGAATCTTTTGAGATATTTAGAATATTTCAAAATGAAGTACAAAATCAACTTGGCAAAACTATTAAAGCACTTCGATCAGATCGTGGTGGAGAATATTTAAGCCAAGAATTTGACAATCATCTGAAAGATTGTGGAATTGTTTCACAATTAACTCCACCTGGGACACCACAATGGAATGGTGTGTCCGAACGGAGAAATAGGACTTTATTGGATATGGTCCGCTCCATGATGAGTCAAGTTGATCTTCCTTTAACCTTTTGGGGACATGCACTAGAAACTGCTGCACTAACACTAAATAATGTTCCAACAAAATCTGTTCCAAAGACTCCACATGAGATGTGGACTGGAAGAAAACCTAGTTTGTCTTTCATGAAGATTTGGGGTTGTGAAGCATTTGTTAAGAAGCTCATATCTGACAAACTCACACCTAAATCTGATAAATGTATTTTCGTTGGTTACCCTAAGGAAACTAAGGGTTATTACTTTTACAACCGCGCGGAAAACAAAGTGTTTGTTGCCCGTCATGGTACCTTTCTAGAGAAAGAGTTTCTCTCCAAAGGAATTAGTGGGAGTAAAATTAATCTCGAAGAAATTCGAGAACCCGAAAATTACATGGAACAAAATGTTGGATCTGAACAAGTTTCACAAAGAGTTGTGGAACCTATTCAGAATACTCAAGTTCCTCGCAGAACTGGTAGGGTGCGATCTGAACCTGAGAGACATGGATTTCTCATGACGGATAGCAATGAAGTAGAAGTCATAGTTGATGACGAACCTACTTCCTACCAAGAAGCGATGTCCGCTCCTGATTCAGATAAATGGCTTGGAGCCATGGAATCTGAAATTAAATCCATGTATGATAATCAAGTTTGGAACTTGATTGATGCGCCCGAAGGTGTAAAAACCATAGGATGCAAATGGGTTTTCAAAAATAAAACTGACATGGATGGAAAGGTGCATACTTATAAAGCTAGACTTGTAGCGAAAGGCTATAGGCAGATTCATGGAATCGACTATGATGAAACCTTTTCGCCCGTAGCAATGATCAAGTCTATAAGAATTTTACTTGCCATAGCCGGATATTTTGACTATGAGATATGGCAAATTGATGTCAAAACAGCATTCCTTAACGGGAACTTACTTGAGGATGTTTACATGACACAACCTGAAGGTTTTGTAATTCCAGAAAATTCTAACAAAGTATGCAAATTGCAACGATCCATTTATGGATTGAAGCAAGCCTCTAGGAGTTGGAATCTTCGATTTGATGAATCGGTCAAAGAGTTTGGCTTCATCAAGAACGAAGATGAACCTTGCGTTTACAAGAAGATTAGTGGGAGCGTAGTATTATTTCTGGTACTATATGTTGATGACATATTGATCATAGGAAACGACATTCCCACACTACAGTCTGTAAAGACTTGGTTAGGAAAGTGTTTCTCTATGAAAGATATTGGAGAAGCCGCTTATATCCTTGGCATTAGGATCTATCGTGATAGATCCAAGAAATTGATTGGTTTAAGTCAAGATACATATATTGACAAAGTTCTTAAGAGATTCTGCATGGAAAACTCTAAGAGAGGAAATTTGCCAGTAGGACATGGGATAACTCTAAGCAAGAATCAGTGTCCTAAGACAACTGATGAGCATAAGAGAATGATTGGGATTCCATATGCTTCCGCAATTGGATCAATCATGTATGCCATGATATGTACTAGACCCGATGTCTCGTATGCTTTAAGCATGACGAGCAGATACCAATCAAATCCTGGTGAAAATCATTGGATTGCAGTCAAGACGATTCTTAAGTACTTGCGAAGGACTAAAGATTCGTTCTTGGTGTATGGAGGTGTGGAAGGTGATCTTGTTGTAAGTGGTTACACAGATGCAAGCTTCCAAACCGACAAGGATGATTTTAGATCGCAATCTGGATTTGTATTTGTGCTTAATGGAGGTGCTGTTAGCTGGAAGAGTTCTAAGCAAAGTACTGTCGCTGATTCTACAACGGAAGCTGAGTATATTGCTGCATCCGATGCTGCTAAAGAAGCTGTTTGGATCAAGAAGTTCATAACTGAACTAGAGGTAGTTCCTAGCATTGCTGATCCAATAGACCTTTATTGTGATAATAATGGTGCTATTGCTCAAGCAAGGGAACCAAGAAACCATCAGAAGTCCAAACACATACTTAGGCGTTACCATGTCATTCGAGAAATCATTAACAGAGGTGACGTGAATATATGCAGAGTACCGACTGATGATAACATTGCCGACCCATTGACAAAGGGTCTTCCACAAGCAAAGCATGATGGTCATGTTAGGTCTATGGGTATTCGATACATTAATTAGGCCTAGTGCAAGTGGGAGATTGTTGGTGTTGTATGCTCTAGGTACGTTTTGTAAAACGATTAATGTTATTTATATATTAAAGATATTGAATGTTTGATTATTATATCCTTTGCATGTTTATTATAATAATCCCCGTCCCTGATAATTATGATTAATTGTTAGTATAAGTTTAATAGATAATCATATGATGATTATGGTGTATGGGATACAATTAAACTTATGGGTATTTGTTGGAGACCAAATACTGGACTGACCCATATGAGATTTATGTCATGGTCACAATGTCATAATTAAGTCTCATATAGTTATATTACTGGAATCTTTAGACCTGAGATTATCACAGTCTTCCACTCGATGAACATTACGTTTGACATATTCAAACGTTACCCCTAATCGGGTAGCTATAAAGAATGTGATTGGCGTAATCGGATTCATGTAGGGAAAGGTAATAAATCAAGAAGGGATTTGTTCCTCGTAAGAGAGAGATGTCAAGCTTTGGCCACTCGAAGAATGGTGTTGATGAAATGCATGGCCTTGCTCAAATAAGATTTGTACTATCAATACATTCTGGATCGAGAAAGCATTGAACATTGTGAGTTGACCATTGACCATGGCTTACGTTCAATAGACATCGTGAAACAAAGAGATTGTAATATGTTCTATAAAGGATTCACGAACTTATACAAGTTATATTAATTGGGTAGTCATGATGGCTTGCTAGAGTCCGCTCATGATTTATGAGCACAAATGTGTTTGGGCTCATTGCCAACTTAATATAATCCTATGGGGTCACACACAAAAGGACGAATTGTTTAAAAGGCTAAAATCGGAATTCTGGTGGTGCTCGGCCGAGCACCTCATATGACTCGGCCGAGCATGAGAAATCAGAAGGTCAGATTTTCTGGAGCAAAGGTGCTCGGCCGAGCACCTTAAAGGACTCGGCCGAGCAGGCCCTGTTCGGGCCCAAAAACTGATTTCGTGTTGTGACGGGTTTTAACCTATTTCTCCTAAACGGTTTAGGACTAATAAGTATATAAACCTCTAACAACGACCTAATCAGTATGTATTGATTCCATATCAATTAGATAGCCTCCGAGAGAGAGAAAAACAAGTTCTTCTTCTTCCTCAAGAACAAGAACATTGATTTTCCATATAGCCTTCAATGTAGAAAGAGTTTCTATTGGGTCTAGCAATCCGGTTCAAGAATCGTTCTTGAAATTCGTTCGCGTGTGGATAAACATAGAGGGCGTTGGCATCAACTCCTTCAAAGTTCGTGATCCAAGTTTTGCGGTCGTTCCTACGTTCGTGATTCGAAGAAGCGCGAAGAACAAAGATTGAAGATCTCAGAATTTTAAATCTCCGTCACGGTTAGAGTTCTAAATTCATCTCCATATTAATTTAATCATCGTGATCGGATCTAGGCTTTTTGGGTTTATTCCGCTGTGCACATGACTTTGCGAGGGCCATCGTTTGGGGAGGTGAAGTGAATCGCCTTTTTGCTGAGGGAGCCTTTCAAACTCGAGTCTAGCCCCTAGAGTGCCATCATCGATTGTAAGCAGAGCAAGAAAGGCCTATCCTTGATTGGGGGAACATGCACGAGCACACATGACAAAAAAGCTTTTCGACATTCCTTCTGAGAGACTTTGAGGATAGTCTCACACATCGTTCTTGAGTGCAGCCACTAGGTCTCATTAACTGTCAAATGAAACAAAAGAAACTCTCATTCTTGAGTCACATAGACCTTAGGGCGTCATCATTTATAGAACAAAGCAAGAGACTCATCCTCGTGTGGGGGAACAAACATAAGAGGACATGGCAAAAGCTACTCCATTTCTCGTGAAACCTTTTGACATACTTTAGGGGCACATGCTTGAAGAAGCTTGAAAAATGAGTCACACATTGTTGCCATTTGTGATCCAATCCAATTGGTTCATTGAAGACCATTCATGCAACCTCTTACCCCTTTTTTACTTTTGATGACATATCAATCATGAGCTCATTCTCGGAGGGGTCTTCTTTCACATGAGCCCAAAAATGCCCATCGCAAGAATAATCTTTTTTTTTTTTTTGGCGAAAGGAAGGCGGTACCTCCCTAGATTTTTTTAATAATGAAAATTAAATACAAACAAGGTGGGGGACATGACAACCTCAACCACCTGAAAAAATCAAAGGGGGGAGTTCTTACACAAACTGTAAGATACTCTACAATAGAAGGGGGGTGACTACAATAAGAGGAGAATAACCTATATAAGAATCTAGCCATGAACTCTAATCAAAAATACAAAATCCCAAAAACAAGCTATTTAGATCTAATATAAGGGGTCCTTGCTTTGTCAAGAGATAGCAGCCCTTGACATTGCAGAGGAAGATCATTAACCATGATAAAGTCGAAATTCTGCTCTGTATCTGCTGCAATGTTAGCTAAATAATCAGCCACGCTATTTCCTTCTCTATAAATATGGTAAACCGAATGTTCAGGATATTCATTAGGCGATGAATGTGAGAAATGATATACCAAAGAATAATCTCTATTATGCCAATAACCCAAAGCGACCTTTGATTGTGCCATATCTTTTCGAGCCTTTTGCAATTCCAAAGTTGACTTGGTGGGGAATTGACTTGCTGAGGAGATTCAATGTAGAACTTGGCTAGTTGAGGCCGGGGATCTCAATTTCTCTTTCCCTTCTCTCTCTCACTCTCTCATTTTTTTTATGACGCACCCTGTTTTTTGCCTAGACCGCCCTTTCGGGTTTTCAATCTAGCGGGCATCTCTTTTGCATCTTCATTTTGACTCGATTAATGAGGAAGTGTGCATTGACTCTAGCTGAGGATGAGAGACATGCGATTTTGCGATGGAGACCTTTTGTCACTAATGATGAGTGACATTGACTTGACTAGAGAAGTAGCCCCTAGTATTGACTTCATGTATTTATATATTTTTTGATTGACTCACGAAGGCAAGTAAGTCATTAAGAGAGAAGAGAAGGAAAGCCCCAATTTGATTGCAAGAAACTGGGAGTATCGTTGAAAGATAAGAAGCCCCTAGACTTGACAAGAACGTGAATTGATTCTAATTCTAAGAAAGTTGTTCAATCGTTTTGGTGATTAATTCATTGGCAAATGAATCGTACAAAGATGTATTGACAAGTTCGAGAGGAAGGCCGATCACCATAACGCACTAGAGCTAAACATATCTTCTTTCTTGCATGAGACCAGACCCGAAGGTTGCCTACGTTCCTCCAGTGTAGAGGCTCAGGTCACCATAGTTCTTGTTGATGCTCCTTTCGTCGCGAGGAATTGTTGCTTCGTCCTTCGTTGGTGGATGATGTTGTTGTGAACTTCTTTGAATGAGGGGGATTTTTTTTTGTTGTGCTCTAACTTTTGCCTAGGTTGTTTTGAAGAGTCAACCTAGTGAGCTCTTTTTTTTTCCCCCTTTGCGAAATGAGATATCTCCATGGTTGTTAAAGAAGGTCAGATTTTTTGGAGCAAAGGTGCTCGGCCGAGCACCTTAAAGGACTCGGCCGAGCAGGCCCTGTTCGGGCCCAAAAACTGATTTCGTGTTGTGACGGGTTTTAACCTATTTCTCCTAAACGGTTTAGGACTAATAAGTATATAAACCTCTAACAACGACCTAATCAGTATGTATTGATTCCATATCAATTAGATAGCCTCCGAGAGAGAGAAAAACAAGTTCTTCTTCTTCCTCAAGAACAAGAACATTGATTTTCCATATAGCCTTCAATGTAGAAAGAGTTTCTATTGGGTCTAGCAATCCGGTTCAAGAATCGTTCTTGAAATTCGTTCGCGTGTGGATAAACATAGAGGGCGTTGGCATCAACTCCTTCAAAGTTCGTGATCCAAGTTTTGCGGTCGTTCCTACGTTCGTGATTCGAAGAAGCGCGAAGAACAAAGATTGAAGATCTCAGAATTTTAAATCTCCGTCACGGTTAGTGTTCTAAATTCATCTCCATATTAATTTAATCATCGTGATCGGATCTAGGCTTTTTGGGTTTATTCCGCTGTGCATGTTTGCTCAAAACCCTACAGTTAATCCACCTTTCTTTGTCGTTTGATGCCTTGACTTTGTCTTCTTCATGTTTAGCCACTAGGCGTTCAAGTGATAGTCTTCGTTCCAAAACTTGCTTAGACATCTTTTCATCATTTTGCCAAGAATTAAATTGAACAAATTGGAATAGTGTATGGGCACAAGAACGACTTTTATTTGATAAGACCGACTCAAACTTTAATGAGAAGGAAGAAAACTTAATGCACACCTTAGATGACTTTTGACTTTTTTTTTTTAGGTAGAGAAAGAGAAACGGAGACTGTTGCTGTCGTAGCCTTCCTTGTCGTTGTAGTCCTCCCATTTCAAACCCAAGTCATTCCTTGTTTCACGGTTGCTCTTCATCCACGGCAAATTCACCATTATCGATCAAATCTTGGATGATGCTCTTGACACCGTGGCATTCCTCGGTATTGTGCCCGCTATACATGTGGTAGTTGCACCATTCTCCATATGCATGGTTGTTTCCAATCACCTTATGTAGACACCCCGCCTTGGACCGCTCACCCCGATTGCACATTTGATTTTGTGTTTCTCCCCATTTTTAAGTGTTTCTCGTTAGTTTCTGTCACTTCCGTTAAGTTCCTGACTTACTTCGTTAAGTCCAGGGACTAAACTGAATGACAGGGCTGACTTTCCAGTCCATTCTGTCAAAATTGCCTTTTCTGAGTCGCGTGCCTCCGACAGGAGGAGCCAGGCGCGCGCGCCTCCCGCCCCCAAAGCAGGAAGCGCGCGCCTCTGGGCGTCAGTTACAGATTTCTGGCCAGGATTCCCTCCCTTGCTCAATTTACAAGATTTTGCCCGGGAAGGATTTCTTGGTGACTGAGTTTTGGCACCAAAAACACCCCTCTTTCACCTATAAAAACCTCTCTTCACCTCCATTTTCAAGGATCGAAAAATCATCCGAAAAACCCGATCGAAAACTAGACAAAAAAATCACTTTCTAAAGGTTCTCCAAGGATCTCATCAAGCAACATTTGAAGTTCTTCAAATTGTAGGCAAAAGTCCATCTTTTCCTTTCTTTTCTACTTCATCTCCTCTCTCTCTTTTACTTTAATCAAATGTGCAATCACCCAAATCATTTTGGGACATGACTCTAATGATCACCTCATCTCATTGAGGTTGGTTAAGGAGTTATCTCCTACATTCCAAATCCTATTTTAAACCCCCTTTTTATGACTTAAAGAAGAAGAAGAAGAACATTTTCATTCATGTAGATTTTGATCAAGCAAGACCAACTTAAGTTGGGCGAGATGGGTGTTTCGGTACTTCCCATCTCGTAACCTAACCCCCGAACCTCAAAACAAAGAATCTCTGTTTTCGATCAAACTTAGGCTACAATCAATAGGTTTTTCTTATGTTCTTCAAAACATAGGTGGCGACTCTAAAAACAAGTTAGACATCCTAGGACGACCCGCGCGCTCGAGCCTAAAGCCGTGGTTTTCCACCCGGGGTATCTATAGTGGCGACTCCGCTGGGGACGTATTTGAGGGTTAAACTTGCATTCTGATCGAAATCTACATCTTTTTTGGGCATTCTGTTTCCTGATGGGGGAGGCGCGCGCGTCTGGCCTTTTAAGCCTAAGGCGCGCGCATCCCGCATCAAGAACCAGAATCGCCCACTTCTTCATGTTCTTCATCTTCTTCTTCTGTTATTCTGCACTAATCACTTCTGCAGGGGTTACAATATGAACATGAGACCAGGGCAATCCCCTGAGTCCAAAGTCTGACATTCTGACAGGTGTGCCCCAGAAGCGCGCGCCTCCCATAAGCATTACGCCATGCGCGCGCGTCCCACATCAGCACTCAGAGGCGCACGCTTCTGGGTTGGTTTCTAGAACAAAGACAGGTTTCAGTGACTGAGCAGAACAGTGGGGTGTGGGCACAGTTGCCTGCATCAGAACAGAATTGAACCCTCGGACTGTTTTAATTTTGTGTTTTATTTACCGGTCACACGGGTGATTCGGGAGTTGTAATTTTATGTGCTTATGTGTTTTGTGTGTTTTTCTTTCTTTTCAAAATAAATAAATAAATAAATAAAAAAAAAATTGTCACTTGTTAGACCTCACACTACATGCACATATTCCTATGAACTGCTCACTATCGAGTCGCACAAGTCCAACCCCAAACCCGTCGAGGCCCGTCCTAGAAAGTTTCAAGCTCCACCAGACCTTGGCTCTTTCGAAGCGGTAAACCTCAGCCCGTGGCGTAGTTCAAGACTACATGCCGGGGGTGACCTTTGAGCCTCATATTCAAGCCGAGCACAAACCACACAATTCTAGTTAGGGTCTAACACTCCATGACTCAAGTCGGTTTCCATATACCGAGATTTCCCTAAACTAATGTCTTCAAATCATACATGCCAACTTGTTGAAATGGACGCAATAAAAATCCGTCCCCAAAAAGTGGTTATTTTGGACGAAAATAAAAATCCGTCCCCGCATGTATGCTTTACTACATTAATTTAGTTTAATCCCGATACATGTAGGATTCACAAGCGCGATGGAATCCGATGAGTATATGGGACCGCGAGATGGTCTATATACTAGTGTGACGATTCCATTATTTTCTTAGAAACCCCAAAAGGGATTCATTCCCTCCGACTTATAAAAAAAAAAAAAAAAGAGTCTTTTCTTATGTGGTTCGAGTCGTGTGCCCAACTGTGTGTTCTAAGCCTCTTCATGGACCGCAAGTGTTACTCAAGACTGACAAGGGCCTCTTCTGCAATATAGGTTCAATTGGTACTTACAAAGTCTACCGGGATTCAGCAAATCGGTTAGTCCGTGAAGAGATCACTCCAACAGCTCCAACATCAACCATGACCGGCAGCAGCAACACCATGTCTCTCGAACAGCTCTTAACCATGGTCCAACTCCTCCAAGAGCAAGTCTCCACCCTTAACAAAGAGGCACAAAGCAAAGACGACATTTGGCAATCCCACCTCGACAGCCAAAGGGAGGCCCACGAGGCCGAAATGGAGCTAATGAAAGAAAAGCTCACCAACCTTGCCAAGGGAAAGAACAAGAACAATGATGATGAATCCGAATGGACCGAGGGTTTGTTCAAGAGTCCTTATGTCAACACCCGCACCAAGAAAATGGGGGAACAAAGTTCCGAGAACAATGAGCCCAAAATGGTGGATTCTATCATGGCCTAAATCGACCAAAAATTCAATGGGCTCAACATGGGGAAAGGTTCCGACACAAGCCTTTATCAATCATCCATCCTCATGAGTACTATGGCCGCTCTTCCCGATAAGTTCAAGATGCCCGACATAAGCAAATTCAAGGGCAACTCTTGTCCCATGGCTCACATTGAGACTTATATTTGGGCAATGGTTCCGAAGAAGGTCTCCCCCAAGGTGATGGCTCAATGCTTTCCTCTCACTCTCGAGGGGGCGGCAAAAGATTGGTATGCTACTCTCCCGCTCACTGTCCGTCTTGATTGGGACTCCGCCATGCTTGCCTTCAAGAACCAATACCAAGGCAACACCTTTGCTGATATGGACTTTCCACCGTTTGGTTCCGACCACAACGAAGCCATTTACCTCAAGGTACGAGCAAGGGGGAGGCCCGTCTCAAGAGTCTTAGTGGACGGTGGTTCCGCACTCAATCTCATGCCTGGTAGAATCATGGGCATACTGGGGCTTAAGGATTCTGATTTAAAGCCTTCTACTCAAGTAATCCGTGGTTATGACAGCACCGCCCGTACAGTCATGGGTATGATCGAAATAGACATTGAGTTTGGGAGCATGGTCATGTCCGTTCCATTCCAAGTGCTTGATATCCCGGCCTCGTTCAACTTACTGTTGGGTCGACCATGGATTCACAGTGCTAATGCCGTACCGTCAACTCTCCACCAATGTGTCAAGATCCGAAATGGTGATGAAATAGTGACCGTAATGGCCGAAAACATCACTATCCACAGAAAATGTGAGCCCGTCCACCAAGTTCAGCATGGTCTACCAGACTCCACTCTCTCCGGCGTCTCAATCAACGCCATTGATAAAGTAGGGGGAAACGGATCATGGACCCCCAGCAATCACAAAGTCCTCCGCATGATGAGGAATATGGACTACTTCCTAGTTTAGGCTTAGGGAAATATCAACAAGGAATCCTACATCCCGTGCAAGTCCCATTTTTCAAGAACACCTTCGGTTTGGGGTATGAGCCTTCCAAAGAAGACTTGAAACAAGAGCAAGCGATCAAGAACGAAAAGGCCCGAGCTCGTAAAGAAGGCCGTCGGTATGAAGTCCCTAATCTAAGGCCTTACCGCAAGACGTTGAATGGTTATTTTGTCCGCCAAGGGGAAGACGTTCCATATATGATCTTTCCCGAGCCGTGGGTTAACAATAAAGTGTCAAAAAGCCCGGCCTCGAAATCTTCTCCGATTGTGAGATCCAGATATCCGAAAGAGCACCAACTCCCATGTCGCCCCGTGAATGGTGGGGAAGGAAGATGACTATAGAATCCGAGACAGAAATCACCGTGGGGGAGGAACTGACAGATTTAGCCTCCATGTTCGATGAGCTCGCCATGATGAATAAATGCCAAGTTAACGCCATCCATGACACCGTCATCATGAACGAGACTCTCAGTGAGATCCCGCCAAGCTCCGAGCCGATCAACAATTGGTATTCAACAAAAGGGCCCGTGGTATCCGAGGAATTCTTAGTCAAGAAATGGGTGCATACCCCGCACAGCAACAAAGGAAGAGCAGCTCACACTTACTTTCGAGTCCGAGAGTGTCTCTAATACCCTCACCCAAGAGGATTTGGAGGCCATAGCCGAGCGTGTGTTTCCTTTCTTTGCTAATGAAAAATTTGATATTTCTGAGTACCCTGAGATTGCAAACATCATAAATGATGAATTAACTAATAATGAATTTAACGAACAAGTTAATAACGATTCAAATTATGATGAAATAGACCACGAAAAACACAACATACTTAAATGAACTTGCTCAACAAGTCCGTAGTCGTGGCGAGAATGGTCCAAAGGCTGACGAAGAATTGCATGTTGTTAATCTGGGGTACCGAAAGAAGAGCCCAAAAGAAACCAAGATTGGAAGCTTATTTAAGGAGACGACAGAGAAAGATTGACTGCATTACTTACGGGAGTTCGTGGATGTGTTCGCATGGTCATACAAAGACATGCCGGGTTTAGACAGAAAGGTAGCGGAGCACAAGATTCCGATCAGAGAAGATACCAGGCCAGGTAAAGCAGAAGCTCAGAAAGATCAAGCCAGAATGGTCTCGCAGGTCAAAGAAGAGATTGAGAAGCTCCTCAGTGTTGGGTTTCATCAAGGTTATCGAGTATCCGACATGGTAGTAGCCAACATTGTGACAGTCAGGAAGGCGAACGGCAAGGTTCGAGTTTGTGTAGACTTCCGGGATTTAAACAAAGCTTCCCCAAGGATGATTTTCCACTCACTAATATCGACATGCTAGTCG
>JAOWBW010002518.1:41399-72937 GCA_026119855.1 Campanula takesimana | reverse complement strand
CAGGATTATTCCAATCAAATGATTTTAATCAAATTGATTTTAGGATAAGACTTGGTCTAGGTTTTAGGTGATATCCTATAGTACCTAGAGGTTGTTATGGAACACCAAAGTGTTGGGTTTGGTCCGTTTGTGATCATGTATGAATAGGGGTAACCTTTTGGGTTCGTTTGGGGTGTTTAGAATTGATTCGTTTATGAACGGATGTAAAGCGTGAAATGGTGATTAGGTACTTGTGGTTTTGACTAATATTAAGGTGCATTTATTCGGATTTCCTATTTGGAATTCCATGTGTAAAGAGATGGTTGAGTTCTTGGTCATAGTACTCTTTATGAGTAGACGTTTATGGTCATTTTGGTAATAGTCTTTGTACCATTTGTGAGTGACCGTTGGGTTGTGCTCTTTATGAGTAACTCGTGGGTATCACCTTTAGGATGTATTTGGTATGGTCCCTTATCATGGAATCATCATGTTTTAATGATCAATGTTGTTGGGCTCTCTATGAGCAACCCCGTTTATTGTTGTTGGACTCTTTGTGAGGAACTTCTTGTGTTCATTGTTGTTGAACTCTTCATGAGTAATCGTTTGCATCTTTATGGTGATTATTTGGAATGGTTCCCTACTTTGGAATCACTAGTTGTTTATTTAAGCTAGTATTTATTACTTGGCATTTATTGGAAAGTCCAGCTGGTATTTGTGGTTGTGTCGGGCGATGGGGAAGATTATAATGGCAATGAGCCGAGTCCATTATAATGTTGCCCATTGTTTTGCCCTTATTTTCCTCTTTCAGATTGGCCTTGGTTGAGATGAGCTAGCTTCCTTCGGAAGTAGTCTAGCTAACTTTTTGGAGCATGACTTTGTGGCATGGCTTCCGCCCTTTGTGGCATGTTACATTATTATGGTTCCGGTACCGGGGTTGTGATCTTCAGCTGTTTATGCTACTACGAAGATTGGTTGAGTGATTAATTTGTCTGTTCTGTCCGAGGTTCTCTTCAGCTGTTATGCTGCTATGGTTGATGGATTGATTGGTTGGTTCTGACCGGGTTCTTATCTTCATCCGTTTGTGCTACTACGAAGATTGATTGATTGGTTGTTCTACGCAGAGGCTTCTTTGTTATATCCGTTTGGTGAAACCTTGGCTCAGTATCCTTTGTTACGTGTTTATTTCATCTTTATGTGCTGCATGATGAGCTGGTCGTTATTTCCAACCGGTATGGGACGGTTGGCGATAGGGAGCCTCTCATTTGTTGTTAAGTGATTGTTTATGGAGAATGCTTATTGTTATATTACTGTTCATGATAGCATGACACCTAGTTGCATTTAGTAGCTTACTGAGATTTTATCTCACCCCGTTTATTTCTATCTTTGTTTTTCCTTAACCCCCCCAGGAAAGCAAGTAGTAGCGTCGTGAGGTCCGTTGTAACGGGAATCTTCTGGGCAGGTTGACCTTCTTTGGGGTAGTTGCACTCCGGAGCCTTGATGTATTTTGTTGTGGGATCGTAGTCGCCCAGTGTTATGTAAATATTGTTGTCCTTTGGGTATTTATATTATTAATAGTTGTTCTTGCTTCCCCGTTTATTTCTACTCTCCGAGTTATAATCTCGTTGAGGTGTTGTTTTGGTATTGGTTTTATAAGTTGAATTCACGCGCCCGGTTTGGTATTTAGCATTTTTGAGATGTATATTGTAAATTTTATATTTATGGATTTTTGGAATTTCCGGGGCGCGACATTCATCGAGTGGCCAAAGCTTGACATCTCTCTTGACGAAGAACAAATCCCATCTTGGCTTATTATTCTTCCCAACATGATTCCGATTACGCCAGTCATATTCTTTATAGCTACCCGGTTAAGGGTAACATTAGAATATGTCAAACATAATGTTCATTATATGGAAGACTGTAATAACCTCAGGTCTAGAGATTCCAGTGATATAACTAAATGAGACTTAATTATGACATTGTGACCATGACATAAATCTCATAGGGGTCAGTCCAGTATTTGTTTCCAACAAATACCCATAAGTCTAATTGTATCATATGCACATAATCATCATATGATTATCTATTAAACTTATACTAATAATTATATCATAATTATCAGGGATGAGGATTATTATAATAAGCATGCAAAAGATATAATAATCAAACATTCAATATCTTTATTAAAGCATAAGCAAATGTTAACATTAATCGTTCAAATAACGTGCCTAGGGCATACACACCAACAGAAACTTGCTCTTAGAGAGATTGGACCAAAGAGGAGTGTTGTTCGAGGTACATGGTGTTGTTGGCGTTTCAGTCATTTGTAGGAGGACCGTCCATTGATGCTGTTGGAGTTTTCGGAGTGATTAATTCGCGAACTAGCCGGTTTGTTGAGTCTCGGTAAATGCGGTGAGTACCAATCGTACCTAAAGTAGAAGAAGAGGCCCTTGTCAGTCTTGAGTAACACTTTCGGTCCATGGAGAGGCTTGAACACACAATGGCCATATGACTCGAACCACATAAAGAAAAAGACTCTTCTTTCCTTTTTTTTTATAAGTCGGAGGGACCCTTTTGGGGTTTCTAAGAAAATAGTGGAATCGTCACACTATTATATAAACCTTCCCGTGGTCCCATATACTCATCGGATTCCACCACGTTTGTGAATCCTACACGTGGCGGGATTAAACAACATTAATGTAGTAAAGCATACATGCGGGGACGGAGTTTTATTTTATCCATAATAACCACTTGTTTCTTTTGGAAACGGCATGTATGATTTGAAAACATTAGTTTAGGGAAATCTAGGCACATGAAAAACTGACTTGGTCACAGAGTGTTAGACCCTAACTAGAATATCTTGGCTTGTGCTCAGTTAAAGAGAGGATTAAAGGTCACCCCCGGTATGTAGTGATGAACTATGCCACGGGTTGAGGTTTACCACTTCGGAAGAGTCAAGGTCGAGTGGAGCTTGAAACTTCCTGGGACGGGCCTCGACGGGTTTGGGGTTATGGACTTTGTGCTAATTCTTTCCGATCAAGGTAAGTCTCCTAACCTTTTTTACTTATGTTCTTATTATGTTCTTAGGCTAGATCTGTTTTGTGCATGTTTTCATTATGTTTGTTCATTCATATTTATATGTTCTTCATGCGTTCTTCATATTCTTAGTCTAAACTCATAAAATATGCCATGTTTAGGGTAGAGATATTCATGTTTCACATGTTCATTCATATTGTTTCATGATGTTCTTATTATTATTCTAGATCTAAGAGTTATCCATACATAACATACTAGATCTAGGGTTTTAATCCTTATTTATGTGCACATAACATAGCCGATGATGATCCTAGGGTTTCATCAAACCCTAATATGATCTAGGAACTACTTCTAACCCTAATATTCCCCCTCTTTATGCAGGATCCCGCCTCATCTCTCTATTCTAAATTCATTAATGAACTACGCTGACCTGAGCTTCTTACGATGAGAAGAACATAGACAATCCTTGGATTCAGTCTCAAACACTAAACACACACATACACATATTGATCATGATAGAAAGACCGATTCGTCGGGCAATAGGAGTGATCATGTCGTGCCCCAACCCGTGGTCCTACTTGGCCCCACGTTCGGGACACGCACGGAAGACGTCATAAAACATTTTAGGAAAATTTTTCGAAATGTCCTTTCATAAAAGTTTCATATAACCAAACACATTTACTTGAAACTTGATTTCATTTCACACAAACAAACTTTCACAAACCTAAAGTACTTAGCCACAAGGCTTACACACTTTACTTACAAATTTACAAACCACCAACATGTTCCAAAAATAGGTGATATAAAGATGAAGTCACGGGTACACTACCCAAAAGGTTATACATTTACATAATGTAGCCTTTACATAACACATGTCCCAAAATGTCTTACCCAAAATCACCACCTCGACGTCCTCCCTCGTGAAGTGACCTATCCCCTGGGCTCTCCTTTATCTAAGGAAAACAACATTGAAAGGAACGGGGTGAGAATAAATCTCAGTAAGCTACTAAAATGCAACTACGTTACATGCTGAAATGATACTCGTAATTGAACAATGTCAATAAACATTCACATAGCACATAACATGATAGGCAAAGCCAACTCATCTTACCACACGTAAGGTGGAAATAAACACTCATAAGTGGATACTGAGCCAAGGTTCTCGAATCAAACATATAACCATCTGAGAGGTATCAACTGAGCACCACCAAAGGGCTGAAACGGTTCATGAACCAAACAATAACAACAACAACAACAACAACAACAACAACAGGGACAAAATGACACAAAGTCATAACCCAAACGGTGACTAAACTCACACAAAGGAGAGCTAGCCCAAACCCAATCTATGGCCCAAGAAAGGGGGTTAAAAATGGGAAACCAATGGTAGAAGCCTTACAATGAACTTGGCTCGTATGCCATTAGAATCCCTACCACTACCCGACACCAAAACAAGTACCAGCTAGACTTTAAACACGAGCATAGTAATAAATACTTGCTTAAACAACAACCGGGTCATGATTCCAAAGTAAGGAACCACACAAATATCATCATAAAGATGCAAACAAGTTACTCATAAAGAGTTCATTCTCAATGACATTAAGTCACAACACAATCTTTCACACATTCACAATCAATCCATTATCTACAATCTCAGCATCCCAAAACACCCCTCTAGGTGCTTCACACTAGGACCCAAAACCTAGACAAGGATTGACTTCTAACTCAATAAGATTGAAACACTTTAATATTCTAGAGAAGATGTGCGACCGCCCACTTTACCATGTGCGACCGCCCAAAGTACCCTGTTTCAAGAACAATTTCTTCAGATAGCTTGTGCGTCCGCACGCTCATTTTGAGCGGCCGCCCACAATGCCCGATAGGCCAAAACTAGCTTATTTTTACCCCCTTCGTTTCACCGTCCCAAAAGTACTACTACAACTTCTAACTTACCAAATATAATTCAACCAAACTGGGTTATACAACACAAATATAGCTTCTTTACAACATCAATATCAACTTTTATATCTTTTAATGTTTTTTAACAAATAATACAACAAAGAGTTCATACATCACATATATCACATATATGACCATTTTAACATTTAAAGGGGGATTAGTAACTTACCTATTTCGGGAAAAAGTATCGCATAAATATGTTTTGTTCGGGTAGAAATGACCTACTCAACGCCCTGATCATTTTTATATAATTAGATTTTAAAACGGATAAGTAATTAAAAAGAAAAAAAAAATCAAAATGAAATGAACTTACCTTTTCTTTCAGAACCTAGGAAAGAACGAGAAGAAAAATGTTGCTGAGTATATTTGTTAACACAGAGGGAGGGATAAGCATAAGTTATAAAAGATCTTTACCCATTTTTCACTTTAGCCCTTCAACTTTCATTTCTAACAATTAACCCCCTAAACTTATAATTCCACTAAGGACCCTAAGGTTTCAACTTAATCATTTAACCCCCTTTACCATTATTACTACTAAGTAAATATTACAATTAATCAAGTGAGATGTGCAAATCATAAAATATGATGCAACACATAAAATGCACACATAAGTTCAAATTAAAATCCCCAAAAATATAAAATAAATAGGGACGGGTTTTGGGGTCGTTACAATCACTCCCCCTTAAAGAAAATTTGTCCCGAATTTTAGGGTAACTTACCAGACGAATCCAACAACCAAGGATACATCCTTTCCATTTCTTCCCGAAGCTCCCAAGTAGATTCTTTAACATTATGGTTCCTCCACACAACTCTAACAAGAGGAATTCTTTTAGTTCTCAATTCTTGAACTTTAGAATCAATCACCTGAACTGGATGCTCCTCATAGGACATACTGGGTTCAATATCCTCAGGTATCTTAGATAACACATGAGATGGATCATAAACATACTTTCGAAGCATAGAAACATGGAACACATTATGAATCTTATCAAGAAAAGGAGGTAACGCAAGACGATAAGCTCGATCTCCAACTCTTCCCAAAATCTCAAAAGGCCCAACAAACCTCGGTGCTAGCTTGCCTTTCTTCCCATATCTTTTAATTCCCACCTTTGGAGAAACTTTCAAAAACACAAAGTCACCCTTTTCAAACTTAAGGTCTCGCCTCCGGTGATCAGCATAGCTCTTTTGTCGACTCTGGGCAGTAGTCAATCGATCCCGAATAAGCTTAACCTTTTCAACTGAATCATTAACCATGTCAACACCCCAAATCTTTGCTTCCCCAACTTCATCCCAACAAATAGGTGAACGACATTTTTGTCCCATACAATGCTTCATAAGGAACCATCCCAATACTCGACTGAAAACTGTTATTATAAGCAAATTCCACAAGAGGCAAATGAATATCCCATGAATCTGTAAAATCAACTGAACAAGCCCTCAACATATCCTCAAGAATATGAATAGTTCTTTCTGACTGACCATCTGTTTGAGGATGAAAAGAAGTACTAAACCTCAATTCTGAACCCAAAGCCTTCTGAAATGCTTGCCAAAACTGAGAAGTGAATCTAGGATCACGATCAGAAACAATGCTAACAGGAACTCCGTGCAACTTCACTATCTCATTAATATACAAGGTAGCAAGACTTTCCATCGAATAGCCAATCTCAATAGGTAAGAAGTGAGAAGACTTTGTCAATCTGTCCACAATCACCCAAACTGCATCATGCCTTCTCCGAGTACGAGGTAACCCTGACACAAAGTCCATAGTAACATGTTCCCATTTCCATTCCAGTATCTCTAAAGATTGAAGTAAACCTACGGGTCTTTGATGTTCAGCTTTCACTTGTTGACAAGTCAAACACTTCGACACATAATCTGCTATCTCCCGCTTCATGTTATTCCACCAGAAATGTTGCTTAAAATCTTGATACATTTTGGTACTCTCGGGATGAATTGTATACCTCGATTTATGGCCTTCATCAAGAACTTGGCATTTGATCCCATCAATATTAGGCACACACAATCGACCTCTAAAAGTCAATACCCCTTCAGAACTAAGAGAAAAGTCTTCAAATCTTCCATCTTTCATCTTTCCCACAACCTTCACTAACTCGGGGTCATCTTTCTGAGCATCCTCTATTTGTTGAATTAAGGTTGGCAATACTATGATATTCGAAAATATAGCCCTATGCCTCGATTCATAAGGACACCAATCTCGAGCATCTTCTAACATCTTCCATTCTCGCACCATCAATGAAGCTACATAAGACTTCCTACTAATAGCATCGGCTACCACATTTGCCTTGCCCGGATGATAAGAAATGGTGCAATCATAATCCTTCAACACCTCCATCCATCTACGCTGTCTATTATTCAACTCTTTCTGGGAGAAAAGATACTTCAAACTCTGATGATCTGTGAAAATCTCAAACTTTGCTCCATATAGATAATGCTTCCATTTGTGTAGCGCAAAAACAATCACAGCTAGCTCCATGTCATGGGTTGGATAATTCTGTTCACTAGGAGTTAACTTCCTTGAAGCATAAGCGATTACCTTCCCACTCTGCATTAAAACACACCCCAAGCCTTCTTTTGAAGCATCATTATAAATTACCAATTCATCGTTCCCATTAGGCAGTGCAAGAATAGGAGCGGTGGTCAACCTCTTCTTCAATTCTTCAAAACTGACTTGACATTTATTATCCCACACATATGGCACATTCTTCCGAGTCAACTGAGTTAATGGTGTAGCAATCTTGGAAAACCCTTTTATGAATCTTCGATAATACCCAGCTAACCCCAAGAAACTTTGAATTTCTGTGACTGATTCTGGCCTCTTCCAATTCACAATGGCTTCAAGTTTTGATGGATCAACAGATATACCTCTATTAGAAACCACATGTCCCAAAAAAGAAACTTCATTGAGCCAAAAAGCACACTTACTGAATTTTGCAAACAACTGCTTCTCCCTGAGAACAGATAGAACCATTCGCAAATGTTGCTCATGCTCCTCCCGAGACTTAGAATAAACAAGGATGTCATCAATAAACACAACCACAAAAGAATCAAGATAAGGCTTGAAAACCCGATTCATCATATCCATAAAAACAGCTGGAGCATTTGTTAACCCGAAAGGCATGACAAGAAATTCATAATGACCATACCTACTACGGAAAGCAGTCTTAGAAATGTCTTCAGAATGGATTTTCAACTGGTGATACCCACTCCTCAAGTCAAGATTCGAAAAGACAACTGACCCTTGAAGTTGATCAAATAAATCATCAATGTGAGGCAAAGGATATTTGTTCTTTACAGTCACCTGATTCAGTTTTCTATAGTCAATACATAGTATCAAGGACCCATCTTTCTTCTTTACAAACAACACAGGAGCTCCCCACGGTGATACACTGGGTCGAATGAAACCCCTATCAAGCAACTCATGCAATTGAACTTTCAATTCCTTTAATTCTGCTGGAGCCATTCTATAAGGTGACTCAGATATCGGGGTAGTACCTGGAAGTAAATCAATACAAAACTCGATTTCCCTATCGGGAGGCATAGAATACTCAGTAGAGAACACATCAGGAAACTCTTTCACAATATGCATATCCTCTACTTCAGGCAACTTTTTAGTAGTATCCAAAACACTGGCCAAATACCCCGTACAACCACGGTGCAACAACTTTCTAGCTTTCACATAAGAAATAATACGAATTCCCTTACCCAAAGGAGCAGCCTCAAAAGTAAATTATGGCACATTAGGAATAGAAAATGTAACCACCTTTTTATAACAATCAACTGAAGCATGGTATTTACTCAACCAATCCATTCCCAAGATAATATCAAAATCTTGTAATGGCAAAACAACTAAATCAGCAAATAAAACATGCTCCCAAATATGCACATCACAGCCACGTAACACCTTATTAGTCACCAAACACTCCCCTATAGGAGTAGACACCTCTAACACATAAGGTAGAGATTCAGAAGAAACATGCAATCGAGAAGCAAAATGCACAGACACATAAGAATGCGAAGAGCTAGGGTCTATAAGTGCACGTGCCCTCAAACTAGACACAGAAATTATACCTCCTATCACATTAGAAGAATCTGAAGCCTGTTGTTGATTGATGGCAAAGACACGACCTTGGACTTTAGGCTTCCCTGAGGTATCCCTCTTCTGACCCTGAGATGATCCTGATCCACTCCCATATGGTATAATTGTTGGGTTTCGATCAAACATGCGCAGCGGAATTTAGCATTTAAAATTTTTAAGAAACCTAAAGCCATGGATCCGTTCATACGATTAAATCAAATACAACATAGGAATAAAGGAATAAACTAACCCTTGATGGCTATCAAATTCTCTTGGTCTTTGGTGGAGGTTTGAAGACTTGATCACGATCACAAAGCTTGAACACGAACTTTTAAGATGATGATTTTCACCCTCTAGCGGTATCCACACTTCGAACGAATATCAAAGGAGCTTCTTTGATCTTGGTTGCTAGACCAAATTGTGAAACACTTTTTCACAATCAAAAGAACTATATGGAATTTATTTTGTGTATTATTTTGTTCCTCAACCAAGAATGTCTTGGAACAAAATAAACCCTCTCTCAAACTCTTTGAGACTCACAAAATCATTAGCCTTGAGTGCTGGCCGAATTTGGTCTTTTATACACAAGCATGACCTATTCCAAATAGGAAACTTGTGTCAAAATCCGTCCAAAATTCGTTTCCTAATCAAATTAGGAATCTGCCACCCGACAGTACTGTGCGGCCGCCCAAAACCCTCTGTGCGGCCGCACAACTATCTGAGGCAAAACTGGTACAAAACTAAGATAATTGTGCGGCCGCCCAGTCCATTCTGTGCGGTCGCCCACTTCCCAGGTTGTCCAGAATTTCCAAAATTCCAAAGTAGTCCTTTTAAAGATTCGTTCTATTGTGTGTGACCCTCTAGGATTATACTGAGTTGGCAATGGGCTCAAACATGATCCCATAAGATATGATTAGGTTCTATCAAACCGTCATACCTACCCAAATAGTATAACTAGATACAAGTTTGCATTCCTCTTAGAATATGTCACAATCCCTTTGTCCACGATGTCATTGAACACAAGTCATGGTCAAACAGTCAACTTGTTTTGTTCAATACTTTCTCGATTCCGAATATGTTGATAATTCAAATGACATTGATCCAATCAATTCATCTGAGTCCGGCCGAACATTTCATCAACATCATTCCTACGAGTGGCCCAAGCTTGACATCTCTCCGAGGAGGGACAAATTCATTTAGCTTATTATTCTTCCCTACATGAATCCGATTATGCCAATCATACCCTTTATAACCACTCGGTTAAAAGTAGCGTTTGAATATGTCAAACATAATGTTCATCAAGTGGAAGACTATAATAACTTCATGTCTAGGGATTCAAATGACATAACTAATATGAGATATATGTATGACATAGACCATGACATAAATCTCATAGAGCGGGTCATGTCCAGTACCTTGTTCCAAACAAGTACCCATAAATCTAACATGATCATCCTATGATCATTTAGCCTTTATACTAGTGCTTAACAAGTACTAGGGACGGAGATTATTATAAGTAAACATGAACAACAATAATAATCAAAACATCTCTTTATTGATATGATAACAATTACAACGTTTATTAAACGTGCCTAGGGCACCACTACCAACAATCTCCCACTTGCCCTAGGCCCAATCTCCCATGTATCTAATACCCATGGACCTAACATGACCATCATGTTTAGCTTGTGGAAGTCCCTTTGTTAGCGGGTCCGCAACATTGTCATCAGTAGGTACTCTGCATATATTTACGTCTCCCCTATCAACGATCTCTCGAATGATATGAAAACGCCTAAGTATGTGTTTGGATTTCTGATGTGCTCTTGGTTCCTTTGCTTGAGCAATAGCACCATTATTATCGCAATAAAGGTCTATTGGATTAGCAATACTAGGAACCACTTCAAGTTCAGTTATGAACTTCTTAATCCGAACAGCTTCCTTTGCAGCATCCGATGCAGCAATATACTCAGCTTCTGTTGTAGAATCAGCGGTTGTACTTTGCTTGGAACTCTTCCAGCTTACAGCTCCACCATTTAACATAAACACAAAACCCGATTGCGATCGGCTATCATCTTTGTCGGTTTGGAAGCTTGCATCCGTGTAAGCATTTACAACGAGATCATCTTCCATTCCTCCATAGACCATAAACGAGTCTTTAGTTCTTCTCAAGTACTTAAGAATCGCTTTTACAGCTATCCAGTGATTTTCGCCAGGGTCGGATTGGTATCTACTTGTCATGCTCAAAGCATAAGATACATCCGGCCTAGTACAAATCATGGCATACATAATGGACCCAATTGCCGAAGCATATGGAACATCATTCATTTTCTCACGCTCATCTTTTGTCTTAGGACATTGAGTCTTGCTTAGAGAAATTCCATGTAACACGGGCAAAGTTCCTCTCTTAGAATTTTCCATACGGAATCTTCTAATGACCTTGTCAATGTATGTACTTTGGCTTAAACCAAGTAGCCTCCTTGATCTATCTCTATAGATCTTAATGCCAAGAATATATGCGGCTTCACCCATATCTTTCATCGCGAAGCACTTTCCTAACCAAGTCTTCACAGACTGAAGTGTAGGAATGTCGTTTCCAATGAGCAATATGTCATCCACGTATAAAATAAGGAATAGCACTATGCTCCCACTAATCTTCTTGTATACACAAGGCTCATCTTCGTTTTTGATGAAACCAAACTCTTTGACCGATTCATCAAAACGGAGATTCCAACTCCTTGAAGCTTGCTTCAATCCATAAATGGATCTTTGCAATTTGCATACCTTAGAATCTTGTTCAAAACCTTCTGGTTGTGTCATATACACATCCTCTTGGAGTTTTCCATTCAGGAAAGCGGTTTTGACGTCCATCTGCCATATTTCATAGTCATGATATGCGGCAATGGCAAGCAAAATTCTTATAGACTTGATCATTGCTACGGGTGAAAAGGTCTCATCATAGTCAATACCATGAACTTGCCTATAACCCTTCGCTACAAGCCTAGCTTTGTAAGTATGGACCTTCCCATCCATGTTAGTCTTCTTCTTGAAGACCCATTTGCATCCTATGGTTTTTACACCTTCGGGTGCATCAATCAAATTCCAAACTTGATTGTCTTGCATGGATTGCAATTCGGATTCCATGGCTCCAAGCCACTTGTCCGAATCAGGAGAAGACATCGCCTCTTGGTAGGTTGACGGTTCATCATTCTCAATGATTTCTACCTCATTACTATCCGTTACGAGAAATCCATATCTCTCGGGCTCGGATCGTAACCTACTAGATCTGCGAGTTACTTGTGTATTTTGAACAGGTTCCACAACTCCTTGTGGTTCTTGTTCTTGTTCCACTATTGGTTCAATGATATTTTCTGGGTCTTGAATTTCTTCAAGATTTATTTTACTCCTACTGATTTCTTTAGAGAGAAACTCTTTCTCTAGAAAGACACCAGTTCGGGCAACAAACACTTTGTTGTCCTCACGGTTGTAAAAGTAATATCCTTTAGTTTCCTTAGGATATCCCACGAAAATACATTTATCGGATTTGTGTGCTAGTTTGTCAGAGATAAGTCTCTTGACATAAACTTCGCAACCCCAAATCCTCATGAAAGATAAACTAGGTTTCTTTCCACTCCACATCTCATATGGAGTCTTTGGAACCGATTTAGTTGGAACTTGATTTAGTGTGAAAGCAGCGGTTTCTAGGGCGTAACCCCAAAAGGATATTGGAAGATCAACTTGACTCATCATTGATCGAACCATGTCTAACAAAGTCTGATTTCTCCTCTCAGACACACCATTCCATTGTGGTGTTCCGGGCGGAGTCAATTGTGAAACTATTCCACAATTCTTTAGATGATCATCAAATTCTTGACTTAAGTATTCACCACCTCGATCTGATCGAAGTGCCTTTATACTTTTGCCAAGTTGTTTTTCTACTTCATTTTGAAATATTCTAAATATCTCAAATGCTTCACTTTTATGTTTCATTAGGTAAACATACCCAAATCTACTATAATCATCAGTGAAGGTTATGAAGTATTGAAATCCTCCCCTAGCATTGCTACTTAATGGTCCGCATACATCGGAATGTATCAACCCCAATAAGTCGCTTGCCCTTTCACCTAACTTGGTAAAAGGTGTCTTAGTCATTTTTCCAAGAAGACACGACTCATAAGTATCATATGACTCTAAGTCACATGAACCCAAAAGTCCGTCCCCATGGAGTTTTGAGATACGCTTCTCATTAATATGACAAAGACGGCAATGCCACAAATAAGTATGATTTACATCATTAGGTTTAGATTTCTTATTTACATGATAGACATTATTTTCATTCTTGACATCTAAGATATAAAGGCCATTAAATGAATTAGCAATACCATAAAGCACATCATTTAAATAAATAGAAAATTTCTTATTCTCAATAAGAAACTTAAAACCTTCATTATCCAAACAAGAAATTGAAATAATATTTCTGCTTAAATCCGGAACATAATAACAATTGTTCAAAACAAGAATTAATCCGGAAGGTAAAGTGACTTCATAAGTCCCTACGGCTAATGCAGCAACTCTTGCTCCATTCCCCACGCGTAGATCTACTTCACCTTCTTTAAGCAGTCTCCTATTCTTTAGTCCCTGCACATTTAGACAAATGTGAGAACCACATCCGGTATCCAATACCCAAGAATCAGTGGTAGAAAGGAGAATATCTATCATATAGATACCTGAAGTCGACGCAGCCTTGCTGCTCTTCTTCTTCTTTTGCTCTTCCAAGAAAGCCTTGCAATTACGTTTCCAATGACCAATTTCTTGACAATGGAAACAGATTGCATCCTTTTGTGAATCAGGTTTTGCCTCAGAAGCCTTGGCAACCTTTGCCTTGCTTATTTTGGGTTTGACAACTTTTGCCTTACCCTTTCCTTTGGCACCAGCCTTCTTCCCATCATGAACCAAGAGCACGGGAGAACCTTTCTCCACAATTTTCATCTCTGCAGTCTTGAGCATCCCATGCAACTCAGAGAGATTCTTATCCATTCCATGCATGTTATAATTCATTACAAACTGATTATAACTTTTAGGCAATGAATTAAGAATGAGATCCGTGGCTAGCTCCAATGGGATTGGATAGCCAAGTTTCTCAAGGTGCTCTACATAACCTTTCATTTTAAGAAAGTGAGGACTCACTTGTTGCCCTTCATTCATTTTACTAGTAGTGAATGCAACAATGGTCTTGTACCTCTCTTGCCTAGCTTGCTCTTGAAACATGGTTCTTAACTCCACGCCTATCTCATAGGCTTCCAAATGTTCCAAACTTTGTTGGAGTTTTGAACACATAGCAGCAAGCATGAGACAACTTACATCTCTAGAATCATTACGATGTTTCTTGTAATTGTCTCTTTCTACCCTAGGGGCAGTAGGCGGTGGTTCAGCAGGGAGAGGCCCATCGAGAATGTACAACTTATCTTCTTGCCTAAGAACGATTCTTATGCTACGGATCCAATCCATAAAGTTAGTACCATTCTCTTCGAGCTTATCCTTCTCTAGGATCGATCGCAACGACATTGATTGAGTGTTATTAGTCATTATCTACAAATATGCAAAATTTCCAAAATTTAATAAGTACCGATCTTCATTAAAGAGATAAATAATATATTTTTCAAACAAAAATACTCCCACTAAATTATATAACCTTCATATACATCCAATGTATAATATAATTTAAATGGGTTAAGATCCAACTTTAATTTAATTTCAAGTCCGCTAAGGCGGATTACACAAAATCAAATTAATTAGGTAGACAACTCTTGTCAATCATATCTCATATGACTCTTATTTCCTTTTATGAGATTCTTTAAGAAATCCAATTTCAAAAAGCATGTTAAACCTCATCTTTGCCTAGGCCCAAAACTGTTTTGACGCCCAATTAAGTCTAACCATTTTAAACGCATAGTTAATGTGTCCCGCTAGGGCGTGCCCACATTATCTATCTTGCTCATACATAAATAAATTTAATGCACCTCGCTAGGGCGAATCTACATTAAAATCACTCATGTACTAACAAGTGTTTTAATCATGGCATGGCAATAAAAGACTTAAAACTTTCTTTGAAGGTTCATCATATGTAGCATATAACATATTTATGAGCACATAATATAAACATGTTACACATCAAGTTTAGCCACTAAATTAATCTCCATTAATTTAAGCATGGTATTTATGTGTCATTAGTTTCTCTATAATTATGAGGATGAGACTATTTCAACTTCGGTTATTATTTCCGAATCAAGACAACAAGAAGTGCGGTCGAACTAAGCCATTAGGCAACCACAATCCCGCACTAATTCAAGAAACCAAGAAAGTAGTCCATGTGGCCGAAACTAAGCAATAGATGGTCTCGATGAACGTAGGCCAATTGCATTCACAATTCCACATGGATCTCCAATCATTGAATCAAGAACTTTGTTTCTCAATTTTAGCAATTATGAACTCTTCATAATTCTAACTTCGTTTTATCTTTGAAACTTTGATTGCGATCAAGTTTAGGAAACACAATCTCGATGAACGCAGATTAGCCATCCAAACCTTGAACCAATCTTAGAATCACAAGACTAAAACAAATAGGAAAATCAAACCCCAAGATCCTCACATAAACCAACTACCCAAAACCCATTCCAGATCAGCAAGTCTGGACTGGTTCTGTTACTGGTTTTGTTGGATCTCTCGAAAATTCCAAATTCTGATTTCATCCAAAAATCAGACAATCTGATCCTCATGTGCGGCCGCCCAAAACTCACTGTGCGGTCGCCCAAACATGTGCGGCCGCCCAAGCGATTTTGTGCGGTCGCACAAACTGATCAGAATGTACAGAATTTTGAAGTTCGAAAATTTTGTCTCAAAATCGTTTTTCCCCGATTATTAAAACTTTGATCCAATCAAAAATTAATAATCAACAATTCTGAATCCACCATAATTTATTTATTGCGATTGAATCGTGCGATTAAAGTTGCAAAACAATAAACCACATAAAATCACATAACACATAAACATCATATATTCCAATATTCAAATCATGCAAGGCACATAAACAATTTATATACACATAACATGATCCAAGTATTGAATTAATCAACATGAACGGGGCTCTGATACCACTGTTGGGTTTCGATCAAACATGCGCAGCGGAATTTAGCATTTAAATTTTTAAGAAACCCAAAGCCATGGATCCGTTCATACGATTAAATCAAATACAACATAGGAATAAAGGAATAAACTAACCCTTGATGGCTATCAAATTCTCTTGGTCTTTGGTGGAGGTTTGAAGACTTGATCACGATCACAAAGCTTGAACACGAACTTTGAAGATGATGATTTTCACCCTCTAGCGGTATCCACACTTCGAACGAATATCAAAGGAGCTTCTTTGATCTTGGTTGCTAGACCAAATTGTGAAACACTTTTTCACAATCAAAAGAACTATATGGAATTTATTTTGTGTATTATTTTGTTCCTCAACCAAGAATGTCTTGGAACAAAATAAACCCTCTCTCAAACTCTTTGAGACTCACAAAATCATTCGCCTTGAGTGCTGGCCGAATTTGGTCTTTTATACACAAGCATGACCTATTCCAAATAGGAAACTTGTGTTAAAATCCGTCCAAAATTCGTTTCCTAATCAAATTAGGAATCTGCCACCCGACAGTACTGTGCGGCCGCCCAAACCCTCTGTGCGGCCGCACAACTATCTGAGGCAAAACTGGTACAAAACTAAGATAATTGTGCGGCCGCCCAGTCCATTCTGTGCGGTCGCTGTTGGTAGTGGTGCCCTAGGCACGTTTAATAAACGTTGTAATTGTTATCATTTATTTCATATCAATAAAGAGATGTTTTGATTATTATTGTTGTTCATGTTTACTTATAATAATCCCCGTCCCTAGTACTTGTTAAGCACTAGTATAAAGTCTAAATGGTCATGGGATGATCATGTTAGATTTATGGGTACTTGTTTGGAACAAGGTACTGGACATGACCCGCTCTATGAGATCTATGTCATGGTCTATGTCATACATATATCTCATATTAGTTGTGTCATTTGAATCCTTAGACATGAAGTTATTATAGTCTTCCACTTGATGAACATTATGTTTGACATATTCAAACGCTACCTTTAACCGGGAAGTTATAAAGGGTATGATTGGCATAATCGGATTCACGTAGGGAAGAATAATAAGCTAAATGAATTTGTCCCTCCTCGGAGAGGGATTCAAGCTTGGGCCCTCGTATGAATGATGTTGATGAAATGTTCGGCCGGACTCAAATGGATTGATTGGATCAATAGCATTTGAATTATCACAACATATTCGAAATCGAGAAAGTATTGAACAAAACAAGTTGACTGTTTGACCATGACTTGTGTTCAATGACATCGTGGACAAAGGGATTGTGACATATTCTAAAGGAATGCGAGCTTCTATCTAGTTTATACTATTTGGGTAGGTATGACGGTTTGCTAGAAACCTAATCATATCTTATGGGATCATGTTTGAGTCCATTGCCACCTAGTATAATCCTAGAGGGTCACACACAATAGAAACGAATCTTTAAAAGGACTATATTAGAATTTTGGATTCTGGACTTTCTGGAAGTGGGCGACCGCACATAATGGACTGGGCGGACCGCACAATTATCTCAGAAATGTACCAGTTTTGTTTCAGATAGTTGTGCGAACCGCACAGATGGTTTTGGGCGGCCGCACAGTGCTGTCGGGTGGCAGATTCCTAATTTGATTAGGAAACGAATTTGGACGGATTTTGACACAAGTTTTCCTATTTGGAATAGGTCATGCTTGTGTATAAAAGACCAAATTCGGCCAGCACTCAAGGCGAATGATTTTGTGAGTCTCAAAGAGTTTGAGAGAGGGTTTATTTTGTTCAAAGACATTCTTGGTGTTGAGGAACAAAATAATACACAAAAATAATTCCATATAGTTCTTTTGATTGTGAAAAAAGTGTTTCACAATTTTGGTCTAGCAACCAAGATCAAAGAAGCTACTTTGATATTCGTGTCGAAGTGTGGATACCGGCTAGGGGTGAAATCATCATCTTCAAAGTTCGTGTTAAGCTTTGTGAATCGTGATCAAGTCTTCAAACCTCCACCAAAGACCAAGAGAAAATTTGATAGCCATCAAGGGTTAGTTTATTCTTTATTCTTATGTTGTATTTTATTTAATCATATGAACGGATCCATGGCTTTGGGTTTCAAAATTTAAATGCTAAATTCCGCTGCGCATGTTTGATCGAAACCCAACACGCACTTCCCAGGAGTGCCAGAATTTCCAAAATTTCCAAGTAGTCCTTTTAAAGATTCGTTCTATTGTGTGTGACCCTCTAGGATTATACTAAGTTGGCAATGGGCTCAAACATGATCCCATAAGATATGATTAGGTTCTAGCAAAACCGTCATACCTACCCAATAGTATAACTAGATACAAGTTCGCATTCCTCTTAGAATATGTCACAATCCCTTTGTTCACGATGTCATTGAACACAAGTCATGGTCAAACAGTCAACTTGTTTTGTTCACATACTTTCTCGATTCCGAATATGTTGATAATTCAAATGACATTGATCCAATCAATTCATCTGAGTCCGACCGAACATTTCATCAACATCTCATTCCTACAAGTGGCCCAAGCTTGACATCTCTCCGAGGAGGGACAAATTCATTTAGCTTATTATTCTTCCCTACTGAATCCGATTATGACAATCATACCCTTTATAACCACTCGGTTAAAGTAGCGTTTGAATAGGTGTCAAACATAATGTTCATCAAGTGGAAGACTATAATAACTTCATGTCTTGGGATTCAAATGACATAACTAATATGAGATATATGTATGGACATAGACCATGACATAAATCTCCATAGAGCGGGTCATGTCCAGTACCTTGTTCTAAACAAGTACCCTAAATCTAACATGATCATCCTATGATCATTTAGCCTTTATACTAGTGCTTAACAAGTACTAGGGACGGAGATTATTATAAGTAAACATGAACAACAATAATAATCAAAACATCTCTTTATTGATATGATAACAATTACAATGTTTATTAAACGTGCCTAGGGCACCCATACCAACAATAATCCTTGCTCTTGGACAATCCTTTTGAAAATGGCCAAGCTGACCACAATTCAAACACTTTCCTGTTTCTTCCAACATCGCTCTTCAGAGTGCCCTTCCTTCTGACAGTAATTACATATTCTTCTACCTTGATTTCCCGAGGTGTTACATTGATTCCTGGCAATTGGTTGCCCCTTCGGTTGCCTTATAAATTGTGATGGTGTTCCCTGACCTCCTCGATTATCACCACGCTGTGGTTGAGGTCTTCCTTGCCTTCCTGTACCTTCCAATTCAACTTTCCTCTTATGCTCTTCTATATCATGCTCCACCTGATATGCTCTATCAACAGCATCTTAAAAATCTTGCAACTTGTGGGATACTAGTAGACTTCGGATCACAGTTCTCAATTCCTTTACAAATCGCATAGCCTTCATCTCCCTCAGTTGCCACTAAGTGAGTACAGTACCTGGATAACTCTGTGAATTTGGATGTATACTGAGCCACAGAACATAGTATTCTGCTCCAAGTTAAGAAACTCCATTTCCTTCTTGTCTTGATCTACCCGAGGAATGAAATGTTCCTTGAACTTCTTCAGAAAATTCTCCCAAGTATAGGGTACATGATTTCTCATCCCAATTAGTTTTCAAAGCTTTCCACCAGTGCTCAGCAGCTCCACTCAGTTTATAGGTAGCAATCCTGACTTGTTCTTCATCAGTACATCTTAGAACATCAAATATTTTCTCCATCGACTCTATCCACCTCTCGACCTTTGTTACCTCTGGTTCTCCCTTCATAACCCATTGTTTCATCTTTAGGAACTGTTCTAACCCATATCTCAGAGGTGCTTGCTCTCCTCCTTGCCTCTGATCGTTAAGAGTTTTCAGAGCCACCTCAAACATTCCTTGAAACATGATTCGGGCCTCTTCTCTCTCATCCCCTTGCCCTGAAGAACCAGCCTGATCTCCTTCAGTCTCAACCATTTTCAATAAATACATGCATAAGACACTCAACGTTACTCACTCATACACACTAAACACAAACTACCCTCCTAGGTTACTTAGTCATTCTAGACCATCTACAACCTAGCTCTGATACCAACTGTCGTGCCCCAACCCGTGGTTGGCCCCACGTTCGGGACACGTACGGAAGACGTCATAAAACATTTTAGGAAAATTTTTCGAAATGTCCTTTCATAAAAGTTTCATATAACCAAACACATTTACTTGAAACTTGATTTCATTTCACACAACAACAACTTCATACCCAAAGTACTTAGCTACAAGGCTTACACACTTACTTACAAATTTACAATCACCAACATGTTCCAAAAATAGGTGATACAAAGATAAAGTCACAGGTACACTACCCAAAAGGTTATACATTTACATAATGTAGCCTTTACATAACACATGTCCCAAAATGTCTTACCCAAAATCACAACCTCGACGTCCTTCCTTGTGAAGTGACCTATCCCCTGGGCTCTCCTTTATCTAAGGAAAACAATATTGAAAGGAACGGGGTGAGAATAAATCTCAGTAAGCTACTAAAATGCAACTACGTTACATGCTGAAATGATACTCGCAATTGAACAATGTCAATAAACATTCACATAGCACATAACATGATAGGCAAAGCCAACTCATCTTACCACACGTAGGTAGAAATAAACACTCATATGGATATTGAGCAAGGTTCTCGAATCAAACATATAACCATCTGAGAGGTATCAACTGAGCAGCACCAAAAGGCTGAAATGGTTCATGAACCAAACAATAACAACAACAACAATAATAGGGGGAAAATGACACAAAGTCATAACCCAAACGGTGACTAAACTCACACAAAGGAGAGCTAGCCCAAACCCAATCAGTGGCCCAAGGAAGGGGGTTAAAAATTGGAAACCAATGGTAGAAGCCTTACAATGAACTTGGCTCGTGTGCCATTATAATCCCTACCACTGCCCGACACCACAGCAAGTACCAGCTGGACTTTAAACACGAGCATAGTAATAAATACTTGATTAAACAACAACCGGGGCATGATTCCATAGTAAGGAACCACACAAATCTCATCATAAAGATGCAAACAAGTTACTCATAAAGAGTTCATTCTCAATGACATTAAGTCACAACACAATCTTGCACACATTCACAATCAATCAATCCATTATCTACAATCTCAGTATCCCAAAACACCCCTCTAGGTGCTCTACACTAGGACCCAAAACCTAGACAAGGATTGACTTCTAACTCAATAAGATTGAAACACTTTAATATTCTAGAGAAGATGTGCGACCGCCCACTTTACCATGTGCGACCGCCCAAAGTGCCCTGTTTCAAGAACAATTTCTTCAGATAGCTTGTACGGCCGCACACTCATTTTGAGCAGCCGCCCACAATGCCCACAGGCCAAAACTAGCTTATTTTTACTCCCTTCGTTTCACCGTCCCAAAAGTACTACTACGACTTCTAACTTACCAAATATAATTCTACCAAACTGGGTTATACAACACAAATATAGCTTCTTTACAACATCAATAACAACTTTAATATCTTTTAATGTTTCTTAACAAATAATACAACAAAGAGTTGATACATCACATATATCACATATATGACGATTTTAACATTTAAAGGGGGATTAGTAACTTACCTATTTCGGGAAAAAGTATCGCAGAAATATGTTTTGTTCGGGTAGAAATGACCTACTCAATGCCCTGATCATTTTTATATAATTAGATTTTAAAATGGATAAGTAATTAAAAAGAAATAAAATCAAAATGAAATGAACTTACCTTTTCTTTCAAACCCTAGGAAAGAACGAGAGGAAAAATGTTGCTGAGTATGTTTGTTAACACAGAGGGAGGGATAAGCATAAGTTATAAAAGATCTTTACCCATTTTCCAATTTGGTCCTTCGACTTTCATATCTAACAATTAACCCCTAAACTTATAATTCCACTAAGGACCCTAAGGTTTTAAACTTAATCATTTAACTCCCTTTACCATTATTACTACTAACTAAGTAAATAACACAATTAATCAAGTAAGATGTGCAAATCATAAAATATGATGCAACACATAAAATGCACACATAAGTTCAAATTAAAATCCCAAAAATATAAAATAAATAGGGACGGGTTTTGGGGTCGTTACAGATCATATGAATATTCTTCTTCTATTGTAATTTGACCCCCGAACCCAATATTCTCATAAATGGTTTTTTCAATGTTTTAACTACAAATAAAACAGTGTGGTGACTCTCAATTTCATCACGCGCATTCACACCTGTCCGAAGCTTGATCTCCTGCCATCTGTCCAAGTTCTCTTAGCCAACTCATCAATTATCTCGTTAGCCTTTTTAGTCGTCTTGTTGAGAATACTGTCCCACAACAAGAATCCACTAACCGCTTATCCATGACTGTCAATCCTCCATAGAAATATACTATTAACTGATCATAATCAAATCCATGATACGGGAAACTCATGCACAACTTATTGAACATGTTATAATAATCATATAGAGTCTCATCTATCTTTTTCTCCATGTTGCTAATGTCCCGCTTCATCACATTGATCTGATCTAGAGGAAAGAACTCATCAAGAAACACCTCCTTCATCTGCTGCCATATGGTAATGATGTTATACGGCAGATGGTAATACCATGTACTAGCATCATCTTTCAAAGTGAAAGAAAACGCTCTAAGGATGAGATGTTCAATCGAAAGTGCTGCTGGCTTTGTACTCTGACAAATCTGTACAAACTGGGATATATGTTGATTCGGATTCTCACCAGGCATCCCAGTAAAGTTTGGTAATTGGTTCAACAAACCCAACTTCAACTCAAATGTAACCCCAGTAGATAAAGTGGGGAACTGAACTGCATGTGGTTGCTCGCTCCAATTCAGGGTAGTTCTCTGCCTCAATGTCTTTGATGCCTCGTTGTCCCCCATCTTTTCTGCTAACAAGATTTCTTTGTGTTTCCTGTTTTGTTTAATCCCTTCCTGAAAATCTTTCGATTTCTGGGTCAAGACTTACAAGAAAATCGTTAGGAGAACGGGTGTAGACCATACAAGGTACCACACTAAAAACAAATAACAAAATTAAAAATAAAAATAACTAAGAAGAAAACTAAACTAACTAAGAACAAGAAATAAATTAAGAACGTAAACAAATAAACACCGTTCCCTGGCAGCGGCGCTAAAATTTGATAGTCTAAATCGCATACCTAAAAATTAAACCTGGACTAGGTTCTAAAACTATGTAGCTAGGGAAAGTCCAGAATCGATCCATGAAGAACGGTTATTTGTTTACGTAATTGTTACTTGACAAGATTGGGGTATAATAATTAATAAATCCTAAAACAAGAACTAAATTAAATTGAGATAACACAATAATTAAGAAGCACTTTAGATTTGATTCCGTCCCCACCTAATTATTCAATTATCGTCGATATCTCTTTTCACTTTTTACCCTATTCACTTGATCATGAGATCTATTTCAATCTCTGATTCTTCTTTCAGAATAGTTACTAGTAGTGGCACACTCACTAGAAACCTTAATTAATAAATAAATCTAACTGGCACAGTCTAGATCCAATAATTAATTGCTTTATTGATTTAAGAAACTAAGATAAAAAATGCTTTCTTCAATTATTTCATATAGATAATCGTCTAATTTTACCCACTTCATAATTTACCATGGCACATGCATAATCGTAAAGATGCTACTAATGAATTTCTATACTGGCACAGTCATAGAAAATTCTAGCAAAAATCAATTAAACAGATAAATAGATTGATCAAGTCTATAAACCCTAACAATCAATTTAGATTAAGCACAAGTAAAATTATGAATAGAGATAAAATTATGAAAAGAAAAATACCTCAAATTGATAAAAAGGGGTTCAAGATTCAAACCCAAAGCTTAGATTCTAGTTCCTCATCCAAAGCTTTGAAATCTCCATGGAAAATAAATAAAACCTAGATCTAAAAATAATATTGAAGTCTAGACTCCAATAAAAAACAATAAAGAAACCTAATTTTAAATACCTAGGAAAGTCCTAAACTAATAAGGAATGAAAAAGAATTAAAAAGAAAACAAAAATATCAAAAATCCCATCAGCCAGGCCATCACACACGCGCTCACGCACCCCCCACACTCACACCAGCTTACACACGTGCCAGCTTCACCACACACGCCGGAAAGCGCACCTAGAACATGCGCTTTTTCTGATCCACCGCTCTCGTGCGCACGAATTCTACATACGTACAGGGGTTTGGGCCACCTGGTGGTCCTTGGCGTGTGTTGGGCCACCTCCTTGGTCTTCTGTCTTGGGCCATGGCGTTGTCTAGGCAGCTTGGAAGGATCTCTCTGCGTCTGGGCCTACTTACTATTGTGATGGCTACCTTGCTCTTCTTTTCCTTGATCTTTCTTCAATGTAACTTTGGGACATTTTGGCTCAATATTTATTAAATCTGGATAAAATCTAAAAATACTAGAACACCCTCAGATTATAATAAAATCCCAAAAAATATACCCCAAATTACATAAAAGCTAATCTAAATTACATAAAATTTCATCATTTAAGCTCATAAAAATCCTGGGAAATAATGGTATAAAATCCATCCCATCACCCATATTCCAATGATTAGGAAGAGGTGAGTCGCAACAGAACCATATTCCAAAAATTTAAGAGGAGGTGGGTAGCAATGGGCCTACATTCTAAAGATTTACGAAAATATGAGTGGCAATGTGTTGGGTTTTGCACAATCATGCGCAGCGAAATAAAATCAAAAGCCTAGATCCGTTCAATATGATTAAATTAATACAAGGTTGAATTTAGAATACTAACCGTGATGGAGCTTTAAAATTTTCAGATCTTGAAAAACTCCGTTCTTCAAGATTTGATCTTCTCCAAGCTTTTCTTCAGGTCTTGATCGCAGGAACACGAACTAGAAGATGATTAAGCAATCACCCTCTATGGATATCCACATGTGAACGAACATCAAGAACTCCTTGATCAGGACTGCTAGATCCAAATAGGATATATGAATTTAGGGTTCTTGATATTTGATTCTCAATCTTGATCAAGAAAATTATTTCTCCAAACAACTAGGTTTCATGTATTTAATGGCTGGTGAAAAGATGTTTATGTAGGTCCTAGTCCTTAACCCTTAAGGACCTAGGAAACCTAAATCCCGTCACCTAATTAAACTGCACAAATTCGGTCCAGGCACCTTTGGCACGGTCGTACCCTAAAACTGACACGGTCGTGCCAACAGGTCCGCCAGTGGCCTTCCCTTGGTCAATTATTGACACGGTCGTGGTTTATAAATGGCACGTTCGTGCCATTTGGCACGGTCATGCTTTATAAGTGGCACGGTCGTGCCAGACCAAAATTCTTCCTTTTTTGCCTTTTTAACAATTTGTTCCATTGTGTGTGACCACATAGGATTATATCAAGTTAGCAATGAGTCCAAACACATTTTGTCCTCATAAATCATGAGCGGACTGTAGAATGCCATCATGATTTCCCAAATGATATAACTTTTTTAAAGTTCGTTTATCCTTTATAGAACATATCACAATCCTTTTGTCCACGATGTCATTGAGCGTAAGCCATGGTCAATGATAAACTTACAATGCTCAATACTTTTCTTGATTCCAAATAGTTTGATGACACAAATGACATTGATCATATCAATTCATTTTAGCATGGCCATGCATTTCATCAACACTATTTATCGAGGGGCACAAGCTTGACATCTCTCACAATGAGGGACAAATTCCATCTTAACTTATTACACTTCCCTACATAGCTTCGATCATGCCAATCATATCCTTTATAATTAATTGGTTAAGAGTGACGTTTGAATATATCAAACACGATTTCCATTATGTGGAAGATCGTAATAATCTCAGGTCTAAGGAATTAAATGATATAACTATTAGAGGTTTAATTATGACATTTTGACCATGACATAAACCTCATAGTTGGTTCATGTCCAGTATGTGTTCCCCAACACATACTCATAAGTTTAACTTGTATCCCATACACATGATCATTATATGATCATCGAATTAAACTTATACTAGTTCTTCATAAGTACTAGGGACGGAGATTATTATAATAAAACATTTAACAACAAATAATAATCCAAACATCTCTTTATAAAATGAAAAGTGATAACAAACATTGTCAAACAACGTGCCAAATAGCATGCCTAGGGCAGATACACCAATAATCTCCCACTTGCACTAGGCCCAATTACTAATGTATCAAATACCCAAGGACCTAACATGACCATCATGTTTTGCTTGAAGAAGTCCATTTGTTAGCGGATCAGCTATGTTATCATCCGTTGGTACTCTGCATATCTTCACGTCCTCCCTCTCTATGATTTTTTGAATGAGATGAAAATGCCTAAGTATGTGTTTGGATCTTTGATGTGCTCTTAGTTCCTTTGCTTGAGCAATAGCACCATTATTGTCTCAATAAAGGTCTAGTGGATTAGCAATGCTAGGAACCACTTCTAATTTAGTTATGAATTTCTTGATCTAAACAGCTTCTTTAGCAGCATCCGATGCAGCTAAATACTCAGTTTTCGTTCTAGAATCATCTACTGTAACTCTGCTTAGAACTCTTCCAGCTTACAGCACCACCGTTTAGCATAAACACAAAAACATATTGCGATCTATAGTCATCCTTGTCAGTTTGGAAGCTTGCATCTGTGTAACCCCTTACTAAAAGATCATCTTCCAAGCCTCATAAAATCAATAACGAGTCTTTAGTCCTTCTTAAGTACTTAAGAATCGTCTTGACTGCTATCCAGTGACTCTCACCAGGATCTGACTGGTATCTGCTCGTCATGCTCAAAGTATAAGAGGAAGTAGGTTCGTCATTCGGGTGCATCAATCAAGTTCCAAACTTGATTATCATACATGGACTTAATTTCAGATTCCATGGCTCCAAGACATTTATCTGAATCAGGAGCGGACATCGCTTCTTGATAGGAAGTAGGTTCGTCATTTTCAATGATTTCTACTTTATTACTATCCGTTAGGAGAAATCCATATCTCTCGGGTTCGGATCGTAACCTACTTGATTTGCGACGAGCTTGTGTATCTTGAATGGGTTCCACAACTCCTTGTGAAACTTGTTCAGATTCCACCATCGTTTCAATGTTATTTTCGGGTACTTGAACCTCTTCGAGATTAATTTTACTCCCACTGATTCCTTTGGAGAGAAACTCTTTCTCTAGAAATGTACCATGTCGAGCAACAAATACTTTGTTGTCCACGCGGTTGTAAAAGTAATATCCTTTAGTTTCCTTAGGATATCCCACGAAAATACATTTATCAGACTTGCGTGCGAGTTTGTCAGAGATAAGCCTCTTGACATATGCCTCACATCCCCAAATTCTCATGAAAGACAAACTAGGTTTTCTTCCATTCCACATCTAATATGGAGTCTTTGGAACCGTTTTAGTTGGAACATTATTTAGTATGAACGCAACGGTTTCTAATGCATATCCCCAAAAGGATAATAGAAGATCAACTTGACTCATCATAGATCGGACGATATCCAATAAAGTCCGATTTCTCCTCTCGGACACAACATTCTATTGTGGTGTTCCAGGTGGAGTTAATTGTGAAACAATTCAAAAATCTTTAAGATGATCGTCAAATTCTTGGCTTAAATATTCACCACCACGATCGGATCGAAGTGCTTTAGTAGTTTTGCCAAGTTGATTTTGTACTTCATTTTGAAATATTCTAAATATCTCAAAGGCTTCACTTTTGTTCTTCATTAAGTAGACATAGCCATATCTACTAAGATCATCAGTGAAAGTTATGAAGTATTGAAATCTTCCCCTAGCACTGCTACTTAAAGGTCCGCATACATCAGTATGTATTAAGCCCAATAAGTCACTTGCCCTCTCACTACTCTTAGTAAAAGGTGTCTTAGTCATTTTTCCAAGTAAACATGACTCACAAGTCTCATATGATTCAAAATCATTTGATCCTAAAAGTTCATCCCCATGGAGTTTTGAGATACGCTTCTCATTTATATGACCAAGACGGCAATACCACAAATAAGAATGATTTACATCATTAGGTTTAGATTTCTTATTTATGTTATAGACATCATCATTATTTCTATTCTCAACATCAAAGACATAAAGGCCATTAAATGAGTTTGCAATACAATAAAGCATATCATTTAATAAATAGAAAACCTTTTATTCTCAATAAGAAATTTATAACCTTCATTATCCAAACAAGAAATAGAAATAATTTTCTACTCAAATCTTGAACGTAATAACAATTGTTCAAAACAAGATTAATCCGCTAGGTAAAATGACTTCATAGGTTCCTACGGCTAATGCAGTAACTCGTGCTCCATTCCCCACGCGTAGGTCTACTTCGTCATCTTTGAGTAGCCTCCTATTCTTAAGTGCCTGCACATTTAAACAAATGTGAGATCCACATCCGGTATCTAATACCCAGGAACTAGAAGTAGAAAGGAGAATATCTATAACATAGATACCTGAAGTAGAAGCAGTCCCACTGCCCTTCTTCTTCTTCTTCTTCTTCTTTTCTTCCATGTAAGCCTTGCAATTGCGTTTCTAATCACCAATCTCACTGCAGTGGAAACATATTCCCTTGCTTTATTAGGTTTGAAAACTTTGCCTTACCTTACATTTGGCTTTAGAGCCCTTCCTTCTTTAGAAACCACGAGCACAGGAGAGGCTTCCTTAAAGATTTTCTTTTTGTTGTCTTTAGCATCCCATGCAACTCAGATAGAGACTTATCCATACCATACATATTATAGTTAATGACGAACTGATTATAGCTTTTAGTGTCACGACCCGAAAACCCGTCTCTATTTTCTAATAATAAATATTTAATTATTTATTTATTTCTTATTTAATTGTTTAAATTATTATTTAATTAATAATTATGTGTGCATTTTATGTTTCTTAATAAATCATGTCTAGCATTTTATTTGGGTCATTTGTGCTAGTGTAGTATTATTTGGTCTTAGTTGTTAGTAGGAAGTATTAGAGTTGTGTGGTTAGTAGAAGAGGCGTCTAAGTGTAAGTTTTTTCAAAATAACTCTTCCTACTCCCTCCCTTCTCCCTCACCTCTCCATCACCCTACTCCATTCCCAGCTACTCTCTCTCTCTCCCTCTTCCAAGAAAGGTAAGTTTTTTCTTCTCTCCCTTCTCTCTTCATTTTCATCCTCTTCCTCTCATCTTTTCTTATTGCTCATTTTATGAAATGTGTTTAGATCGTCGATAGGATCGTAAGAAGCTAAAAATATTTGAATTCCGTCATCTTTGAGAAAGTTCAAGTAAGTTGCTTTCCCCCCATTATATGCTAAAATTGTTCATCCTCATTTTGTATGATTATATATGAAGCTTTGAAGCGGTTATTTGATGATTTGTGAAGGTTTAGAATTTATTTGGAATTTATTTTGGTTTTTGGTTAAAAATGGTGATTGTTATGAATGTTGGGTTTGAATCTTGGTTTGGGGTTATAAATGATGTTATTTAGGTCCCCTTTCTAGTTATAAGTTGTTTTGGTTCATGTTTATGCTTGGTGGAAAGCTTGGTTGTGTTTGATTTTGAGGATTTGTGAAAATGGTGAGAATTCTTGAAGAACCCAGCTGGTGAATCCTCCCAGCCCGTAGACCAGGCGCCCGCCTGCCCTGAGCCAGGCGCCCGCTTACATGCCTTTTTCCAGCGGCCAGACCTTCTGGTCAATTAAGCGCGCGCCCGACCCCTCCCAGGCGCCCGCCCGCCCCCCTTTTCTGGAATCTGCCTTTTCGCTTGGTTATAACTAAATGGCTTCCCTAGTTTAAGTTTATTTACTCTAATTAGCTTCAGATAACATCGTGGAACACTTTATTAATTTGAATTGGTTCTTTTGTGAATAAATATGTTATGGAATTTGATTAAGTATCATTTTGGAATGTGGTCCATCTTTGATGTGTGGTTTGGATTGGTTTACCTTTGTGGTGATTTATTTGGAATGGTTCCCTACTTTTAAATCATTAGTTGTGTATCGTGCTAGTATTTTATTACTTAGCCTTTACTTGAAAGTCCAGCTGGTTATTTGTTTATCGAGTCAGGCAATGGATAATACTATAATGGCACAAGCCAAGTCCAGTATAGCATCGCCCATTGGTCCTTCTTCCCCATCCAGATTGGCCTTGGATGGGATGAACTAGCTCCTTTTGTGAGTATTCTAGCTACACGTTTTGGAGCATGACTTTGTGGCATGGCTCCCGCCCTTTGTGGCACGTTACTTTGTTATTGGTTCCGGTATCGGGGGTTTCTCTTCAAGCTTCATGCTACTATGAAGATGTTGATTGTTGATTATTGAAGCTGCGCAGCGACCTTTATTCGGTTCTTTCAGTTGGGAAACCTTGGCTAATATCCTTTGTTAATTGTTTATTTCCGCTGCTATCTGTTAATTGATAAATGCTATGTGCTAAGTGATATTTGTTATTGTTATTGCTTATTGCATCATAGTAGGTCATGTAGTTGCATTAGTAACTTATTGAGATTTATCTCACCCCCTTTTCTTTTGTCTTTGTTTTTCCTTAACCCCCCCAGGTGGAAAGGATTAGACTCGCTGATCACGAGACAGGACGTCGCGAGGGTTGAGCTTTTGGGGCAAGTTGTTATTGGTGGGTTTACATTATATAAATGTGTAACCTTTTGTGAATAGTTGTACCAAACTTGACGTCATTAGAATTTGTATATTTATTATTTTGGGTGTAAGCTTATGGAGCTTACACTAGTTTATATTTGTGGATCAAGTTGGATTTCAAAACTTTTTGTTATCATCTTTTGGTATAAAATGAAATTTTTATCTTCATTACTCTAGAGTTTATTGTTTAAGTCGACGTCCAGCTCGCGCACTCCGGGCCCCGGGGTCAGGGTCGCGACAGTTGGTATCAGAGCTATGATTTAGCTCTAAGTATAAGTCTAGGTGGACTAGTGTGACCTAGGAGGGTAGTTGTGTTCAGAGTGAGTAACGATTGATGTTTTATGCAGGTAATTGTTCCCAATGGCTAGAAGAAGAACGGGTGAACATTCTAGTGGGGCTCAGAATCAGAATGATCTTTGGAAGAGAACCGTGCTATGTTCCAAGGCATGTTTGAGGCGGCCATGAAGGCAATTCATGACCAAGGACCTAGAGTAGAGCAAGCACCACCACCCGATATGGTTTGGAGCAATTCTTGAAACTGAAACCAGCAGAGTTCGATGGTGAGCCCGATGTGAAGAAGGCCGAACTATGGGTTGAGTCTATGGAGAAAATTTATGATGTGTTTGGGT
>JAOWBW010002518.1:0-41299 GCA_026119855.1 Campanula takesimana | reverse complement strand
AATAGCAATGCAAGAATACCACATTATCATTGTTTATCAAGATTGAGAAAAAGATGGTAGCATAATCTGCGTTAATGTTTTCCATGGATCTGAGATAAAACATACAGCACAATAAGACATGAAAATGTTATAAAAAAATTACAAAAATAAAATTAATATACTTTTAGTTCTTGCAGGGGAATAATATCTAAGTATTTAAGATAGAACAACAATAATAAAGAAAGGCAAATAGACATATTCCAAGCATATAAAAACCTGCTCCTTTAAAACCATGGTGTCCCCAACTACCATGTCGACACCCCACTCCCCCATAATGTCCTCTTTTGTTCTCTCCGTCAACACCCGGACTTAAGTCACCATTTCTGCCACTATTGTCCCCACCCATATCCCCACTTTCACCCCCCAACCACCCACCCCACTTTTCCTGATCCTTTTTTCCTTCCCACCCGTAGGCAGAGGTACTAAGGGGCAAGGAGGGGAAAATCGCCCCCCCCCCCAACTTAAGTTTTGTTTTCGGCAAATTATCGATAAAAAGAGACCAATTTATCAATCTAAAATATAGGGATCGGCATTATGGAGAAAGGTATTTCATACTTTCTCTATCCCGGAAAGTTAATCCCTGTTTTTTGGTTACTATGAATGAACTTTGAGAAATAACTAAAGATATTTATAATTCTTAATTAGAATCTAAAAATTTGTATTGATAGTGTTTATAATGGTCTATCAACAACAAGTTTTAAATTTCATTAGGATAATTAAAAGTAATTGTTGGAGTAGAGATCCTCAAAGGAACAAAAAGGGGAATTCCAGGCGGAGGAGCGAGCGAGCGGGCGCTTATTTGGACAGAAGGTTGGTCCTTCGGAAAATCAACATCAAGCGAGCGCTTGGGGTAGGCCAGGCGGGCGCCTGGTCCGCTGACGGGATTTCGGGACTCCTTCTTTTTTAGGTTTAGATCTTATTTCAGGGCTTATATTTAAGCAATGTTCCGCCCCCAAACTCATTGTAACTCAGATTTAACATATTATAGTGCAAGATCCTGGCTTGGTAGTGCCCCCAGACGTAGTCAAACATATTGACGAACTGGGTAAACAATTTCTTTGTCTTTTCTTGCTTTGATTTCTTGTGCTTTGTTTGTGTGCTTTTATTGTTCTTGTGGATTTGCTTGGGTAGTGGAGGGCCATATCTACAACAACTGGTATCAAGAGCTCTGGTTGGAGATCAGGGTTAATCGACCGATTGGTTTATCGAGCGATTGGGTGTTGTTAAGCAATCAAGAATGGGCAAGGACAAACAAGCGGTGGAGAAATTTGATGGTTCTGACTACGGGTTTTGGAGGATGCAAATAGAGGATCTCTTATACAACAAATATCTCTATAAGCCTCTAAAGTGTGTCAAACCGGAAGGAGAAAAGCAAGAAGATTAGGATTTCATGGATCGGAAAGCCCTAGGGGTGGTTAGATCTACTTTGTCAAAGTGGATTGCGAAGACTACCAAGAAGGCGAAGACCACAAAGGAGCTATTGGATTATCTTACTGAGAGATTTGAAACTCCATCTGCTGCAAACAATGTTGATTTGATACGCAAGATGGGTAGTCTCAAGATGCAAGAGGGAGGATCCTTAGCTAAACACATCGATGAGTTTATGGATGTTATAAACTCATTGACTGCGTTGGATATTACGTTTGATGATGAGGTTCATGCGTGCTTATTGCTAGCGTCTTTACCAGGAAGTTGGAGCGGGACGGTGACAGCGATCAATGCTTCAGCAGGTAAGAACAAATTGAAGTATGATGATGTTAAAGACTTCTTGTTGGGCGAGGAAAATCGTTTGAAGAAATTAGGGACATCGTCTACTTCGGGATCGGCCTTAGCTACTACTAGAAGGGGAAGCCGGGGGTACTAGCAATAAAGGGAGAACTGAATCAAGGGAAAACGTAGTGGGTGGTAAGGGCAAGGCCGTGGAGATCAGAGATAAACCAAGGGTTGCGAAAGGATCGGTGCAGTGTTATCATTGCAAGGAGTTAGGACACTACAAGAAGGATTGTCCCAATCGTGGGGGCAATTCGGTGAATGTGACAGTCGAAGGTGATGATGTACTGGTTCTGAGTGTTAGTAGTGCACTAGAATCATGGGTGCTGGATTCGGGGGCATCATTCCACTCTTGCGGGTATGCAGAAGAGATGGGAAATTATACTTCCGGTGATTTCGGTAAGGTCTATCTGGAGGATGGAGAGCCTTTGGAAATCAAGAGGAAGGGGGATGTCAGAATAGGAGCATCGGACGGGAAGGTCTTACATCTGAACGGGGTCAGGCGCATTCCGGGTTTGAAAAAGAACCTATTATCAGTTGGGCAGTTGGACGAAGAAGGTTACAAGGTAACATTCGGCTACGGGAACTGGGTTATTACCAAGGAGGATCGTGAGATCGCTCGGGGTAATAAGGAGGGGACATTGTATTGGCGAATAACACTAAGGCAAGTATCGCGGTGGCGTCAGCAAAGGGTGATACGGATTTGTGGCACTGTCGATTGGGTCACATGAGTGAGAAGGGGATGAAAGTACTTTGCTCAAAGGGAAGACTACCGGGTTTGAAGACAATCGACGTGGGGATCTGCAAAGATTGTGTGTTTGGCAAACAGGCGAGAAGTAATTTCTCGAGGACGGGTAGGGCTTTGAGGGAAGCAAAGTTTGATTTGGTCCACACGGATTTGTGGGGGCCCGCCCCGGTAACTTCTCTAGGTGGTGCGTCATATTACATGACCTTTATTGATGATTCAACAAGGAAAGTCTGGGTTTATTTCTTGAAACACAAAGATGAGGCATTCGAGGTGTTTAAGAAATGGAAGGCTTTGGTGGAGAATCAGACGGGACTCAAGCTTAAGTGCTTGAGATCAGATAACGGAGGGGAGTATGAGCTCGGGGAGTTCAAGGAATATTGTGCAGCGAATGGCATTCGCATGGAGAAGACTGCAAAGGGCACACCACAACACAACGGGGTTGCAGAGAGGATGAACAGGACATTGAACGAGCGGGCTAGAAGTATGAGGTTGAAGTGTGGACTTCCGAAGACGTTTTGGGCATATGCGATTGACACGGCTGCTTTCTTGATCAATAGGGGACCATCGGTACCATTGGGGAATGAAATTCCAGAAGAAGCATGGAGTGGCAAGCAGGTAAATCTGTCCTTTCTTCGCATATTTGGCTGCGTTTCATATGTTCATATTGACTCTGTTGATAGAACTAAGTTAGATGCAAAATCTGTAAAATGTACGTTTATTGGGTATGGTGGGGATGACTTCGGGTATAAGTTTTGGGATGACCAAAACCATAAAATTATTCGTAGTCGAGATGTGGTATTCAATGAACAGGTATTGTACAAGGACAGAAAGGGGGCATCTGATGATATTAGTTCGGAACCGGAGGTTGTAGAGGTGGATATTCCAGACTCGGGTGGGAGCAGGACGGTTCATGATGACCATGGTCAGGGGGTCACTGAAGATGAACCACATACTCCGGAACCGGTTATTCCGCTGCGTAGATCCAGCAGGTTGCGTGGATCACCTGACAGGTATACTCCTTCAAATTACTATTTGTTGTTGACAGATAGTGGGGAACCAGAATATTATGCAGAGGTTGTTCGTAGTTCACTTTGTGATAAATGGAAAGCTGCGATGGATGATGAGATGGACTCATTGAAAGCCAACAAAACTTCGGAGTTGATTAGACTGCCTAAGGGGAAGAAGGCATTGCATAACAAGTGGGTTTACCGGATCAAGGAGGAGTGATTAAGAATCATGGGCACACCAACGTCATTCTGCACCTTGACACGATTACCACTATCAAGGCCACGTTCAAACTGTGTCAAGATTCGAACGATTCAATAATGGGATACGTAACCCTTGGACACCGAATTTGTATCATAATTCGGATAAGGGTGAAACCCTAGTTTCTCTTTCTTAGAGAAGACGTAGTTTTCAAAGAACATCAAGTTCTACACATATTTTTTTTATTCATCAAAAGTCTCCCAAAACTATTACAATCGAAAAGCTTAAATAATAGACTCGTTACTTGTTGACCAAGAATTTCCTAAATTACAAGAATCATACCAATCTAAATAATACTACTATAAATAAACTCCTATCATCTAAGTAATACTAAAATAAATAAATAAATAAATATCCTAATATAAAAAGTAATAAATAAATAAACTAAAACTATTCCTGCATTATTCTCTCCAACTTCGAAAAAATTCGTCCTCGAATTTGTAGAAACAAGAAAATAGGATCGCGTAGTTACACCTATGCCGCCTTCAGGTATCCATGTCCCAAAGTGAAAGCTAGACATAACTCACAAGTCACAACCGAAAATCGAAGAAAAAAATGATAGCCAAACTTCTGGTCCGCTTTTATCACAGCAGCCACAGGAAAATTGCCGTAGCACATTTGTTAACCGTTGGATCGTGCTGAAATTTGGGCAGTAAGTTAAGGACTCACATATCTTCACAATGAACGGTGGAGATCCGATTCTGAGTTCTGAATCATCAGGTATTGAGGCCGGAAAGTAGCAGCAGTTTTTTTTTTTTTTGAAGTAATCTGAAAACTTAAAATGAGAATTAAAGATAGAAGGATATGATGGTACCAGGCTAAACTCTCAAGGACTCCATCAAGTTTTTTTTGCTTTCTCTGGCACTCGAGAGACTAGGTTTCAAACTCTTTCGAAACTCGAAGAACCACAATCTTTAATCAAGACTTTTTCAGAAATTCGTGAGACTAGGTTTCGAACTCTTTCGAAACTCGCAAAGAATCACGTTCTGTTTCAAAGCCAATTCTAAGCATCGCGGAGCTAGGTTTCGACCCTTTCGAAACTCGAAGAATCACGATTTGTGTCGAAGCTATGAAACTTTTGGAGCCATGTTTTTGGCTCTAATCATGAACCAGGAAACTGATACCAACTGATGCAGAATCATGGGCACACCAACGTCATTCTGCACCTTGACACGATTACCACTATCAAGGCCACGTTCAAACTGTGTCAAGATTCGAACGATTCAATAATGGAATACGTAACCCTTGCACACCGAATTTGTATCATAATTCGGATAAGGGTGAAACCCTAGTTTCTCTTTCTTAGAGAAGACGTAGTTTTCAAAGAACATCAAGTTCTACATTTTTTTTTATTCATCAAAAGTCTCCCAAAACTATTACAATCGAAAAGCTTAAATAATAGACTCGTTACTTGTTGACCAAGAATTTCCTAAATTACAAGAATCATACCATCTAAATAATACTACTATAAATAAACTCCTATCATCTAAGTAATACTAAAATAAATAAATATCCTAATATAAAAAGTAATAAATAAATAAACTAAAACTATTCCTGCATTAAGGAGGCAAACGGCAGTAAGCGTTACAAGGCAAGGTTGGTTGTAAAGGGCTTTCAGCAAGAGTACGGTATTGACTACACCGAGGTATTCACTCCTGTTGTGAAAATGACCACTATCAGAATGGTTCTGGGGTTAGTAGTGGCGGATAACTTGTTGCTGGAGCAAATGGACGTAAAGACGGCCTTTGTTCATGGGGATTTGGAGGAAGAAATTTACATGGTACAACCAGAGGGATATTTGTCTAAGGGTAACGAGGAACTGGTTTGCAGGTTGACTAAGAGCTTGTATGGCCTTAAACAAGCTCCTAGGCAGTGGTACAGGAAGTTCGATGGATTCATGCATGACATTAACTTTGTCAGATGTGAGGCGGATCATTATTGCTACTTCAAGAACACGGACAATGGGTACATAATCTTGCTGTTATATGTGGATGACATGCTAATAGCGGGCTCTAGCGTTAGAGAGGTAAACAGATTGAAGGCTCAGTTGTCAGAACGGTTCGAGATGAAGGATTTGGGGAGGCCAAAAAAATCTTGGGCATGCGGACTGACCGGAATAGGGAGTTGGGTAAGTTGGTTTTTTCACAAGCAGAATACGTTGAGAAAATCTTGACAAGGTTTTGCATGGAAGAGGCGAAGCCAACAGGGACACCATTGGGTATGCACTTCAAGCTATCCGAGAAGGACTCACCTAAGGGCAAGGAGGAGCGTGACAAGATGGAGAGGACTCCATATGCTTCGACAGTGGGGAGTCTAATGTATGCAATGGTGTGTACAAGGCCGGACATTGCACATGCGGTGGGAGTAGTCAGCCGGTACATGGGCAATCCAGGGAAGCAACATTGGGAAGCGGTAAAATGGATCCTGCGTTACTTGAAGGGTACTGCTGGTAAGGCTCTATGTTTCTCAAGCAAGGAGGTCGTGTTAGCGGGTTATGTTCATGCGGATTTGGCATCAAGCGATCTAGACAAGAGGAGAAGTACTACGGGTTATGTTTTCACATTGGTTGGTACGGCAATCTCCTGGGCTTCTAAATTGCAGAAGATCGTGGCTCAGTCGACTGCGGAAGCAGAATATGTGGCAGTGACCGAGGCAAGTAAAGAGATGGTATGGTTGCAGAACTTCTTGGGTGAACTTGGGAAGACGCGAAGTGGTAATGCTCTCTACAGTGACAGTCAGAGTGCAATACATTTGGCAAGGAATCCGGCGTTTCATTCTAGGATGAAGCACATTGAGCTGAGGTTTCACTACATCAGACATCTCTTGGAGAGGAAGATCTTAAGGCTGGAGAAGATATTGGGATCGGAGAACCCGGCTGACATGTTGACCAAGGTGGTAAACCTTGAAAAGTTGAAGCTATGTAAAGCTTCAATTGGGCTTGGAGAATAGGAGAGGAGGAAGGCACTACCATGATCGAGGTGAGCACTAGGACGACACCAATGATGAGTTGAAGACGGATACGGGGTTTGTATATGCGGTTGATATCTAGGTGGGAGATTGTTGGAGTAGAGATCCTCAAATGAACAAAAAGGGGAATTCCAGGCGGAGGAGCGAGCGGGCGCTTATTTGGACAGAAGGTTGGTCCTTCGGAAAATCAACATCAAGAGGGCGCTTGGGGTAGGCCAGGCGGGCGCCTGGTCTGCTGACGGGATTTCGGGACTCCTTCTTTTTTTAGGTTTAGATCTTATTCCAGGGCTTATATTTAAGCAATGTTCCGCCCCCAAACTCATTGTAACTCAGATTTAACATATTATAGTGCAAGATCCTGGCTTGGTAGTGCCCCCAGACGTAGTCAAACATATTGACGAACTGGGTAAACACTTTCTTTGTCTTTTCTTGCTTTGATTTCTTGTGCTTTGTTTGTGTGCTTTTATTGTTCTTGTGGGTTTGCTTGGGTAGTGGAGGGCCATATCTACAACAGTAATTTAAACGGTTGCTCAAAGTTCATTCAAAATAACAACGAAAAATGACAAACTAACTTTTTTGAGACAGATGGTGTATATTCATGTAATAAGGCAGCTACCAAATGGTTATTGATCTATATAATTGTGTTGCTTCAAGTAATCTGTATGTGTATATAAATATATGTCAGTATATGTGTATGTATATATATATATATATATGTATATATATATATATATATATGTGTGTGTGTGTGTGTGTGTGTGTGTGTGTATGCACACACAATATATGTACTCCCTCCATCCCATTAAATGAAGCACTTTTGATTTAGGTGCGCGGATTAAAAAATGTGTAAGTGGTGTAAGTGTTGTGACTATGAAAAGTGAAGTAGCAGAGAGAAGTTCGGGTAAAAATAGTAACTCGGTAGTTGTTGTGAGTATGCAAGTGGGTCTCATTGAATAAAAAATATTTCAAATTTTCATTTAGAGAAAATACATTTCTTAATGGGACGCTCTTTTGGTAGAAGGTGCATCTTTTGTCATTCCGTCCTAGTTTAGGGATTTTACTTTCATTTTCCGTCCGTCACATTCTAAGGTTCTTAGTTTATTTGTACGATAAATGGAAAAGTATGAACAGTCTTTTGGACAATCTTGTCCTCAAAATTATAGAAGTGTTTGGCATGACTAAAATTAGACCTGTCAAAATAAAAAGTTAAGAGGTTTCTTAACATGCTTCCATCCACTGGAAAATTAGTTTCTCGATGTTGCATCAGCGAAGGAGATATCCCGGGGAAAAAATCTTAGCTCGGTGACAACATATCTTATTGATTAAACAAATATTACAACAAGTCCTCAAAGTTAGATACATCCATTACAGCAATATAGTTCAAGAAGAGTACTCGAACCCTCAACACAAATATTACATCAAGGCCTTAAAAGCCATATACATACGCTACATAAATATAGTTCAAGAAGAGTGTTGGATGGATGGATGGATTCATCAAGAAATGATAGTCATGTCAAGCATTATTACGGGAATCCCACTGTCCAAATAGATAAACTGTTGAGAGTTGCAGGGAAGAAGCCTGCATCCCACCATAGTTTGAGAGTGAAAAAAGGGAAAATTTGTTATTACATCAAGGATTCATCAGCGGCCTTTCTTTTTTTCCTTCTCCTCTCAGGACCATTGTTTTCTATACGGTCCCTTTTGGTTCCAAAGGAGATGGCATAGCCACGTGGGTAGATTTGTTGCACAACATATTGGTCGGTGATCTGAATCACATTTTCAACTGTTCCTTGACTAATCAAGCATACCTAAAGAAGCCAATAATAAAAATGACCAAAGATAACTGCAAGAGAATATTTCAAAAAAAAAAAAAAAAAAAAGGAGAGAGAGAGAACTGGTGGAGAAGACACTTGTGTTTACATATACTACTTCATCTGCCTCGTAACAACTTGCACCAATTTCTATTGTGGGTATCCTTTTAGTAAGTCCTACTTTTTTATTCATCCCACCCCACTTATAATATTTACAATTAGACTCATTCTCGAATCATGATACTCGCAACCCCTTTCCCATCCACAATAATTTTTTAATATATATTCTCTCTTTAATTCTCGTGTCCGCAAAAAAATGGTGCAAGTTGTTAGGGACAAAGACAGTATATGCTCTTGAATATATATTTTTATCCTCAATTCTCGTGTCAAAGAAAAATGGTACAAGTTGTTATGGGATGGAGATAGTATATAATTTTATGTAATTATGTACAACTACGATAGGAAAGATAGAAAAGTCATATACGGATGGGTATGAAAAGCCATATGTCATGACTTATGATCCTAAAACAAAATCATAACATGAAATAAAAATTGTTCCCTAATTCTTTTGGATTTGTATGCACTGGTCCATGAATCAAAAATAATAGTTGCAGCGTAGCCATTGCCGCTTGCTTACCTTCCTCAAAACTTGATATCTATTTTAGGAAAGTTCCCGAAATGAGAATTTGATTGGCAGTGACATTCAATATGTAAATTTGGGGATTTGTTCAGGTTAGCGATGTCTGAACTTCAGTGGTGGTGGTTGTAACAGATGATGGTGGTTGATGAGGGTGGAAAGGTGCAAGTGGTGAGATGGTGGTGTGGTGGAGGTGTTGGTGTTAAATTAACAACTAAATAAATATTAAATGAATGAAACTGACCTAATTGAAAAAAAATGCATGAATCGCTAAAGTGAAGAAAGACAATAGGTCAGGGACCTACTGTGAACAAGTTCAACCATTAAATGTTAATTTAGAGTGAACTACCTAAATACCCCATCAATATTTGATCACGCGGGTGGCACATGACTATTTAACGGGAAAAAATTAACGGAGTTAGTGAAAGTGACCATAGACGCAAAAGAAAATGAATTGGATGTGTTGGATGAAAAAAATGAGTTTGGTGATTAAATTCACAAAAATTGAAGAGTTTGTGATTTTTTATGCACTTTTTGCCAAAAATATAATTTCACATTAGTAATGCTAGGACATAGAAACTTACAAAATTTTGGTATTTGACATGATACAGAGTTTGTAGGTTCCGCCGCTATTTAATGAAACAAACAATAGTTATCAAAAAAAAAAGTGTTGATACCCGTTGCATTATTCTTTCTACATGTACAAAATTAGGTTCTACTTGTATACAATTTCATAATTTCATATGTTTGTTACTGTCACAAGGTGGTAATTAATGTAAGGTGATTTTCAGACAAAACAATCAACAAGACGGTTAACTTAAAAGAGGAAAATCATCAAATCTATAATGGTTGGTACAAAATGTCTTGGTTTACTATTAGAAGAAAAAATATTTTTCATTATTTTTTCATACAATCCTACAAAAAAAGAATCAACTAGGATATCGTCACTTGATCTAGATATATTCCACATTTCAAGAATATAAAATGTAGATTCATGGTTCAAAATATATACAAAACTTTCAAACAAATTCGTACATACATACATACATACATACATACATACATACATACATATATATATATATATATATATTGGCAATAAAGCACTAGTATATGGTAAACAATCATACCTTTTTTTTGTGCTAAATTATCCATCGTGTGATCATGACGTCTTCTGAATCCTAGATCTCTCTGGATCAAAATCAAAACAAATTAATGAGCAAGAACAAACCACTAGAATGACAAACCGAGAGAACCAAATTGATTCAAGCTATATTCACCTTTTATAACTTAAGATGATCGTTGGAAGATGTAACTTAGAAGGAAATTGCTAGAGAGATAACTTTACTAAGAATCGCCGCCGCAAGATAAAATGAGGGAGGTAGTGATTTGATGGATGGGTTATATGTAGGGTTGGGGAAAGATATTATATATAGTGCACCAAATCCCCAAGACGATGTCGTTTTATCTCTCCGATTAGGGTTTTCGCATTATTTCACAATTAAGACATGAGCGAGCCGAGTTACGAGATTAATCAAAAAAGAGGCTGGATTTAAAATTAAAAAATTAGTCTATATTTTTTTGTAGTCTTGATGCATTCTAATGTGCACACAAATATTTTTTATAGGTCTGTTACGTTTTTAAAGCCTCCACTAAAACATTAATGTTTGTGAAAATTTCTATCATTTGCAAGGGATAGTGAAATAATTGAAGATAAAATTATAGTAATTGATAAAATTGACAAAAATATGTGCAACTAATCATAGTACAGTAAAAATATTTTCCCTAGTTTGTTCAATGCAATATCATGATGATATGAGAAAAAAATTAAAATAAATATATAGAATGGAGTGAGGGGTCAACTAACCCCCACTTGAACTGTTTTCAACCCAATTGAACTCATTGATTCTACTTTTCATCTTTTTTATTTTGGCATTTATGATTGCAGATAATAATCATATATCCCCGCGAAGAATGTGCATTTCACCGCATCAAATTTTTTTACATGCCCCTCAAAATATTCTATTTACACTTATAGTTTGTAGGACTATTTCATCCCTGAAATTTTAAGTGAACCCCAAATTTTGTCTCAACTTGAATAAATACCTGATTAACCTAAGGGCCCTCATTTTAATGAACAAAAATTTTAACATATTACTCCCTCTATCCCAGCACAAGTAGGACTTATTTCCCTTTTAGGCCGTCCCAGAACAATTGAGACGGTCAAAAATGGAAATGTTTTAATATATTTATATTCAACCAACCCCACCATTTAACTCCACTCATTCTATCTCTTCATTTTCCATCACTCATTTTATTCAACCAACTACTATTTACCCCACTCATTCTCTCTCTTCATTTTTCACCACACATTCACTACTTTATCTTAATTATTGTGCCCACTCCTCTAGTCCTACATGTGCTGGGACGGAGGGAGTATGTTTTAATATATTAACCCAAAAATTCCTTAGACACCCCTCAAATAGTATACATGTGTTAAATTCCAAAAATTATCCTAAATGAAACCGCTCCCAAACCACATAACAAATACACTCATACTTGTGCATACAGGCGCACACACAAAAGAAACTATCTCTCTCCACTCTTCACCTCTGTTCAACCCCCTTTATCTTCTCCGGTCAAAACTTTTCACTTCTCTAGCCATATCCACCGCCTCATCGGGCAAAAGTTGTGTATCCACAACGACATTAATCACCCCTACAGTTTAAATTGTTCATTTTCTCCGCAAAAGCCCCTAACCTTAAAATTGAAACATTAGTTTACATATACCCCCCCCCCCTTATAAACGTCCCCAACCTAATCTATTCAAGAAAACACACACACAAAAAATCTTCTTTTCTTAACTGACCCACCACACCAAACACTCCCGCCCTTCCCTTCCACACCACCTTCTCTCCTCCAGGCCACCCCTCCCACTCCCTTTAAAACCATGGTGTCCCCAACTACCATGTCGACACCCCACTCCCCCATAATGTCCTCTTTTGTTCTCTCCGTCGACACCCGGACTTAAGTCACCATTTCTGCCACTATTGTCCCCACCCATATCCCCACTTTCACCCCCCAACCACCCACCCCACTTTTCCTGATCCTTTTTTCCTTCCCACCCGTAGGCAGAGGTACTAAGGGGCAAGGAGGGGCAAATCGCCCCCCCCCCCAACTTAAGTTTTTGTTTTCGGCAAATTATCGATAAAAAGAGACCAATTTATCAATCTAAAATATAGGGATCGGCATTATGGAGAAAGGTATTTCATACTTTCTCTATCCCGGAAAGTTAATCCCTGTTTTTTTGGTTACTATGAATGAACTTTGAGCAATAACTAAAGATATTTATAATTATCTTAATGAGAATCTAAAAATTTGTATTGATAGTGTTTATAATGGTCTATCAACAACAAGTTTTAAATTTCATTAGGATAATTAAAAGTAATTTAAACGGTTGCTCAAAGTTCATTCAAAATAACAACGAAAAATGACAAACTAACTTTTTTGAGACAGATGGTGTATATTCATGTAATAAGGCAGCTACCAAATGGTTATTGATCTATATAATTGTGTTGCTTCTAGTAATCTGTATGTGTATATAAATATATGTCTGTATATGTGTATGTATATATATATATATATATATATATATGTATATATATATATATATATATATGTGTGTGTGTGTGTGTGTGTGTGTTTGTGTGTGTGTGTGCACACAATATATGTACTCCCTCCATCCCATTAAATGAAGCACTTTTGATTTAGGTGCGCGGATTAAAAAATGTGTAAGACCATCTCCAACAGTTTAGTGCAAAAATTGCACTATTCTTTATAATAGTGCAATTTTTACACCAAATATTTCCAACAGTTTGCTTCAAATCTTATATTAAATAAGAATACAATATCAAAAGTCATTATTGTTTCACATATATAAATAATAGTAGGTTATATAATTTTATATTGTAAAATATTTTCATATATATCAAAAAGAAAAACAAAAAACGGATATTTAAAAAGAAAAAGAAGAAGAAAAACCGGATAGCGCGAGCACTATCCCTTGCACCAAATTTGAAGCAAGTGATAGAGTTGCTCTATTAATAGAGCAATGTTTAGAGTGCCATTGGAGTAAAACAATAATCTATATTTGGAGTTTTAGAGTACCGTTGGAGATGGTCTAAGTGGTGTAAGTGTTGTGACTATGAAAAGTGAAGTTGCAGAGAGAAGTTCGGGTAAAAATAGTAACTCGGTAGTTGTTGTGAGTATGCAAGTGGGTCTCATTGAATAAAAAATGTTTCAAATTTTCATTTAGAGAAAATACATTTCTTAATGGGACGCTCTTTTGGTAGAAGGTGCATCTTTTGTCATTCCGTCCCAGTTTAGGGATTTTACTTTCATTTTCCGTCCGTCACATGTTAAGGTTCTTAGTTTACTTTGTACGATAAATGGAAAAGTATGAACAGTCTTTTGGACAATCTTGTCCTCAAAATTATAGAAGTGTTTGGCATGACTAAAATTAGACCTGTCAAAACAAAAAGTTAAGAGGTTTCTTAACATGCTTCCATCCACTGGAAAATTAGCTTGTCGATGTTGCATCAGCGAAGGAGATATCCCGGGAAAAAAAATCTTAGCTCGGTGACAACATATCTTATTGATTAAACAAATATTACAACAAGTCCTCAAAGTTAGATACATCCATTACAGCAATATAGTTCAAGAAGAGTACTCGAACCCTCAACACAAATATTACATCAAGGCCTTAAAAGCCATATACATACGCTACATAAATATAGTTCAAGAAGAGTGTTGGATGGATGGATGGATGGATTCATCAAGCAATGATAGTCATGTCAAGCATTATTACGGGAATCCCACTGTCCAAATAGATAAACTGTTGAGAGTTGCAGGGAAGAAGCCTGCATCCCACCATAGTTTGAGAGTGAAAAGGGAAAATTTGTTATTACATCAAGGATTCATCAGAGGCCTTTCTTTTTTTCCTTCTCCTCTCAGGACCATTATTTTCTATACGGTCCCTTTTTGGTGCCAAAGGAGATGGCATAGCCACGTGGGTAGATTTGTTGCACAACATATTGGTCGGTGATCTGAATCACATTTTCAACTGTTCCTTGACTAATCAAGCATACCTAAAGAAGCCAATAATAAAAATGACCAGAGATAACTGCAAGAGAATATTTCAAAAAAAAAAAAAAAAAAAAGGAGAGAGAGAGAGAGAGAGAACTGGTGGAGAAGACACTTTTTTTAACATATACTACTTCATCTGCCTCGTAACAACTTGCACCAATTTCTATTGTGGGTATCCTATTAGTAAGTCCTACTTTTTTATTCACCCCACCCCACTTATAATATTTACACTTAGACTCATTCTCAAATCATGATACTCGCAACCCCTTTCCCATCCACAATAATTTTTTAATATATATTCTCTCTTTAATTCTCGTGTCCGCAAAAAATGGTGCAAGTTGTTAGGGACAAAGACAGTAATTGCTCTTGAATATATATTCTTTATCCTCAATTCTTGTGTCAAAGAAAAATGGTACAAGTTGTTATGGGACGGAGATAGTATATAATTTTATGTAATTAAGTACAACTACGATAGGAAAGATAGAAAAGTCATATACGGATGTGTATGAAAAGCCATATGTCATGACTTATGATCCTAAAACAAAATCATAACATGAAATAAAAATTGATCCCTAAATTCTTTTGGATTTGTATGCACTGGTCCATGAATCGAAAATAATAGTTGCAGCGTAGCCATTGCCGCTTGCTTACCTTCCTCAAAACTTGATATCTATTTTAGGAAAGTTCCCGAAATGAGAATTTGATTGGCAGTGATATTCAATTTGTAAATTTGGGGATTTGTTCAGGTGAGCGATGTCTGAACTTCAGTGGTGGTGGTTGTAACAGATGATGGTGGTTGATGAGGGTGGAAAGGTGCTAGTGGTGAGATGGTGGTGTGGTGGAGGTGTTGGTGTTAAATTAACAACTAAATAAATATTAAATGAATGAAACTGACCTAATTGAAAAAAAAAATGCATGAATCGCTAAAGTGAAGAAAGACAATATGGTCAGGGACCTACTTGGAACAAGTTCAACCATTAAATGTTAATTTAGAGTGAACTACCTAAATACCCCATCAAAATTTGATCACGCGGGTGGCAGATGACTATTTAACGGGAAAAAATTAACGGAGTTAGTGAAAGTGACCATAGACGCAAAAGAAAATGAATTGGATGTGTTGGATGAAAAAAAATGAGTTTGGTGATTAAATTCACAAAAATTGAAGAGTTTGTGATTTTTTATGCACTTTTTGCCAAAAATATAATTTCACATTAGTAATGCTAGGACATAGAAACTTACAAAATTTTGGTATTTGACATGATAAAGAGTTTGTAGGTTCCGCCGCTATTTAATGAAACAAACAATAGTTATCAAAAAAAAAGTGTTGATTTTTCCTTGTACCCGTTGCATTATTCTTTCTACATGTACAAAATTAGGTTCTACTTGTATACAATTTCATAATTTCATATGTTTGTTTTTTACTGTCACAAGGTGGTAATTAACGTAAGGTGATTTTCAGACAAAACAATCAACAAGACAGTTAACAAAGTTATCTTAAAAGAGGAAAATCATCAAATCTATAATGGTTGGTACAAAATGTCTTGGTTTACTATTAGAAGAAAAAATATTTTTTATTATTTTTTCATACAATCCCACAAAAAAAGAATCAAACTAGGATATCGTCACTTGATCTAGATATATTCCACATTTCAAGAATATAAAATGTAGATTCATGGTTCAAAATATATACAAAAATTTCAAACAAGTTTGTACATACATACATACATACATACATACATACATACATATATATATATATATATATATTGGCAATAAAGCACTAGTATATGGTAAACAATCATACCTTTTTTTGGTATAAATTATCCATCGTGTGATCATGACGTCTTCCGAATCCTAGATCTCTCTGGATCAAAATCAAAACAAATTAATGAGCAAGAACAAATCACTAGAATGACAAACCGAGAGAGCCAAATTGATTCAAGCTATATTCACCTTTTATACCTTAAGATGATCGTTGGAAGATATAACTTAGAAGGAAATTGCTAGAGAGATAACTTTACTAAGAATCGCCGCCGCAAGATAAAATGAGGGAGGGGGTGATTTGATGGATGGGTTACATGTAGGGTTGGGGAAAGATATTATATATAGTACACCAAATCCCCAAGACGATGTCGTTTTATCTCTTCGATTAGGGTTTTCGCATTATTTCACAATTAAGACATGAGCGAGCCGAGTTTCAAGATTAATCAAAAAAAAAAAAGTCGGATTTAAAATTTAAAAATTAGTCTATATTATTATTATTTTTTTGTAGTCTTGATGCATTCTAATGTGCACACAAATATTTTTTATGGCTCTGTTACATTTTTAAAGCCTCCACTAAAACATTAATGTTTGGGAAAATTTCTATCATTTGTAAGGGATAGTGAAATAATTGAAGTTAAAATTATAGTAATTGATAAAATTGACAAAAAATCTGCAACTAATCATAGTACAGTAAAAATATTTTCCCTTGTTTGTTTAATTCAATATCATGATGATATGAGCAAAAAATTAAAATAAATATATAGAATGGAGTGAGGGGTCAACTAACCCCTCACTTGAACTGTTTTCGACCCAATTGAACTCATTGATTCTACTTTTCATCTTTTTTATTTTGGCATTTATGATTGCAGATAATAATCAAATATCCCCGCGAAGAATGTGCATTTCACCGCATCAATTTTTTTTTGCATGCCCCTCAAAATATTCTATTTACACTTATAGTTTGTAGGACTATTTCATCCCTGAAATTTTAAGTGAACCCCAAATTTTGTCTCAACTTGAATAAATACCTGATTAACCTTAACCTAAGGGCCCTCATTTTAATGAACAAAAATTTTAACATATTATGTTTTAATATATTAACCCAAAAATTCCTTAGACACCCCTCTAATAGTATACATGTGTTAAATTCCAAAAATTATCCTAAATGAAACCGCTCCCATTAACCACATAACAAATACACTCATACTTGTGCATACAGGCGCACACACAAAAGAAACTATCTCTCTCAACTCTCCACCTCCGTTCAACCCCCTTTATCTTCTCCGGTCAACACTTTTCACTTCTCCGGCCATATCCACCGCCTCATCGGGCAAAAGTATTGTATCAACAACGACATTAATCACCCCTAGAGTTTAAATAGTTCATTTTCTCCACAAAAGCCCCTAACCTTAAAATTGAAACATTAGTTTTCATATACCCCCTCCCTTATAAACGTCCCCAACCTAATCTATTCAAAAAAAAAAAAAAAAAAAAAAAAAAAAAAAAACTTCTTTTCTTAACTGACCCACCACACCAAACACTCTCGCCCTTCCCTTCCACACCACCTTCTCTCCTCCAGGACACCCCTCCCACTCCCATTAAAACCATGGTGTCCCCAACTACCATGTCGACCAGGGTCTGTCCGGTAGAAATTGGGGCCCTAGGCGAACTATTTGTTTAGGCCTTTATTTTCTCGACAAGTGATGAACCCGTAAAAAAGTGAAAAATAATCTCAGTTTGTTGATTAAATTTAATCATAAAAAAACTGCAATAATGCTAAATTAATAGTTATAAATAAATTTTAAAATTATACTGCACAGAAAAATTTTAAAAAAATGCTAATTAAATTTTGAAATATGGTGGAAAAAATCAATTTTAGGGATAATGGGATAAAAGCCTAGCTTATAAGAATGGAGGAAGGAGAGTAAAAGGAAAAGAAAGTATGATGAGTGGGAGGAAGGAAAAAAAAAAAAAGGAAAAAAAAAAGGGGGGGGGGGGATGAAAAGGCTGAAGGCACCAAGATTTAAACCTTTGTGGGATACTTGGCTTACTGGAGTGTAGTCTTCAACAACACAACTTAAACACTACACCACTAAATTTACTTATTATATAGTGTGATAAAATTATATATATAACAAATCAAAAATTTGTGGCCCTAAAATTGAGTAAACTTTCGGTGGCCATAGGCGCCGGCATCACCCATCTTGCCTCAGGGCCGGCCCTGATGTCGACACCCCCCCTCCCCCATAATGTCCTCTTTTGTTCTCTCCATCGACACCCGGACTTAAGTCACCATTTCTGCCACTATCGTCCCCACCCATATCCCCACTTTCACCCCCCCCCCCCAACCACCCACCCCACTTTTCCTTATCCTTTTTTCCTTCCCACCCGTAGGCAGAGGTACTAAGGCCCCCCCCCCCCAACTTAAGTTTTTGTTTTCGACAAATTTCTCATAAAAAGAGACCAATTTATCAATCTAAAATATAGGGCTCGGGATTATGGAGAAAGGTATTTCATACTTTCTCTATCCCGGAAAGTTAATCCCTGTTTTTTGGTTACTATGAATGAACTTCGAGCAATAACTAAAGATATTTATAATTATCTTAATGAGAATCTAAAATTTTGTATTGCTAGTGTTTATAATGGTTTATCAATAATAAGTTTTGAAAGGAATTACCCTAACAGGCCGCCTATCAGGTGGACCGGGCATAATTAAGGCCGTCCCACGAATGGGCCCAACACTTGAGCCCAACTCGTCCCACGATCAGGGATGGAGGTCAAGAAGAATCTGTTGAGAGTAATCAAAAACCAACTCGCCTGTCAAACCGTTCCAGCTCGTGTAATTCACCGAGCTAGGGGTACCGACCTAAGGACAAGGAAAGTTACCGTCAATCAGGTTGTTGGTCCAGCTCGTGATGACCAACCAGTCTAGGCTTCCAGAAGAGCCCAGTGACCGTTCCCTTCTGCTTGGGCCCGGCCCACTAAGGCTAGCTGGGCTTCAGTTCTCAATTCGAAACCCTACTATGGATAAAGATGACTTGAGTGACTTCAGACAAGGACAAAGCTGACCTCATCCTATCCATAACTTGGGGAGAAGGCCAGTCTCCTATAAAAGGGGGGTCCATCATCTATTTTGCAGGTTGACTCACTCATTTTTTACTCTGAATATTTCATTCTTGAGTAGACTGATTTACTCTCACGCCGGAGGGTCTTCGCCGGTGCAACCCCGGCTAAGCTCACGGTGTTCATTTTGCAGATCTTAACTAGCATTCTGGGTATCCAAACCACTGATCCGGCAATTGATCACATTTTGTGCGTGATCAATTGGTTCCATTGCCGGGAATCTTGAAATAGCTTGTTAAGACCTAATCAATATTGGAATCTTGAAATAGCTTGTTAAGACCTAATCAATATCAAGCAGACTCCCTACTCTTTATTTCTGGTGGTTCCGACGAGCCAATGGCTGAAAACGCTGAGAACACCCATTCGGGGTACCATCACATTCCCGGAGTCTTCATCCCTCCCGGAGATTCCCAGCCTTTCCAACCTTCTCTTCAGCCACCTACCGGAGTGCTGACTAGAGCTCAAGCCGCCCACCTAGGCTCGCGAGCCGGAAATGTGCCATCCCAGGTGAATGAAAGGATAGACGGCGCGCCGCCGCCGACGGCTCACCCCACAAATGAACGACTGAACATGCCCAGAAACCCTCCGTTAATCTACGCTCAGCGCACCGCCACCATTCCTCATGACGAAGCTGGACCCAGTGTTACAAACTTGGCCGGGGGAACGGCTGCGCAGGCGGCGGCGGTGAATTACCGTTTGGGTTTGTTGTTGCAAATTCAAGAGCTGTACGGAGCTTTGGAAGCCCTAGGCCCAGAGAGCATGGTGAATTTACCACCCTTGCCCTCCATACCACGTGTTCCTCTCCAGCCTTGTGGCAATGCCCCACTGGCTAACATGAATGCCAACAGGGATGCCAACAGGGCCCTAGATCTAGAGCAAGAAGTCTCATCGGGAGCACCAGCGCGAGGACCGGACTGGGGCCATCGGATCGGGCAACATCCTTGGTCAAGAAATCGTTCCACCCCTACCTCGCAGTGACAATCTAAATCAGCCGCCGCGCCGTAATCCCTCTGCGCGTCGTTCTCAGTACGGGAGTGAGGATGAACAAGAGTCAGCACGATCTGGGAATCCGAACGCCCGAGATGCCGTGATCTTGGACTTACAGAGGTGAGTACATGAGATGGAAAAAGCGAAGAAAACGACGACCAAGTTGGCAAATACCATGGCTCCGTTTGCCCAGTGGATTCTAGAGAGCCCTCCCTAACCTACTTTGAAACTCCCATCATTAGGCAAGTATACGGGGTCTGAGGACGCCCGTGATCACATCCACACTTTTGAAGCCATCATGGCACTAGTGTCTCACGACGACGATGTGCTTTGCAAGGCAATGGTCAGCACTCTAAATGGGCCCGCGTTGGCTTGGTTCCGAGCTCTACCTCCGGGCAGCATTGATAGCTGGGACGAGCTGAGGAAAAAGTTTGTCGAAAATTTCTCCACATCGGGTGACCACAAGAAACGACCTACAGACTTGGCAAATGTGAAGCAAAAAGAGAATGAAATGAGCATGAGTTTCTATCAGAGGTTCAGAACCCTTGCTGAACAGATCGAGGGTATCACCGACGACATGGTTATGGTTTGCTTTACAGCTGGCATGAGTGACCCGAAACTCAGATTTGAATTTGATGTGAGGCCTCCGGAGACCAAAGGCGATATGTACGAGCGCGCATACCGAGTTGCTCTAGCTGAGTTAGCCCTTAAGCAGGAACCCAACAAAGAAAAGGGTAAGGGACGAGCTGAATCTGATACGACGGAGGGCAAGAACTACGATGAGAAAGATTATCACTCTCGGCGAGGAAAAAACCGAAGTCGTGGGACAGAGCGCTACAACCGCGGAAGCGAGTTTAAGGAGGATAAGGTGGATAATTTTACCCCTTTAACCAGAACGAGGAAAGAGATTATGAATGTGGTCGAGCTAGATCCACCTCATCCTATGAAGGGGCATGAGGAGTCCAGGCACGCCACAGGGAGATGGTGTTCCTTTCACAGGGACTACGGCCACGAAACGGAAAATTGCTTAGCACTGAAAAGAGCTATTCAGCAGCGAGTTGATTAGGCGAGCTCGAGCGATTCGTTAAAAGGGAAGCTAAGAGGGAAAGAGAGAACACGGGGAAGGCCGATAAGCACCACGAAGAGCGGGCTCCTCGTAAAAAGATCGGGGTAATCAGCGATGAAGCCCTGTCCATCACGGCCTTGAAAAGCCAGATTTACAGTCTGAAGAAAGTGCCTTTTGTGCCAGCGTGGAACAACAAAGAGGAAACCATCTCCTTCTCACCGAACGAGCTTGCTGCCAGTCGAACGGCTCGTGAACAACCCATCGTATTGGAGGGGCGAATTGATAATTGCATAGTCGACAGACTCCTCGTTGATACAGGAGCAGCCCGAGACGTACTCTTCTATAAAAGCTTTAGAGATATGGAGCTATCCGATAGTATGCTCGTCCCATACGCAGGTCGTTTAGAAGGATTCACCAATCATAAGGTGGAGGTGAAGGGTACGGTAGAATTGCTGGTCGAACTCGGGACCGTCCCATTCAAAGTTCAAGAGCTCGTGACATTCATGGTCATTGATGTCTGCAGCGATTACCACGCCATCTTGGGGGTTCCTAGCCAAGTGAGATTGGGTATGGTCGTCTCTACCCCATCAACGGGTCAAATTCCCCACACCGGCTGGAATAGGGTGTCTCTATGGACGGGCCTGGGAATTTTTGGAGGATGTCGTAGAAACAAGAAAGGCAAAAAGGAAATACGAGCTCGATACACCCGAGGAGAAAGTTACCATCTCGAAAACGATCAGAACCCGAGAAGCAATGAATATCGGGGTTATCAATGAGGTGAAGTCCGACGAGGAAATTACCGGAGAAATCATCAGCCTCAAGAGGGAAGTAAGTGGCAGAATCAGAGAGGAAGCCCCAGGCATCGAAGGAGAGGAGGTGGAAAAAATAACGGACATTATCGTGGACACCTTGCAATTTAGGGAAAGCCCCGAACTGAAACCCATCGACGAGCTAGAAGAAGTCGTTATCAATCCTTCCTTTCCCGAGCAGAAAATTAAGATAGGAAGACAACTGACCATGGGGGAACGGGCCAACCTACTTAATCTTCTACGCGCTAGCACCGACATCTTTGCATGGCAAGTAGAAGATATGAAGGGAATTAGGGAAGAAATAGCCGTGCACGAGCTGAATGTGGATCCTGGATTCCAACCAGTTAAACAAAAACGAAGAGCATTTTCGTCAGATAAGCAGCAAGCCATCAGGGAAGAAGTAAGCAAGTTGTTGCGAGCTGGAATAATCAAGGAGGCCTACTACCCGTCATGGCTGGCCAATGTGGTCATGGTAAAGAAGGCTAATGGCAAATGGAGAATATGCGTCGACTTTACCGACCTCAACAAAGCCTGCCCCAAGGATTGTTTTCCCTTACCGAGGATAGATAGGCTCGTCGATTCAATAGCCGGTCACAAGGTCCTAAGCTTCCTAGACGCCTATTCGGGCTATCACCAGATAAAAATGGCCAAGCAGGATATCGAGAAAACAGCCTTCCAGACAAGCGAAGGAACCTACTGCTACCAGAAGATGCCTTTTGGCCTGAAGAATGCGGGGGCCACCTACCAGCGTATGGTGAGTAAGGTGTTCAAAGATCAGCTCGGCAGAAACATGGAGGCATACGTGGATGACATGGTAATCAAAACAAAGGAGGGTGATCACTGCCCCGACCTGCTTGAAACGTTCGCGACACTCCGAGCTAACGAGATGAAGTTAAACCCAAGAAAGTGTGTGTTCGGGGTCACCGCGGGAAAGTTCCTGGGTTTTATGGTCTCCCAGAGGGGAATTGAAGCAAATCCCGAAAAAATCTCTGCTCTTCTAAGCATGAGGGAACCGGCGACAATCAAGGAAGTTCAGAGGTTGAACGGTCGAGTAGCAGCATTGGGTCGCTTCATTGCCAAGTCGGCTGAACGATCTCTTCCCTTCTTCAAAACTCTCAAGGGCGGCAAAGAGTTTGAATGGACAAAGGAGTGCTCGGAAGCTTTCCAAGAGCTAAAAGAATACTTGAGCAAACCACCAACACTTAGCAGCCCCGTTCTGGGAGAAACCTTGTACGTATATCTGGCCGCTTCGGACCGAGCTGTTACAGCTGTCCTAACGAGGGAGGACAGGGGGATGAAGCCTGTGTTCTACGTTAGCAAAGCGTTGAATGATGTGGAATCTCGCTATTTCAACGCAGAAAAGTTGGCATACGCCGTTATGGTCGCAGCTCGGAAGCTGAGAGCATATTTCTCCGCCCACTCAATTGTCGTTTACACTAACGCCCCATTGAGAAAGATACTGCACAAGCCCGATAGCTCAGGTCGGCTGCTCAACTGGTCGATTGAATTGACGGAGTTCGATATCTCCTACCAACCGAGGAAAACTCTGCAAGCCCAACCCCTCGCTGACTTCGTGGTAGAAACTACATTTAGCCTCGACGGTAACCAACCATCCCCGGAAGTAGAGCCCGATCAACCGCGAGGCACAGATATACCGGCCAATCGTTGGCAACTTTTTGTTGACGGGTCGGCCGGTAAGAATTGCGGTGCTGGCGTAGTCCTGATCGAGCCCGGCAACGGCGAGATCATCGAGAAAATACTAAGGTTTAAGTTCCCGACCTCAAACAATCAGGCTGAATACGAAGCACTAATAGCCGGGATCGACCTGGCAAAGCATATAGGAGCCGCCAAGCTTCAGGCCCACACCGATTCTCAGCTCGTTGTAAACCAGTTGAAGGGGGAGTATGAGGCCATCAATCCTATCCTCTCGAAGTACAAAGATTTGGTTCAAGAGTTGGTAAAAACTTTTGAGTTCTGGCAGATCGTCCAAGTCGCCAGGAAAGACAATGCGCGGGCGGACCTGCTCTCAAAGTTAGCAACGATGGAAACCGAGGAAGTAGACCGACCCAAATGGATTGAATTCGTGGAGAAACCGGCCATTGAGAGAGTTCAAATAATGGAGATCGGTGAAGCGAGCGAAACTCCTCCCAACTGGGTGGACGACCTCAAAAATTTCATCGAGAAGGAAGAACTCCCTCAGGATGGAGAAAAGACGAAGATGGTAAAAAGAAAATCACCCATTTACAAAATTAATGGTTCATCCATTTGTACACCACATTTCACCCATTTACAAACCTAACCGAGTTGTAACGAAACCAATTGGATAACCAAATGAGATGTGTAAAACTCATGTAACTAAATTTCAATCACCCCGTTAAAAAACGTATATTTCTAACATTAAGATAAATAGGAAATGTGACTTAAGACATGATATTTCAAGGGAAAGGCTTTAGAAACTTGTCAGAAAAACATTCATTTAGGAACAAATTTGTTGAAAACCTGCAAAAACATTTAGGGACAGTGGGAGCAAGAGATCTAATAGCAATGCAAGAATACCACATTATCATTGTTTATCAAGATTGAGAAAAGATGGTAGCATAATCTGCGTTAATGTTTTCCATGGATCTGAGATAAAACATACAGCACAATAAGACATGAAAATGTTATAAAAAAATTACAAAAATAAAATTAATATACTTTTAGTTCTTGCAGGGGAATAATATCTAAGTATTTAAGATAGAACAACAATAATAAAGAAAGGCAAATAGACATATTCCAAGCATAAAAACCTGCTCCCTTTAAAACCATGGTGTCCCCAACTACCATGTCGACACCCCACTCCCCCATAATGTCCTCTTTTGTTCTCTCCGTCAACACCCGGACTTAAGTCACCATTTCTGCCACTATTGTCCCCACCCATATCCCCACTTTCACCCCCCAACCACCCACCCCACTTTTCCTGATCCTTTTTTCCTTCCCACCCGTAGGCAGAGGTACTAAGGGGCAAGGAGGGGCAAATCGCCCCCCCCCCCCAACTTAAGTTTTTGTTTTCGGCAAATTATCGATAAAAAGAGACCAATTTATCAATCTAAAATATAGGGATCGGCATTATGGAGAAAGGTATTTCATACTTTCTCTATCCCGGAAAGTTAATCCCTGTTTTTTGGTTACTATGAATGAACTTTGAGCAATAACTAAAGATATTTATAATTATCTTAATTAGAATCTAAAAATTTGTATTGATAGTGTTTATAATGGTCTATCAACAACAAGTTTTAAATTTCATTAGGATAATTAAAAGTAATTGTTGGAGTAGAGATCCTCAAAGGAACAAAAAGGGGAATTCCAGGCGGAGGAGCGAGCGGGCGCTTATTTGGACAGAAGGTTGGTCCTTCGGAAAATCAACATCAAGCGGGCGCTTGGGGTAGGCCAGGCGGGCGCCTGGTCCGCTGACGGGATTTCGGGACTCCTTCTTTGTTTAGGTTTAGATCTTATTTCAGGGCTTATATTTAAGCAATGTTCCGCCCCCAAACTCATTGTAACTCAGATTTAACATATTATAGTGCAAGATCCTGGCTTGGTAGTGCCCCCAGACGTAGTCAAACATATTGACGAACTGGGTAAACAATTTCTTTGTCTTTTCTTGCTTTGATTTCTTGTGCTTTGTTTGTGTGCTTTTATTGTTCTTGTGTGTTTGCTTGGGTAGTGGAGGGCCATATCTACAACAACTGGTATCAAGAGCTCTGGTTGGAGATCAGGGTTAATCGACCGATTGGTTTATCGAGCGATTGGGTGTTGTCAAGCAATCAAGAATGGGCAAGGACAAACAAGCGGTGGAGAAATTTGATGGTTCTGACTATGGGTTTTGGAGGATGCAAATAGAGGATCTCTTATACAACAAAGATCTCTATAAGCCTCTAAAGTGTGTCAAACCGGAAGGAGAAAAGCAAGAAGATTGGGATTTCATGGATCGGAAAGCCCTAGGGGTGGTTAGATCTACTTTGTCAAAGTGGATTGCGAAGACTACCAAGAAGGCGAAGACCACAAAGGAGCTATTGGATTATCTTACTGAGAGATTTGAAACTCCATCTGCTGCAAACAAGGTTGATTTGATATGCAAGATGGGTAGTCTCAAGATGCAAGAGGGAGGATCCTTAGCTAAACACATCGATGAGTTTATGGATGTTATAAACTCATTGACTGCGTTGGATATTACGCTTGATGAAGAGGTTCATGCGTGCTTATTGCTAGCGTCTTTACCAGGAAGTTGGAGCGGGACGGTGACAGCGATCAATGCTTCAGCGGGTAAGAACAAATTGAAGTATGATGATGTTAAAGACTTCTTGTTGGGCGAGGAAAATCGTTTGAAGAAATTGGGGACATCGTCTACTTCGGGATCGGCCTTAGCTACTACTAGCAGGGGAAGGCCGGGTACTAGCAATAAAGGGAGAACTGAATCAAGGGAAAACGTAGTGGGTGGTAAGGGCAAGGCCGTGGAGATCAGAGATAAACCAAGGGTTGCGAAAGGATCGGTGCAGTGTTATCATTGCAAGGAGTTAGGACACTACAAGAAGGATTGTCCCAATCGTGGGGGCAATTCGGTGAATGTGACAGTCGAAGGTGATGATGTACTGGTTCTGAGTGTTAGTAGTGCACTAGAATCATGGGTGCTGGATTCGGGGGCATCATTCCACTCTTGCGGGCATGCAGAAGAGATGGAAAATTATACTTCCGGTGATTTCGGTAAGGTCTATCTGGAGGATGGAGAGCCTTTGGAAATCAAGGGGAAGGGGGATGTCAGAATAGGAGCATCGGACGGGAAGGTCTTACATCTGAACGGGGTCAGGCGCATTCCGGGTTTGAAAAAGAACCTATTATCAGTTGGGCAGTTGGACAAAGAAGGTTACAAGGTAACATTCGGCTGCGAGAACTGGGTTATTACCAAGGAGGATCGTGAGATCGCTCGGGGTAATAAGGAGGGGACATTGTATTTGGCGAATAACACCAAGGCAAGTATCGCGGTGGCGTCAGCAAAGGGTGATACGGATTTGTGGCACTGTCGATTGGGTCACATGAGTGAGAAGGGGATGAAAGTACTTTGCTCAAAGGGAAGACTACCGGGTTTGAAGACAGTCGACGTGGGGATCTGCAAAGATTGTGTGTTTGGAAAACAGGCGAGATGTAATTTCTCGAGGACGGGTAGGGCTTTGAGGGAAGCAAAGTTGGATTTGGTCCACACGGATTTGTGGGGGCCGGCCCCGGTAACTTCTCTAGGTGGTGCGTCATATTACATGACCTTTATTGATGATTCAACAAGGAAAGTCTGGGTTTATTTCTTGAAACACAAAGATAAGGCATTCGAGGTGTTTAAGAAATGGAAGGCTTTGGTGGAGAATCAGACGGGACTCAAGATTAAGTGCTTGAGATCAGATAACGGAGGGGAGTATGAGCTCGGGGAGTTCAAGGAATATTGTGCAGCGAATGGCATTCGCATGGAGAAGACTGCAAAGGGAACACCACAACACAACGGGGTTGCAGAGAGGATGAACAGGACATTGAACGAGCGGGCTAGAAGTATGAGGTTGAAGTGTGGACTTCCGAAGACGTTTTGGGCATATGCGATTGACACGGCTGCTTTCTTGATCAATAGGGGACCATCGGTACCATTGGGGAATGAAATTCCAGAAGAAGCATGGAGTGGCAAGCAGGTAAATCTGTCCTTTCTTTGCATATTTGGCTGCGTTTCATATGTTCATATTGACTCTGTTGATAGAACTAAGTTAGATGCAAAATCTGTAAAATGTACGATTATTGGGTATGGTGGGGATGACTTCGGGTATAAGTTTTGGGATGACCAAAACCATAAAATTATTCGTAGTCGAGATGTGGTATTCAATGAACAGGTATTGTACAAGGACAGAAAGGGGGCATCTGATGATATTAGTTCGGAACCGGAGGTTGTAGAGGTGGATATTCCAGACTCGGGTGGGAGCAGGACGGTTCATGATGACCATGGTCAGGGGGTCACTGAAGATGAACCACATACTCCGGAACCGATTATTCCGCTGCGTAGATCCAGCAGGTTGCGTGGATCACCTGACAGGTATACTCCTTCAAATTACTATTTGTTGTTGACAGATAGTGGGGAACCAGAATATTATGCAGAGGTTGTTCGTAGTTCACTTTGTGATAAGTGGAAAGCTGCGATGGATGATCAGATTGACTCATTGAAAGCCAACAAAACTTCGGAGTTGATTAGACTGCCTAAGGGGAAGAAGGCATTGCATAACAAGTGGGTTTACCGGATCAAGGAGGAGTGATTAAGAATCATGGGCACACCAACGTCATTCTGCACCTTGACACGATTACCACTATCAAGGCCACGTTCAAACTGTGTCAAGATTCGAACGATTCAATAATGGGATACGTAACCCTTGGACACCGAATTTGTATCATAATTCGGATAAGGGTGAAACCCTAGTTTCTCTTTCTTAGAGAAGACGTAGTTTTCAAAGAACATCAAGTTCTACAAAAAAAAAATTATTCATCAAAAGTCTCCCAAAACTATTACAATCGAAAAGCTTAAATAATAGACTCGTTACTTGTTGACCAATAATTTCCTAAATTACAAGAATCATACCATCTAAATAATACTACTATAAATAAACTCCTATCATCTAAGTAATACTAAAATAAATAAATAAATAAATATCCTAATATAAAAAGTAATAAATAAATAAACTAAAACTATTCCTGCATTATTCTCTCCAACTTCGAAAAAATTCGTCCTCGAATTTGTAGAAACAAGAAAATAGGATCGCGTAGTTACACCTGTGCCGCCTTCAGGTATCCATGTCCCAAAGTGAAAGCTAGACATAACTCACAAGTCACAACCGAAAATCGAAGAAAAAAATGATAGCCAAACTTCTTGTCCGCTTTTATCACAGCAGCCACAGGAAAATTGCCGTAGAACATTTGTTAACCGTTGGATCGTGCTGAAATTTGGGTAGTAAGTTAAGGACTCACATATCTTCACAATGAACGGTGGAGATCCGATTCTGAGATCTGAATCTGTTAGTGCAGAACTGAGGTGTTACCTCAGGTGTTGCCCTGACAGTCTAAGTGCTGTGACGAGATTCTTTGTAATTTGATATTTCTTTCTAATGTAATTTTTATACTAATGTCCTAATATTATTTTCTAGATGTTGGTCCATATTTTCAGGTATAATAAAGTTGGTTTATGGAGCTTAAAATGTGGAAGAAAAATTAATGGAGATTTATTCATAATTGGCGAGTAAATGAAGGAGTTACAAACATATTTAACATGTGTTAAATATGTTAAATATGGAGAAGACCAAGTCCAAGGTTTGTTGCTGATCAAATGGATGAAGTACAAGGCGTTGGAAGCTTGGAGTACAACAAGGTGATGCATAGACTTGGGCATGAAGTTTTCGGTTGAGAAAATCAAGGAATGAAGACCAAGTCTTGCACAAATTGTGGAGAGAAAGCTCACACATTATCCCCCACTCTCTCACATGTGAATAACAGCCCCAAGGCTGTTTATTTGAGTAGCCATCAAGTATTGAAGGCTATAAATAGTGCTTGGATGAGAAGATTGAAGACAAGCCAAAATTTACACACATCCATAGCACAAGAACAAAGTACTTCTTGGCTCCTTTGTATCCTTCCTCCCATACACTCTTTTCCACACTCAAATACTTCGGGTTTGAGTGTGTTTTGGCTAGGATAGGATCATCGTACTTTGTTCTACTTTTGGTTCCATAGATCGTATATTGTACTAGCTATAGGGAACCTTTTGACTTTGTAATTGATATTGATTATAAAGTTTTCGCCATTTAGGCATCTCAAGTTATATTTATATAACTTGAGAAAAATATATCTCTTGTGCTATTTATTTTTCCGCTGCAAAACTCTTATATTTTCGGGTGTGTGTATTCTATCCGTCAGCGTGTGTTACCTGGGGTGTTACCTAACACTTGAGGTAACATCTGTTCTCAGAAAGCCTTTGACAAACATTTTCAATTGGCACCAGAGCCCAGTCACTTGACGTTACTAAGTGGTTCGGTCCTTTGTCATGGCTTTCGATCTCCAGGAGGGAGAACCTGATCAAACAAACATGTTTGTCACAATAAGTGACTCGGAGACTGAACATGTTACCACAGATGTTATACACACTGAGATAACATCTGAGACCACACCCGTCAGGTATAACAATTTCAGTTTAACTAACGATGTTTGTTTCGTGGTTTCCAATAACCTTGATGCAGGAAGTTCAAAAGAGGATGAGCTGAGCAAAGATGAGCTCATTGATGGTTTAAAAAACCTTTGTGATGATTTGCTCAAGGAATGGAAGAAAGAGAACAAAATGGTTAAAAATTTAACCAAGATGAACGATGGACTCAAGGCCTACTTAACTCGTTTGGAAGTTAAGCATCCAAGAGAGATGCCGAGCTAGAGAAAGTCAAGGCCAAATTGACTTTAGCCGAAACCACCTTGAAGAAAATCAACACCGGATCATCCAAATTGGATGAGATTCTCAATTTGAGTAAGCCTCTCAAAGCAGGTATTGGTTTCCGAGAATCATTAGATAAAATTATTTCTTCTTTGAGTTGTGATGAATATGAAATATGTTTTGTGAAAGAACGTGATTTTGATCAAAATTCTTTCTCTAATGACTCTTCTGACAAAAGAAAAGTGTGTCAATACTGTCACACCTCTGGACATTTTAAAAATAAGTGTAATACTCTTTCAAAGAAACAGTCCAGTTATTTTGTGTTACCTGAAGTGTTACCCAGCACTCCAGATAACACATTCTGTCAGAAGGTCAAAAACACAAAAAAAAAGTCATGGAAACCTAAAACTAAATTGAGATGCGATGTTGTTTACACCGCTCCAAAGACAAATATTGAAGGATCGTGGTACTTTGATAGTGGATGTTCACGTCACATGACGGGAACAAAGTTGTTTTTGAAAGACTATGAATCTTTTCAAGGAGGTAGTGTAACTTATGGTGGTGGAAGTAAAAGCAATATAATAGGAAAAGGGACACTAAATGTGACTGGTTTTCCTGCCTTAAAGAATGTCTTACATGTAGATGGGCTTGTAGCTAATTTAATTAGTATTAGCCAACTTTGTGATGACAACTTAGAGGTGAAATTCAATAAAAATACTTGTGAAGTCTTTGATTGTACTAACAATTGTGTGATGACAGGAATTAGATCAAGTGACAATTGTTATCTTGTTGAAGACAAGCAGGTGTGCCATTTGGCAAAAATAGATGTCACTACATTGTGGCATCAAAAGTTTGGACATGCCAATTATCGAAACTTGAAGAACATTTTCAAGTTTGAGGCTGTCAAAGGAGTCCCTAAACTGAATCTTAATAACAAAATGGTTTGTGGAGACTGCCTTAAAAATGAGGAGACTCGTGTTACCCAGTGCGCTGCCCAACACCAAGAGCAACACTTCGGGACAACATATTGTTTTCAGCTTTTGCACATGGACTTGATGGGTCCAATCGAGGTAGAAAGCCTGGGAGGTAAGAGATATATTTTTGTTATAGTTGATGATTTCTCTAGGTTTTCATGGGTATATTTCCTAAGAAAAAAATCTGAAACTTTAGATAAATTTAAACTCTTGCACTCCAAAATCAAAAACATGTTTTGCTCACCTATTTTTCGTATAAGATCTAATCATGGAAAAGAATTTGCAAATGTTTCCTTTTATACTTTTTGTAAGAAAAAGGGGATAAACCATGATTTTTCGGTATCAAAATCACATCAACGAAATGGGGTGGCCGAAAAGAAAAATAGGACATTGCTTGATATGGCCCGTGTCATGTTATTTTCAAAACGGATTTCAAAAAGATTTTGGGCTGAAGCTTTGAGCACGGCTTGTCACATTTCAAATAGAGTCTTTCTAAGACCTGGTTTAACAATGACACCCTATGAGATTTTGAATGGGAAGAAACCACATGTACATTACTTCCATGTGTTTGGGTGTGTATGTTTCATATTAAAAGACTGGGATTACTTAGCTAAGTTTTACTCTAAGAGTGATAAAGGCATTTTTCTTGGATATTCTCAAGACAATCATGCATATCGAGTGTATAATTTAAGTTTGGGAACTATTCAAGAATCTGCGAACATTGTTTTTGACGATCTGTTAAGTGTTACAGATAAACCAGGTGATTATCCTCTCATGATACAGATGGAACAACCTCAAAGTGAATTTGAAATTTATGTTGGACCAGATGTTGGCCCCAGTGTTACCGCACCTGAGGCAACACCAGAGATAACATCAGAAGTCAGTCCAGTTGCTGAAAATGAAAATAATGAGGACTCCAATAGAGTAGATGATCCCGTCAGAAGAGTTCCCCCGTTGAGGATTCAAAAGAACCATCCTATATCCCAAGTGATAGGGAGATTAGACGAAGGGATACAAACTAGAGGTAAGGAACCGGTTGATTATCGAGACATGGTAAACCATTCATGTTTTCTTTCTAAGCTTGAGTCTAAAAATATTTTTTTGAAAGATGAATATTTAATTCAAGTTTTTAACCATAAGAGATTTTCTAACTTGAAGAAGTCTCTTGTTCTGTGTCTTGTTTAAACCCCTTGGATCATCTTTGTTGTTGTATAATATTTATTTTTTTAAAAAATGTTTTTATGTTTCTCTGTCTTAATCTGTTGATGGATTGTCCTTTCAGTCTGTCAACAGTGGCACATACTGATCTTTTTGTTATGGTAGGATAACACTCTAGGTAACATTATTGATAACATTCCTTTTTAAACTCAAAAGTGACAAAGTCACTAATCTTTTTCAAAGGCAAAAAGGCTAAAAACACTTATAGTATTTCCTTAGTAGCTCAGGGCACGGCGTTCGCTGCGACGATGCACTCTTGTCAAAGGGGGATATTATCTAGTGATTTTATACTAAGTATTAGGAACATGGAGTTCGCTACTACAGTGTTTCCTACTTGAACGGTACAAATCACTAAAACATGTTTACACTTTATAAGGACTCGGGGCACGGAGCTCGCTACTACGATGCTCCCTTGTAGATAAAGAAGTGTAAAATATGTTTATATTAAAGTGTTTGAAGATGAAGAACAAGCTTTTTATATCTAAATTATTAGATTTTCTTTGCCTAAAGTGTTCAAATTTGGCAAGCTTGTTATACCTCAAATGCTTATTATAGAAGCGTATCTTAGCCTCATGTGTTCAAAAATGAGGTCTATCTCGCCTTAATTGCCTTAATATAAATTCAATAAGGGATGTTTATCACGAATGTTATCTTAAGTGTTACCATCATTGCCATCAACACATTAGTGTGTGCTACATTCGTTTTTTTTTTTATTTTCAGAATTGTTTTTTAAATTTTCAAAGTTTGAAAGTCTTTTTATTTAAAGAAAAAGAGTTTACAATTTTGAAAAAGTCTAAAACAAATCTTTTACTTTGGTAAAATATAGTTGTAACAATTTCCCTAAAATTTAGGAATCTATCTTCAAATTTTTGAGAGATCGTTACATCATTAATTTTACCGTCTTAATTTTTTCTTTTCTTTTCTCGTTTTATTTATAAAAAAAAAAAAAAAAAAAAAAAAAAAAACGGATGTGTAGGGAATTGGTTTTGTGTGCTCGTAAATAGGGGGAGTTTAATTAGGATAGTTTAAATGTGAGTAAAAATAGGGGTCTTAGTTAATTTAGATGATAAGAGTTAAGTTTAAATTAATTTCCTCTCCTAATTCACATTCCTTAACCTCCTAAAATCCTATCCCTATTTACTCTCTCTTTCTCTCTCAAACGCACCTATATACTCCCTCCTCTTCATCGCTTTTTCTCTATCTCAGCAACCTTCCCCAAAATAAAAAATTGTTATCTTGTTGAAGAAAGACAGGTGTGCCATTTGGCAAAAATAGATGTCACTACATTGTGGCATCAAAAGTTTGGACATGCCAATTATCGAAACTTGAAGAACATTTTCAAGTATGAGGCTGTCAAAGGAGTCCCTAAACTGAATCTTAATAACAAAATGGTTTGTGGAGACTGCCTTAAAAATGAGGAGACTCGTGTTACCCAGTGTGCTGCCCAACACCAAGAGCAACACTTCGGGACAACACATTGTTTTCAGCTTTTGCACATGGACTTGATAGGTCCAATCGAGGTAGAAAGCTTGGGAGGTAAGAGGTATATTTTTGTTATAGTTGATGATTTCTCTAGGTTTTCTTGGATATATTTCTTAAGAGAAAAATCTGAAACTTTAGATAAATTTAAACTCTTGCACTCTAAAATCAAAAACATGTTTTGCTCACCTATTTTTCGTATAAGATCTAATCATGGAAAAGAATTTGCAAATGTTTCCTTTTATACTTTTTGTAAGAAAAAGGGGATAAACCATGATTTTTCGGTATCAAAATCACATCAAGGGAATGGGGTGGCCGAAAAGAAAAATAGGACATTGCTTGATATGGCCCGTGTCATGTTATTTTCAAAACGGATTTCAAAAAGATTTTGGGCTGAAGCTTTGAGCACGGCTTGTCACATTTCAAATAGAGTCTTTCTAAGACCTGGTTTAACAATGACACCCTATGAGATTTTGAATGGGAAGAAACCACATGTACATTACTTCCATGTGTTTGGGTGTGTATGTTTCATATTAAAAGACTGGGATTACTTAGCTAAGTGTTACTCTAAGAGTGATAAATGCATTTTTCTTGGATATTCTCAAGACAATCATGCATATCGAGTGTATAATTTAAGCTTGGGAACTATTCAAGAATCTGTGAACATTGTTTTTGATGATCTGTTAAGTGTTACAGATAAACCAGGTGATTATCCTCTCATGATACAGATGGAACAACCTCAAAGTGAATTTGACATTTATGTTGGACCAGATGTTGTCATAAGTGCTGGACCAGATGTTGGCCCCAGTGTTACCGCACCTGAGGCAACACCAGAGATAACACCAGAAGTCAGTCCAGTTGCAGAAAATGAAAATAATGAGGACTCCAATAGAGTAGATGATCCCGTCAGAAGAGTTCCCCCGTTGAAGATTCAAAAGAATCATCCTATATCCCAAGTGATAGGGAGATTAGACGAAGGGATACAAACTAGAGGTAAGGAACCGGTTAATTATCGAGACATGGTAAACCATTCATGTTTTCTTTCTAAGCTTGAGTCTAAAAATATTTTTTTGAAAGATGAATATTTAATTCAAGTTTTTAACCATAAGAGATTTCTAAATTGAAGAAGTCTCTTGTTCCGTGTCTTGTTTAAACCCCTTGGATCATCTTTGTTGTTGTATAATATTTTATTTTTTATTCTAAAAAAAAAAATTCTCCTTTTCTACCTCTCAAAATTCAACAATGGCTTCACCTTCCCAAAACCCTAACCAATCCGCACCTCAAGAGGAGTCACCGGGTGTTATCTCGGGTGTTACTTCACCTATGGACATATCTCCTATGGTTTCCAATATCTCTCCATCTATGGCCATGTCCATTGATGATCCTTCCATGGTTGCTACTTCAGTCCAACCTACCCCAACCGTGACTGCCTTTCAACCACCTGTTACCGCCACCATGAAACCCAAAAGAAAAGCCCCTTCTTCCTCCAAATCGGCTGCTTAACCCTCCAAAAAGAAACCACCGGCATCATTAATTTGATTTCTTCTCAACCAGGGGGAGATGGTGTGCTGGTACTAGTGCAGGTACAGGTGCTGCTATTGATGCTGTTGGTGATGCTGGTACAGATCGTGCTGCTGGAGATGCTGGCACAAGTGATGAGCCGGATGATGGAGAAGATGGAGAATAACCTTGTTTAAAGGTTGTTGTTGCCACTATACTTGGGCAATGGCTTTTATGGTACTTTTGAATGGTTTCAAAAACAATTTTCGTTTGTGGTGGTTTGGTTTTTAAAACAATTCGTATTTTAGTTCTTAATTTAGAACTTTAATACTTTGGTGGTTATGCTTTGGTTTATGACTTGTGGTTTTGTGGATTTTAAAACTTTGATTTACTTTTTGTTTTAAACTACTAATTGTTTTAAACATGGTTCTACTTTACAATTAGTATATTAAGTAAATTTTTGTTGTTTCGGTTAACTCCATGATTAAGGGGGAGTTAATCTTTGGTGAAATGCTCTGTTATACTGCATATGGTTAACTTGTTTTTGCAGGTACCAACACTTAGGTGATTGGAAAGAAATCTCAAATTAAGGGGGAGATTGTTAGTGTAGAACTGAGGTGTTACCTCAGGTGTTGCCCTGACAGTCTAAGTGCTGTGACGAGATTCTTTGTAATTTGATATTTCTTTCTAATGTAATTTTTATACTAATGTCCTAATATTATTTTCTAGATGTTGGTCCATATTTTCAGGTATAATAAAGTTGGTTTATGGAGCTTAAAATGTGGAAGAAAAATTAATGGAGATTTATTCATAATTGGCGAGTAAATGAAGGAGTTACAAACATATTTAACATGTGTTAAATATGTTAAATATGGAGAAGACCAAGTCCAAGGTTTGTTGCTGATCAAATGGATGAAGTACAAGGCGTTGGAAGCTTGGAGTACAACAAATGAAGGAGTTACAAACATATTTAACATGTGTTAAATATGGAGAAGACCAAGTCCAAGGTTTGTTGCTGATCAAATGGATGAAGTACAAGGCGTTGGAAGCTTGGAGTACAACAAGGTGATGCATAGACTTGGGCATGAAGTTTTCGGTTGAGAAAATCAAGGAATGAAGACCAAGTCTTGCACAAATTGTGGAGAGAAAGCTCACACATTATCCCCCACTCTCTCACATGTGAATAACAGCCCCAAGGCTGTTTATTTGAGTAGCCATCAAGTATTGAAGGCTATAAATAGTGCTTGGATGAGAAGATTGAAGACAAGCCAAAATTTACACACATCCATAGCACAAGAACAAAGTACTTCTTGGATCCTTTGTATCCTTCCTCCCATACACTCTTTTCCACACTCAAATACTTCGGGTTTGAGTGTGTTTTGGCTAGGATAGGATCATCGTACTTTGTTCTACTTTTGGTTCCATAGATCGTATATTGTACTAGCTATAGGGAACCTTTTGACTTTGTAATTGATATTGATTATAAATTTTTCGCCATTTAGGCATCTCAAGTTATATTTATATAACTTGAGAAAAATATATCTCTTGTGCTATTTATTTTTCCGCTGCAAAACTCTTATATTTTCGGGTGTGTGTATTCTGTCCGTCAGCGTGTGTTACCTGGGGTGTTACCTAACACTTGAGGTAACATCTGTTCTCAGAAAGCCTTTGACAAACATTTTCAGAATCATCAGGTATTGAGGCCGGAAAGTAGCAGCAGTTTTTTTTTTTTTTGAAGTAATCTGAAAACTTAAAATGAGAATAAAAGATAGAAGGATATGATGGTACCAGGCTAAACTCTCAAGGACTCCATCAAGTTTTTTTTGCTTTCTCTGGCACTCGAGAGACTAGGTTTCAAACTCTTTCGAAACTCGAAGAACCACAATCTTTAATCAAGACTTTTTCAGAAATTCGTGAGACTAGGTTTCGAACTCTTTCGAAACTCGCAAAGAATCACGTTCTGTTTCAAAGCCAATTCTAAGCATCGCGGAGCTAGGTTTCGACCCTTTCGAAACTCGAAGAATCACGATTTGTGTCGAAGCTATGAAACTTTTGGAGCCACGTTTTTGGCTCTAATCATGAACCAGGAAACTGATACCAACTGATGCAGAATCATGGGCACACCAACGTCATTCTGCACCTTGACACGATTACCACTATCAAGGCCACGTTCAAACTGTGTCAAGATTCGAACGATTCAATAATGGGATACGTAACCCTTGCACACCGAATTTGTATCATAATTCGGATAAGGGTGAAACCCTAGTTTCTCTTTCTTAGAGAAGACGTAGTTTTCAAAGAACATCAAGTTCTACATTTTTTTTATTCATCAAAAGTCTCCCAAAACTATTACAATCGAAAAGCTTAAATAATAGACTCGTTACTTGTTGACCAAGAATTTCCTAAATTACAAGAATCATACCATCTAAATAATACTACTATAAATAAACTCCTATCATCTAAGTAATACTAAAATAAATAAATAAATAAATATCCTAATATAAAAAGTAATAAATAAATAAACTAAAACTATTCCTGCATTAAGGAGGCAAACGGCAGTAAGCGTTACAAGGCAAGGTTGGTTGTAAAGGGCTTTCAGCAAGAGTACGGTATTGACTACACCGAGGTATTCACTCCTGTTGTGAAAATGACCACTATCAGAATGGTTCTGGGGTTAGTAGTGGCGGATAACTTGTTGCTGGAGCAAATGGACGTAAAGACGGCCTTTCTTCATGGGGATTTGGAGGAAGAAATTTACATGGTACAACCAGAGGGATATTTGTCTAAGGGTAACGAGGAACTGGTTTGCAGGTTGACTAAGAGCTTGTATGGCCTTAAACAAGCTCCTAGGCAGTGGTACAGGAAGTTCGATGGATTCATGCATGACATTAACTTTGTCAGATGTGAGGCGGATCATTATTGCTACTTCAAGAACACGGACAATGGGTACATAATCTTGCTGTTATATGTGGATGACATGCTAATAGCGGGCTCTAGCGTTAGAGAGGTAAACAGATTGAAGGCTCAGTTGTCAGAATGGTTCGAGATGAAGGATTTGGGGGAGGCCAGAAAAATCTTGGGACCGGAATAGGGAGTTGGGTAAGTTGGTTTTTTCACAAGCAGAATACGTTGAGAAAATCTTGACAAGGTTTTGCATGGAAGAGGCGAAGCCAACAGGGACACCATTGGGTATGCACTTCAAGCTATTCGAGAAGGACTCACCTAAGGGCAAGGAGGAGCGTGACAAGATGGAGAGGACTCCATATGCTTCGACAGTGGGGAGTCTAATGTATGCAATGGTGTGTACAAGGCCGGACATTGCACATGCGGTGGGAGTAGTCAGCCGGTACATGGGAAATCCAGGGAAGCAACATTGGGAAAAGGTAAAATGGATCCTGCGTTACTTGAAGGGTACTGCTGGTAAGGCTCTATGTTTCTCAAGCAAGGAGGTCGTGTTAGCGGGTTATGTTGATGCGGATTTGGCATCAAGCGATCTAGACAAGAGGAGAAGTACTACGGGTTATGTTTTCACATTGGTTGGTACGGAAATCTCCTGGGCTTCTAAATTGCAGAAGATCGTGGCTCAGTCGACTGCGGAAGCAGAATATGTGGCAGTGACCGAGGCAAGTAAAGAGATGGTATGGTTGCAGAACTTCTTGGGTGAACTTGGGAAGACGCGAAGTGGTAATGCTCTCTACAGTGACAGTCAGAGTGCAATACATTTGGCAAGGAATCCGGCGTTTCATTCTAGGATGAAGCACATTGAGCTGAGGTTTCACTACATCAGACATCTCTTGGAGAGGAAGATCTTAAGGCCGGAGAAGATATTGGGATCGGAGAACCCGGCTGACATGTTGACCAAGGTGGTAAACCTTGAAAAGTTGAAGCTATGTAAAGCTTCAATTGGGCTTGGAGAATAGGAGAGGGGGAAGGCACTACCATGATCGAGGTGAGCACTAGGACGACACCAATGATGAGTTGAAGACGGATACGGGGTTTGTATATGCGGTTGATATCTAGGTGGGAGATTGTTGGAGTAGAGATCCTCAAATGAACAAAAAGGGGAATTCCAGGCGGAGGAGCGAGCGGGCGCTTATTTGGACAGAAGGTTGGTCCTTCGGAAAATCAACATCAAGCGGGCGCTTGGGGTAGGCCAGGCGGGCGCCTGTCCGCTGACGGGATTTCGGGACTCCTTCTTTTTTAGGTTTAGATCTTATTCCAGGGCTTATATTTAAGCAATGTTCCACCCCCCAAACTCATTGTAACTCAGATTTAACATATTATAGTGCAAGATCCTGGCTTGGTAGTGCCCCCAGACGTAGTCAAACATATTGACGAACTGGGTAAACAATTTCTTTGTCTTTTCTTGCTTTGATTTCTTGTGCTTTGTTTGTGTGCTTTTTTGTTCTTGTGGGTTTGCTTGGGTAGTGGAGGGCCATATCTACAACAGTAATTTAAACGGTTGCTCAAAGTTCATTCAAAAATAACAACGAAAAATGACAAACTAACTTTTTTGAGACAGATGGTGTATATTCATGTAATAAGGCAGCTACCAAATGGTTATTGATCTATATAATTGTGTTTGCTTCAAGTAATCTGTATGTGTATATAAATATATGTCAGTATATGTGATGTATATATATATATATATATTAGTGTATAATAGATATATATTATATATATATATATATATATATATATAATATGTGTGTGTGTGTGTGTGTGTGTGTGTATGCACACACAATATATGTACTCCTCCATCCATTAAATGAAGCACTTTTGATTTAGGTGCGCGGATATTAAAAATGTGTAAGTGGTGTAAGTGTTGTGACTATGAAAAGTGAAGTAGCAGAGAGAAGTTCGGGTAAAAATAGTAACTCGGTAGTTGTTGTGAGTATGCAAGTGGGTCATTGAATAAAATATTTCAAATTTTCATTTAGAGAAAATACATTTCTTAATGGGACGCTCTTTTGGTAGAAGGTGCATCTTTTGTCATTCCGTCCTAGTTTAGGATTTTACTTTCATTTTCCGTCCGTCACATTCTAAGGTTCTTAGTTTATTTGTACGATAATGGAAAAGTATGAACAGTCTTTTGGACAATCTTGTCCTCAAAATTAAGAAGTGTTTGGCATGACTAAAATTAGACCTGTCAAAATAAAAAGTTAAGAGGTTTCTAACATGCTTCCATCCACTGGAAAATTAGCTTGTCGATGTTGCATCAGCGAAGGGATATCCCGGGAAAAGAAATCTTAGCTCGGGTGACAACATATCTTTATGATTAAACAAATATTACAACAAGTCCTCAAAGTTAGATACATCATTACAGCAAATAGTTCAAGAAGAGTACTCGAACCCTCAACAAAATATTACATCAAGGCCTGAAGCCATATACATACGCTACATAAATATAGTTCAAGAAGAGTGTTGGATAGATGATGGATTCATCAAGAAATGATAGTCATGTCAAGCATTCTTACGGGAATCCCACTGTCCAAATAGATAAACTGTTGAGAGTTGCAGGGA
>JAOWBW010002517.1:0-72940 GCA_026119855.1 Campanula takesimana | reverse complement strand
AAGCTCGCTCCGGCTCAATTAAATTGTACAGATCGTATAAAAATGGAGGAAAAGTTGAGTGCTTACCTGCGATCTTCCTCATCCTCGTCGGCCATGCCTGTTGAGAGCAGCGGCGCACACAAGTGTTTAGGGTTATTGATTAGATTTGAGTGTTTAGGGTTTGGAATAAAACGGGTGTATATATAGCTAAATTTAGTCTCCTTTTTACATAATTTTGAAAACATAACCCCTAACTATGAGGTCTGTCGCACATTAGACCCCTAATTATTGATAATTTTGACCTTTTGTGACACTTGACTTTATTCAAGTACTTGAATAATCCAAAACACTGTTAGGAAAAAAAAAAAAAAAAACAATGCTAGGGGCACAAAATAAGATCATAAAATCTTTTTCTCACAAGATGAGGTGACCATTTTTTATTGGTTGCGTCAATAATAGACCCGCCACACGCTAATTAAAAAACCAATAAAATCATTACACTTAGGATTTTGTGAGAAAGATTTTGTGCCCCTAGTATTATTAAAAAAATTGTCGAAAAAAAATCCAAATCAAAGAAGCTCACTCCAACTCCGTTAAATTGTACGTATTTGTTTTTTCTCCGTCCAATTTAATTTACGAGAATGTTTTATTTATTTATTTTTATTTTTCAAAACTTTTGTTTTATACTTCCTCCCTCTTGAAGATATCATCACCACTTTTAGTATTTCGAACTTCCATTATGTTATGATTTTTATCTTTGTCTTGAAGCAGAGATGACCAAACACGTTTTCGGTTCCATTTCTGAACCACCGGTTTCAGTTCTGGAAAAACTTGAGCCGTAACCGAACCGTTTATCTTCCTGTTACGGTTAGGAACCGCCGGTTCACGTTTTGGAACCGCCGGTCCACAGTTTCTTATTTTCTTTTTAAATTTTAATTTTTTAATCAAAAAAATAATTTTAATAATTTTTTATTACCAATTTTTTTACTATATTTTAAAAATTAAAGAGGCACGTTCCTCTTTTCTTTTATATACTCAACAATTTTGTATTATTTTTATTCACTAAATTTGGCTAAAAATTCAGTCAAAACTCAACTTTTCTTGTCAACTTTCCGTTAGTAACGCTTAATTCTGATGAAACCGTGCTAGATATATAATGATTTTGACGGTTTTTGATGGTTTTCTAACGGTTTTGATGATGGTTCCAGTTCGGTCTAGGCGGTTTATGGCAGTTCGGAACCGCCGGTTCACGATTTTCAGATGGGATGAACCGGAACGACCCGTGTTACAAACGTCCCCGGTTCACACGATTTCGGTTTTCGTCAAGGTTTAAGGCGGTTCTGGAATTTCCGGTTTTAGTTCCGGTCCGCGTTCCGGTTCCGTTGGGCCATCCCTATCTTGAAGTAGTTAATGTAAATATGGTAGGTTGTTTGGATGAAATTTGAAAGAAATTTGAAAGAACCTGTTTTAACTACTAAGTGAGACCACAACAATAATGTGCAAATGTCATGGTGGTTTAAAAATAAAAAATATACAACTAAAATAAATCGATATATATTAAAAGTGACACGGAGGTATAAGCGGAATTCGCCATGTGGACCGTTTAGGACTAAAGAATGCTTTTGGTGAAGCCATGTCATCACCATTCTTATTGATAAGTGACTCTTGATATTCTTATTATTAGCTAATACTATTGTTCATAATAATAGTTATTAATATTACCTATTACTATTAATAGTATTAGTAACTTAATATTATTGAGTCTTGGGATAAGTTTGACTATTACTATTATAAGTATTAGTTAACTATAATAGTTATTGTATAAGTTAACTATTATATAAGTTAACTATTACTATTAATAGTATTAGGCACGATCTCCAACTCTTCCAAGAATCTCAAATGGGCCAATATACCTCGGTGCTAGCTTGCCTTTCTTCCCATACCTTCGAATCCCCACTTTAGGTGAAACCTTTAGAAACACGAAATCACCCTTTTCAAACTCGAGATCTCGTCTTCAGTGATCGGCATAGCTTTTCTGTCTACTCTGAGCGGTACTCAAGCGATCCCGAATAAGTTTAATCTTCTCAACTGACTCATTAACCATCTGAACACCCCAAATCTTTGCTTCTCCCACTTCAACCTAACAAATCGGAGACCGACATTTCCTCCCATACAAGGCTTCATACGGAGCCATCCCAATACTAGACTGAAAACTGTTATTATAAGCAAATTCCACTAGAGGTAAATGGGAATCCCAAGAATCTGAGAAGTCAACAGAACAAGCTCTCACATATCCTCAAGAATCTGAATAGTTCTTTCTGACTGACCATCTGTCTGAAGATGAAAAGCTGTACTGAACCTCAATTCGGAACCCAAAGCCTTCTGAAACGCTTGCCAAACCGAGATGTGAATCTAGGGTCACGATCAGATACAATGCTCACTGGGAATCCATGCAATCTCACAATCTCATGAATATACAAAGTCGCAAGCTTCTCCATCGAGTAGCCAATATCAATAGGTAAGAAATGAGCAGACTTTGTCAATCTATCCACGATTACCCAAATTGCATTAAATTTTCTACGAGTACGAGGCAATCCAGTTACAAAATCTATCGTAACATGCTCCCTTTTCCATTCCGGTATCTCTAAAGGTTGAAGTAAACCTGCGGGTCTCTGATGTTCGGCTTTAACTTGTGACAAGTCAGACACTTTGACACATAATCCGCTATTTCCCGCTTCATATTATTCCACCAAAAATGTTGCTTCAAATTCTGATACATCTTTGTACTCCTCGGATGAATAGTATATCTAGACTTGTGGCCCTCATCAAGAACTTGGCATTTGATCCCATCAATGTTACGCACACACAATCGACCTCTAAAACTCAATACCCCTTCAGAACTAAGGGAGAAATCTTCAAATTTTTTATCATTCATTTTATCCACAATCTTCATTAACTCTGGATCATCCTTCTGAGCATCCTTTATCTGTTGAATGAAAGTTGGTGATACTTTAATATTCGCAAATATAGCTCCATGCTTTGATTCATAAGGACACCAATCTCGAGCATCCTCTAACATCTTCCATTCTCGAACCATCAATGAAGCTACATAAGATTTTCGGCTAATGGCATCAGCTACTACATTTGCTTTACCCGGATGATAAGAGATAGTACAATCATAGTCCTTCAGTAACTCCATCCATCTTCTTTGCCTGTTATTCAACTCTTTTTGTGAGAAAGATACTTCAAACTTTGATGATGGGTAAAAATCTCAAATTTTGCTCCATAAAGATAATGTTTCCACTTGTGCAACGCAAAGACAATAGCCGCAAGTTCCATGTCATGGGTAGGATAATTCTGCTCACTCGGAGTCAACTTCCTTGAAGCATACTCAATCACCCTTCCATTCTACATTAGCACACACCCGAGGCCTTCTTTAGAAGCATCACTATATATCACCAAATCATCATTTCCATTAGGTAGTGCGAGAATAGAAGCAGTAGTCAATCTCTTCTTCATTTCCTCAAAACTGAGTTGGCACTTGTCATTCCACACCCAAGGCACATTCTTTTGAGTCAACTGAGTCAATGGAGTTTCAATTTTAGAAAACCCTTCAATGAATCTTTTGTAGTACCCAGCTAACCCCAAGAAGCTTCGAATTTCTGACACTGATTCTGGCCTCTTCCAACTCACAATAGCCTCAATCTTGGATGGATCAACTGATATGCCGCTATTAGAAATCACGTGCCAAAAAAGATACTTCATCAAGCCAAAAAGCACATTTACTGAACTTCGCAAACAATTGTTCCTCCCGAAGAATAGATAATACCATTCGCAAGTGCTGCTCGTGTTCCTCCCGAGACTTTGAATAAACAAGAATATCATCAATGAATACAACCACGAAGGTATCAAGATAAGGTTTGAAGACCCGATTCATCATATCCATAAAGACAGCCGGAGCATTAGTCAACCCGAAAGGCATAACAAGAAACTCATAATGGCCATATCTACTACGGAAAGCAGTTTTAGAAATGTCTTCAGAACGGATTTTCAACTGGTAATACCCACTCCTCAAGTCAAGTTTTGAAAAGACAACCAACCCTTGAAATTTATCAAATAAATCATCAATATGAGGGAGAGGATATTTGTTCTTCACAGTTACCTGATTCAGCTTCCGATAGTCAATGCACAATCTCAAAGACCCATCTTTCTTCTTACAAACAAAACTGGAGCTCCCCACGGTGAAACACTGGGTCAGATGAATCCCCTATCGAGCAATTCTTGTAATTGAACCTTCAACTCTTTTAACTCAGCTGGAGCCATTCTATACGGTTCTCAGATATTAGAGCTGTACCTGGAAGCAAGTCAATACAAAACTCGATTTCCCTATCGGGAGGCATAGCATACTCAGAAGAAAATACATCTGAAAATTCTTTAACAATAGGCACATCCTCTATTTCAGGAACCCTTTTAGTAGTACCAAGAACACTGGCCAAGAATCCCACACAACCACGATTCAATAACCTTTTAGCCTTCACATAAGAAATGATACGAATCTCTTTACCCCAGGGAATAGCCTCAAAAGTAAATTCAGGGACATTAGGATAGAAAATGTGACCACCTTTTTAAAACAGTCAACAGATGCATGATATTTACTCAACCATCCATACCCAAAATAATATTAAATCTTGTAATGGCAGGATAATTAAATCAGCAGGTAAAACATGATCACGTATATGCACATAATAAGAATGCAAACACCTTATTGGTCACCAAATACTCTCCTATAGGAGTAGACACCTCTAACACATAAGGTAGAGATTCAGAAGACAAATGCAATCGAGAAGCAAAGTGCACAGACACATAAGAATGCGAAGAGCCAGGGTCTATAAGTGCTCGTGCCCTCAAACTAGACACAAAAATTATACCTCCTATCACATTAGAAGAATCTGAAGCCTGTTGTTGAGTGATGGCAAAGACACGACCCTGCACCTTAGACTTCCCTGAAGAATCCCTCTTCTGGCCCTGAGAAGACCCAACTACACTTCCCGAAGACTGATTCTTTAGCCTGGGACAATCTCTCTGATAATGACCCAACTGACCACAGTTCATGCATTTACCTTGTTTCTTCCAACATCTTTCCTCAGAATGCCCCTCTTTCTGACAATAGTTACAAACCCTTTTTGTTCTGACTCCCTGAAGTGTTACCTTAATTTCTGTTACCCGATTGTCCTTGAGAAGATCCCCTAAACTGTGAAGATGCACCTTGAGATCCTCTACTATCACCACATTGTTGTTGTTGTTTCTCCCCTGTCCTCTTTGTCTTCCTCCACCCGTTGCCTCCATCTTTTTCTTATGTTCAACAATATCATGCTCCACCTGGTAAGCACGATCAATTGCATCCTGCAAATCCTAAAATTTGTGGGAGATAAGCTGTGTTCTGATAACTGGTCTTTAATCCTTTCACCAACCTCATTGTCTTTCTTTCTTCAGTTGCCACCAAATATTGATAATACCTAGCCAATTCAGTGAACTTTGCAACATATTCAGCTACAGTCATCATATTTTGCTCTAGATTAAGAAATTCCACCTCTTTTCTGTCTTGGTCCACCTTAGGAATGAAACGATCTTTGAATCTCTTCACCAAAGTTTCCAAACATATGGTACATGCGTCTCATCCCAATTATCATTCACCGCTTTCCACTAATACTCGGCCGCTCCAATCAGTTATAAGTTGCAAATCAGACTTTATCCTCTTCCTAACATTGCAAAACATCAAAGATCTTTTCCATAGCTTCAATCCATCTCTCAGCTTTAGTAACATCGGTCTCTCCATCATATCCCATAGGCTTCATTTTAAAACCGTTCTAACCCATATCTTGGTGGTGCCTGTTCCCTCTCTTACCTCTGATCATTGATTGTTTTCATTGCAGCTTCAAACATGCCTTGGAACATTATTCGAGCCTCTTCTCTAGAATTATCTTGCCCCGAAGACCCGGACTGATCTTCTTCTGTCCCAACCATTTTCAATATGTACCTGCATAAGACACTCAACGTTACTCACTCTATACACTACTACCCTCTTAGGTCATTTAGTCATTCTAGACCATCTACAACCTAGCTCTGATACCAACTGTCGCGCCCCAGACCCGTGGTCCTATTTGGCCCCACGCTCGGGACACGATTGGAAGACGTCATAAAACACTTTTGAAATTTTTTCGAAATATACTTTCATAAAGTTTAACAAAATCAACACTTGAAGTTCAAAGACTTCCATTTAACTTTCAAACAAACTTTACAAACAAATTTCACAACGAAAGTACTTAGCCCGAAGGCTTACAACCTTCTATAGAAATGTACATACACTAAAATTATCCAAAATATAGGTGTTACAAGATGATGAAGTCACGGAAACCTACCCAAAAGGTTATACATCTATGTAATGTAGCCTTTACAAAAAATCCCAACTCTTACCACTTTAACGTCCTCCCGTGCCAAGTGTCCTATCCCTTGGACTCGCCTTTTTCTAAGGAAAACAAATAAACAAGGAACGGGGTGAGAATAAATCTCAGTAAGCTACTAAGAATGCAACTACGTTTCATGCTAAAATGATAATCCTAAAGAACAGTATCATAGCAATCACATAGCATATAATATGAGAGGCAAAGCCAACTCATCATACCACACATACAACGGTTGTAACACTCATAAGTGGATACCAAGCCAAGGTTTACCGAAAGAACATAACCGTCTGAGAATACCATCTGAGAAAACCAGTTGAGTAGCACAAATAGCTGAAGCCGGGATCCCGAAAACCAAATCATAACCATAAGAACCAAATTAATAACGGGGGGAATATAAGACAAAGTCATAACCCAATGCTCACACAAGGGAGCTAGCTCATCCCATCCAAGGCCAATCTGGACTGGGAAAAAGGGTTACCAGTGGAAGACCTTATTGTGAACTTGGCTCGTGTGCCACGATAATCCCTTCCACTGCCCGACTCGATAACACAAAACTAGCTAGACTTTCAACCAAAGCACTGTAATGAATACTTGCTTAAACAACAACCGGGGGCAATGATTCCAAAGTAGGGAACCAAGCCAAACACATCACAAATTGCACACGAAAGAAGCACTCATAAAGTGTTCACAACCATCATGAAATAAAGTCACAACACATTCTTGCACACACTTGAACACGATCCTCAACAACCATGAAAACATCCCAAAACACTCATCTAATTTCCCTAGACCATCACTTAATGTTTTGACAATTACTAACCTCTTACACTTAACTTGGAACAAACTATCAAACTCAGGTAAAGTGTGCGGCCACCCAAACTGGGTGTGCGGTCGCCCACTTGCTCTGTTTTCATAAACAAAACTAGTCTGATAGATGTGCGGCCGCACGCCCTTAGTGGGCGGCCGCCCACATCATCCGGTAAGCTCAAACTAGGCTGTTTATATATACTCCCTTCGTTTCACCATCCCAAAAGTACTACCCAACTTCTGTCTTACTGAACATGAACCAAAACAACTAAATTCAACTACACCAAAAGAGCTCTTTACACATCCAACATCAACTTTCACTAATAACATCACAAAACAACATTCACCACACAAAGTACCATACAATATGTATATGAACATTTTATAATAAAAGGGGGAATAGTAACTTACCTATTTCCGGAAAAGTATCGAGAAAATAATATTTGATCGGGTAGGAATACTATACTCAACACCCTGAACATTTTGGTATAATTAGATTTTAAAATGGAGTAGTAAATTAAAAGAAGCAAAATCAATTGTGAAACCCTTACCTTTTCTTCCATGAGTGATAGAGTCGGCACGATTTATAATGACGCCTGGTCAAATTTAACCCGTCTCCTTTACATCGATCCCGAAGTTGATGTACCGTTGGAGAAGTGTGATCGTCTTTACCATCAGGATGCCTATAGTGTTGAGGCTCGGGCCGCGCATTCTCTCATTCCATTCTCCGAAGGAAGTCTTAAGGTTATTAAGGCGATGGATCGTAAGGCCAACAGACCCGTGTGGGAACCTCCAGAGCTGGCGCCTGATAACTTTGAGAAGTTGCTGGAGCGGACTGAGGACGAGGCCCGCGCCGATGTGGATTAAACTATAATAACTTTATGTTTATCGGGTTGTAAAGCCGGTTTGGCTTGGAACAGTTGTTTTAAGTATTTGTTTCTCACTTAGCCCAGCATCTTCTGGGGGAGTTTTAAACACTTTTTGTTTGTCCAAGTACTCGTATGCCTGGGCCCAGTGTTGACCGGGGGGCATAAACACATTATTTGTAGGGATTTGTAATCCTCGGTTTGAGGCGTTTATCCCTTGTTTTCTTAACTTGTTACACAGTTAAGTGTTATCTCGTTATTTGTTCATGTTATTTTATCTCGGTTTAAGATGTCTCAACAGGCTGAAGTGACGGGATGTGCTAGCCGGTTTAGGCTATGCTGCCGGCTGTGGTCGACCACCGTTATGGGCTGTAACGAGTGTTAAATGCTCGATTTTGTAAGGACTACTCATGGCTAGTCTCAAATTGTCATGGGGACTAGATGTAATAATCTTAACCCAAATTTGAGAGCACTGGCCGGCATAATTAGGTTTTAAATGTAGCCGAGTCAGGCTATGTTTGTAGGCCGTGGTCGTTCACCGTTATGGCCGTGACGAGCGTTAGGAGCTCGGTTTGTAAGAACTAATTCGTGGTTAGTCTCAAATTGTCGTGGGAACTAGATGTATTAATCTTAACCCAAATTTGAGAGCACTAACTAACAGAATTAGGTTTTAAATGTAGCCGAGTTAGGCTATGTTTGTAGGCCGTGGTCGTTCACCGTTATGGCCGTGACGAGCGTTAGGAGCTCGGTTTGTAAGAACTAATTCGTGGTTAGTCTCAAATTGTCGTGGGAACTAGATGTATTAATCTTAACCCAAATTTGAGAGCACTAACTGTCAGAATTAGATTTTTATTGTCTTGAGTCACCGACGTTTAAGTCTTAACTCGGAATGATGATCTCGGCATTGCTAAGTAATGCCCGGATTGTGCTCAATAATCAGATTTGTAAAAAAGGAAAACTTTTATTGATAATAATAAACAAATTGGTAAATGCTATGAACTAGAGACTGCAAATCTAATCTAGAAAGCATAGAGATAGATAGGGTGCCGAGGAGCTACTGATAGTATTTCCTCAAGTGTTCCGAGTGCCATGGGTGTTTAAGCTCTTTTCCTTTTGGAGTTTTGAGCATGTAGGTTCCTTCTCTGATAACGTGAGTAACAATGTAGGGACCTTCCCAATTTGGAGAGAGTTTATTTTGCTGAGCCTTCAAGTGTGTCGTCTCGATCTTTCTGAGTACCCAGTCACCGACTTCAAAAACTCTTTTCTTTACCTTGCTGTCATGGTAGGCCTTGGTCTTTTGCTTATAGTTTATCATTCTGAGTTGAGCCGTCAGCCTTTTTGCTTCAACTAGGTCTAGGTCTAGGAGTCGGTTGTATTCATTGACTACCTCGTCATAATTGGATACCCTGAAGGTAGGTAAGGCCATCTCGGCTGGAGCCATAGCTTCTGATCCGTAGGTTAATGCAAAGGGAGTCTCCCCAGTTGGCCCCCGAGTGGTTGTACGAACTGCCCATAAAGCAAGGGGAAGATCGTCCAGCCACTTTCCTTGACTTCCTTTTAAGCTCTTGGTTAGGGCTTTCAGTATTAATTTGTTCGCTGCCTCGGCTTGTCCATTGCCTTGAGGATGACTGACCGATGACTTTTTATGTTTGACTCCTAGTCTGTTCAATTCTTCGGTGAAAGCGTCAGAGAACTAGAGGCCGTTGTCAGTCACGATAGAATGTGGGATGCCGAACCGACACCATATATAGTCATGGATAAAGTTGATGGCGTTCTCCTCTGTGATTTTAGCCAAGGGCTTAGCCTCCACCCACTTGGTGAAGTAGTCGACCGCCACAATTACGAACTTGTTGCTTCCCTTTGCCAAGGGGAAAGGTCCAATGATATCGACTCCTCACATGTCAAACGGCCATGTCGGTATGATAAGACTTTGTTCTACAGGTGGCACCTTTGGCAGGTCTGAGAAGCGCTGGCATTTGTCGCACTTTTTTACGTAAGCTTGGGTTTCTTCTCTTAAGTTAGGCCAGTAGTAACTAAGCGTGATTATTTTATCAGCAAGGGTTCTGGCCCCCGGGTGTCCTCCACAAACTCCTTCATGTACCTCGGCCAGAAGTTTCTCGGTATCTTTAGGAGAAACACATCTTAAGAGAGGCCTGGAGATGACCTCTGATATAGAATGTCATTCCAGACTATGTACCTGGCCGTCTTTTTCTTTATCGTTTTGGCTTCTAACTCGTCTTCCGGTAGTCTGCCCTTCTCGATGTAATCCTTGTAATCATCAATCCAGTTTCTCTCTTCATCATCTAGAATTAGGATTTCTAGTCTTTCGTAAGCTGGTTGGTCGGCATAGATGATAAGGGGATTGAATTCTTCTGATGTGGCCATCTTCGATAACAAGTCGGCCTCCAAGTTGTGTTCCCGTCCTACTTTCCTTATCTCCCAGAACTCCAAATTCTTAGTGAGATTCATGACGAGGTCCCTATACTTAGTTAGCATGTGGTTCTCAGTGTTGTACTCACCCTTCACTTGGTTTACCACCAGTTGGGAGTCACTGTAGGCCACCAGTTTATTCGCACCAAAGAACTTAGCCCTTTTTATTCCTAATATCAAGGCTTCGTATTCCGCCTGGTTGTTTGAAGCTGGGAATTTAAATCTGATGAAGTCACGGGCCACATGTTCGCCGCCTGGACTCGTTAAATATACACCGGCTCCACTTCTTCCTTTTGTTGTTGATCCATCTGTGTACAGGATCCAACAGTCTTCAGGCAATTCATCTAAGGGCTCTCTGTCCATGGGAAACTTCCTTTTCCTTATGGTCGGTGTACGTTCCCTGGAGAACGCGGTCTCAACTAGGAAATCAGCCAAGGGCTGCGCCATCAATGTCTTCCTCGGCTTGTAAGTGATGTCAAATTCTGTTAACTCAATGGACCAGTTCAGCAATCTGCCCGAGCTGTCCATCTTGTGGAGGAACTTTCTGAGCGGCGTGTCGGTATAAACCGTGATGGGATGAGCGGAGAAGTATGCACGTAGTTTTCGGGCAGCAATGACTAAGGCATATGCTATCTTCTCGGCATTATATTATCTGCTCTCGGTATCTGACAATGCTTTACTTACATAGTACACCGGCTTCTGAATTCCATTATATTCTCGTACTAACACGGCCGCCACGGCTCTGTCCGTTGCTGCAAGGAATACGGAGAGTGTTTTTCCCATAATCGGACTGCTGAGCAATGGGGGTGAACCCAAGTATTCTTTTATTTGCTGGAATGACGCTGAGCATTCTGTGGTCCACTCGAAGTCCTTTGTTCCTTTCAAGGCTTTGAAGAAAGGCAACGACTTTTCTGTTGACTTGGCGATAAATCTTCCCAGGGCGGCCACCCTGCCATTCAACCTTTGAACCTCTTTTACACACGTCGGCTCTTTCATGTTGATCAAAGCCTGTATCTTCTCCGGATTTGCCTCGATGCCTCGCTGGGAAACCATGAAACCGAGGAACTTACCTGTCGTGACCCCGAAAACATATTTACTCGGGTTGAGTTTCATGTCGTTCTCTTTCAGATTTCTTATAGTCTCTGCCAGGTCCGGGACGTGGCTTCCTGACTTGGTTTTTATTACCATGTCGTCAATATAGGCTTCCATGTTCCGACCAATCTGGGATTTGAACACCTTGTTTACCATCCTCTGATAAGTTGCGCCGGCATTCTTGAGGCCAAAAGGCATCATCACATAACAGTAGATCCCTCCTGCTGATTGGAAGGCGGTCTTTTCGATATCGTCCTCGGCCATTTTGACCTGGTGATAACCAGAATAAGCGTCTAGGAAGCTCAAGGTTTGGTGTCCAGCTATGGAGTCGACCAACTTGTCTATTATGGGTAGAGGGTAGCTATCCTTGGGGCATGCTTTGTTAAGATCTGTGAAATCAACACACATTCTCCACTTGCCGTTTTGTTTTTTTACCATTACGACATTAGCCAGCCACTCGGGGTATGTCGCTTCTCGGATGATCCCGGCCTTCATCAATTTATCCATCTTGGTCTGTATTGCCTGTTCTTTTTCTACAGAAAAGGCCCTTCGCCCTTGCTTGACGGGTTTGAAAAAACTGTCCACCTTTAGTTTGTGGAGAGCAATGGCTTCTTTAACTCCCACCATGTCTTCAACTTTCCAAGCAAACACGTCTAGGTTGTTTTGAGCAGGTTGACGATTTCTGCTCTTTCTTTCGGGGGGAGTTGTTTTCCAATTCGTACCTTCTGTTCTGGGTAGTCGGGTTGATGACGACCTCATCCAACTGATCGACTGGTCTTAGCTCGGGACCGTCCCTGAACTCCAAGGTTTCCACGATGATTTTCTTTACTTTTTCCTTGTCTTTGCCTTCCAGGCTCAAATTCTCCATATCTAGGAGTCTGTCAATCTCGGCGTCCATGTGGGCGGGTATTGTGGCCCCCAAGCTTGGGACGAGGGCGAGGTCAGAGCCACTCAGCTCGTTCGAAGCTGCGTTCATGGAGATACAACCGAATCCTTCCATACCATATGTCACCTCGGTCTCTATCATGGTGTTTTCAGCATCCAGTACGACCCATTCCTCAGGTATGTCTACCGTTATCACACCGATGTTAGGGGCTGATGAAGTGACCGTGGTCGACTTCGATATAGTGATATTTCTTTCTGGAGTGTCAATTTCCATCTTGATTTTGCCTTTCTTGACCTCATCACGTGCTCTAAGAAGTGTTTGGGGTTGCCGAGGACGCAGCCTACGCCTTCTGGGGTTGGGAATTTCACCCTTTGGTGAGGGAAGGAGGCAACCATTCCCAGTTTTCCCTGACTAGGAGAGCCGAGGATGGAGTGGTAGTCACTTTCCAAGTCCATGACGATGAAGGTGATTGTGGCTGATGTTTTGTAGAGGTACTCAGCGACTTCTAGTATCAAGTCCACGGTTCCCTTAGCCTCGGCTTTGTGATTTGTAAATCCCTCTAGTCTCCCGTTGTAAGGGGTGAGCATGGTGTCTGGCAACTCCATCTCTTTGAAGGTTCTGTAATAGAGCACGTCTTTAGCGGCCCCAGAATCTATTAAGAGCCTTTCCGACTCGCAGTTGTCGATTCGACCTGTGATTACCAACGACTGTTCTCTCATGGCCCTGTTTCCGGCCAGCTCGTTAGGGGAGAAACTAATCACCTCCTCCCCTTTGTGAATCCAATGGAGGATATGGAAAACCTTGCTTAGCTTATAGATCTGCTCTTTTAACTTGGTGTTGGAAGGGATTTCCTCCCTAATTACACCAATCAGTTTTGCCTGAGGTGGCCTGTCTTCGCGGTCATCCGTTTTCTCATCCTCTCTCAGACGTTTGTTGTCTTTCTTTGCTAAGTACTCATTTAATTTCCCCTGATCGGCCCACCTTTGTAGTATTTTCTTTAAGGCAAAGCATTTATCCGTCTCATGCCCGTTATCTCGGTGGTAGGCACAGTACTTACTGGTGTCTCGTGGGAACTTCGGGTTATCTTTAAGGGGTTTTGGATTTGGGAGATTCACCAGGTTCATGATCTCGGAAATCGGTTTGGTAAGGGGGGGGTGAAGACCTCAGTCGGTCTCGTTCGGTTCTTCCCTCGGTTTTCACTTCCACTGGTTCCCTGGGCCGAGTTAGGAGTGAGTGGCCTACGTTCCCCTTCTCGGTCTCGATCTCTGTATCCGGACATCAGTTTCTTTTTTTTCCTCAGCAGTGGCTGTCGCGTAGGCCATCTGGTATAGCTCAGACTTCGTACGAGGTTCTTTTACCGATAATTCATAGGTGAGCTCGTCTGATCTCTTCCCATTATAGAAGCACATTATGATTTCCCTGTCTGTAAGTCTCTCTTCTATTGAGTCAGCCAAGTCTCTGAACCTATTGTAAAATTTCATAGTCGACTCGTTCTTTCCCTGAACTATGTTTGCCAGATCCGACAATCTTTTCTTTCTAGCTCCGGCAGTGGCAAAATACTCTAGAAAACTTGACTTCAATTTGGAAAAGGAGTTGATGCTTCTTTTCTCTAAGTCCATAAACCAAGACCTGGCTGCTCCAACTAACGTACTAGAAAAGGCCTTGTAAAGTACGTCGTCTTTGTTGGAAACCAAGGCCATCATTCCTTCGAAAGACTGGAGGTGGTCCATGGCATCTGAACTGCCGGAATACTTGTCCAGGTGGGGAAGCTTCAACTGGGGATTGGGTGGAGAATCCTTTATCCACTGAGCAAACGGACACATTGCTTCGTAGTCGGTTTTTGGCTTCCTTTGCCTCTGGTTCATCTCTATATTGTCCATCCTCTCCTGCAAATCCAATATGATCTGCTCACTAAACCCTGAGCTGCGATGGGAGCTTCTCGGCCTGTCTCTTTCTCTGTCTCGGCCCCTTCCAACAACACGACTTGTGTCTGGATTATCACGAGGCCGTCTCGGAGGAGTATGATGAGGTGGATCCTCTCTGGGCGGGACTTGATCTTGATTTTTCCATCGCCGCCTTTCTCCTAGAAATCTCACATCTGGAGATTCTGCCTCCTCCTTCTCTCCTACGGTTTATTTGATCCCTCAGATCTCTTCCATCAGGATTAATTGGGCCAAGTCGACCTTCTAGTCGGCTTGGTGGAGCAGCTCGATTTCCTGGGGGGGTGTCACGCGGTTCCTGATGACGTCTGTCCTCAGTGCGTGTGTTCCCCCTTCAGTCACTTCTTTCTCCACCTCCCAAAGCTCCTCTCGTGCCAGAGGGCTGGGCGAAGGGTGCCAAGGAGTGGTCAGGATCAAATTCTAGAAGGTCTCTCTGGGCATCAGCTAGTTGCTGAAGGGTTGAGAGATTCTGATGTAACAATGCCCTTCGGTCAATTGGTGCTGGCCTAGAAGGGCCAGCCTCGGTTAGCTGAGGACGTGAAGTCGTTCGCCTCCGTCGTCCATACTGGTGAGCAATTTCAGGTGCCGGTCCTCTGGAACGGGTGTGCATCCCGCCTCCCTGAGGTGGAGGAGGGAGGCCTTGATTCGGAACATTGTCATTTGCCACGTTAGGAGGTGGAGGATTGAGATTAGCGTCTGGTGTTACGCTAGCTTCCCGACCGTCGACGTGAGTTCTAGACATGGGGAAATTTATGGTTTTCCGAAAGAGATTCTCCAACGACGTTTCCCGGCAATGGAACCAAACTGATGCTGCCAAAAACGTGTAGGATCAGCCCTCCGTCCAGCGGTTCGGATAAATCCAGCAAAGAGATTTCCCCGTTCGGATCTGCGCACAAAGAACAAACATAAACTGCGCCGGCGCTTCACCGGCAAAGGCCCTCCGGTGTGAGAGTAAGAATACGGGTGATATAAAATAGAGAAATCAATTGACTAGTTTAGAGCCAAAGAGTTCATTACCCATCTCATATTGTGAGGACCTGTTTTTATAGGCGCGGATGAATGAGTCCTAACTTTTTAGAGAAGCTAGGGAGCCCGTATTACTGTGGGACTCGTATTCCTTGGAGATAGACTCCAGATAAGGATGAATGGTATCCCATTTGTCTTGTAGAAGAGATATCCTTGTTCAGATAAGGATCTTCACTGTTAGAGTTGTAATCAAACTCTGTAAGTGGATTTCCTGTGATAATGAGAGGTTTTTGATATAACTCGGCCCGTCATCCAGCTCGGCTCGTTCTGGAGGCCGGCAAGGAATTAGGCCTCTTGAACTCGGCCTAGGTAAGGGCTGCCTATTCGGCCTGATGTATGTCGGCATATAAGATTGTGGGCCTCTTTGGATGGGCCTTATGGTATGTGAGCCCAGAGTATATGGGTCCCATTTAACCAAGTCGGTTTATGTCGTTCATTTTTGAATTTTGGATGGTGATATAAATAACATTGGTGGTGGTTATGATGGTGGTGATGGGGTGAGGGTTGGTGGTGAATGGTGAAGAAGTTGAGGATGGTGGAATAGTGTGGTGCTAGTGGTTAGTGGGTGGGTGGTGGATGGTGGACTGGTGGTGGAGAATGACGGTAGTGTTGAGACAGTGGCGGGTGGTGATTGTGGTGTTAGAATGATGAAGATGGTGTTGGTGATTAGGGGTGGCAATTTGTATCCAATGGGTATCCCCATTAAGATTTTGTCACGATTTAAAGTGTTGTACATTGTATCACGTACAATAGTTTAAAGCATGATTTTTTTAATGGATAACACCCATAAGGTAACCGAAACACCCTTTTTTCCACACCTATTGTTGATGGTTAATGGGGTTATAGATTTCGTTAAGTTTTCTACATATAAGGACTTATTTGAATTTTTTTGGTCAACTTTGTTTGTATTAGTTAATACAAATCCCATGCCCTGCGAAAAGTCTCTCATACCCCTAAAAATGTCATGTGTGCTGTACATGACCTAAATTTCGTTAAATTTTTAACACCCTATACATTTTTACATCACATTGCAACAAAAATACATTCATAGGAACCGAATTTGAACATTTACATATTGGATAACCAATTGCAACATCTTGTAAAACTCACGTAACCAAATTGCAATTACCCCATCAATTAATGATAACTTTTTGTGACATTTAACCTTATTGAATTCCTTCAAAAAAAAAAAAACCTTATTGAATTATCTAAACAATCCAAAACAATGTTTCAAAAAGAACAAAATCCAACAAGGAAGCTTGCTCTGGCTCCTCAATTAAATTGTACAAATTCATTTTTTTCTCCATCTAATTATAATGAAACTTTTTTTTTTCAGTTTTGCGAAACATGTGTTTATACTCCCTTCATTCCATTAAGATAGTCCCATTTTAGAGCGTGATTGTTGAATACACATACTTAGAGCAAAAAGTCAAGAAAAAAATTATTGTTATTATTTTGAACTTTCATTGTGCTTATTTTTGGAAACAACAGACCTCTGTGACGATGTCATCAGCATTTTGAATATTTTGAACTTGCGATGAATGGTTTTTATCTCCTTTTTGTTGGATGAAATTTGAAAGAATCTATGCTTAGCGATCACAACAATATATGATGTGACAGTTGAGGTACATAAAGGTGGTATGTCACGATGGTTATATAAAAAATGTATCCGGCTGAAATAAATATAGTATGAATCAAGATCTGTAGAGAGTGTGTGCAACAGAACAATCAACAATATCAAGAATCTGAATAGTTCTTTTGACTGACCTCTGTCTGAAGATGAAAAGCTGTACTGAACAATTCGGACCCAAAGCCTTCTGAAACGCTTGCCCCGAGATGAATCTATCACTCAGTAATGTTCCTTCCATGTCTACTCATGAATAACAAGTCGCAAGCTTCTATAGTACAATATCAATAGGTAAGAAATGAGCAGACTTTGTAATCTATTTACCCAAATTGCATTAAATTTTCTACGAGTACGAAATTCAGGTTCATAAATCCATAATTACCTTTCCATTACTTTCTCTAGGTTAAGTAAATGTATGTTTTTACTTCATTACAAGTAGACAGGACAATAATCCGCTATTTCTTCATTTATTCCACCAAAAATGTTGCTTTTCTACACTTTGTACTCCCAATGAATTTACAACTTGTTACTAATCAAGAACGCATTTGATCATCAATGTTGGTCCAATCGACCTCTAAAACTCAATACCCCTTCAGAATAAGGGAGAAATCTTCAAATTTTTTATCATTCATTTTATCCACAATCTTCATTAACTCTGGATCACCCTTCTGAGCATCCTTTATCTGTTGAATGAAAGTTGGTGATACTTTAATATTTCGCAAATATAGCTCCATGCTTTGATTCATAAGGACACCAATCTCGAGCATCCTCTAACATCTTCCATTCTCGAACCATCAATGAAGCTACATAAGATTTTCGGCTAATGGCATCAGCTACTACATTTGCTTTACCCGGATGATAAGAGATAGTACAATCATAGTCCTTCAGTAACTCCATCCATCTTCTTTGCCTGTTATTCAACTCTTTTTGTGAGAAAAGATACTTCAAACTTTGATGATGGGTAAAAATCTCAAATTTTGCTCCATAAAGATAATGTTTCCACTTGTGCAACGCAAAGACAATAGCCGCAAGTTCCATGTCATGGGTAGGATAATTCTGCTCACTCGGAGTCAACTTCCTTGAAGCATACTCAATCACCCTTCCATTCTACATTAGCACACACCCGAGGCCTTCTTTAGAAGCATCACTATATATCACCAAATCATCATTTCCATTAGGTAGTGCGGGAATAGAAGCAGTAGTCAATCTCTTCTTCATTTCCTCAAAACTGAGTTGGCACTTGTCATTCCACACCCAAGGCACATTCTTTTGAGTCAACTGAGTCAATGGAGTTTCAATTTTAGAAAACCCTTCAATGAATCTTTTGTAGTACCCAGCTAACCCCAAGAAGCTACGAATTTCTGACACTGATTCTGGCCTCTTCCAACTCACAATAGCCTCAATCTTGGATGGATCAACTGATATGCCTCTATTAGAAATCACGTGCCCAAAAAAAGATACTTCATCAAGCCAAAAAGCACATTTACTGAACTTCGCAAACAATTGTTCCTCCCGAAGAATAGATAATACCATTCGCAAGTGCTGCTCGTGTTCCTCCCGAGACTTTGAATAAACAAGAATATCATCAATGAATACAACCACGAAGGTATCAAGATAAGGTTTGAAGACCCGATTCATCATATCCATAAAGACAGCCGGAGCATTAGTCAACCCGAAAGGCATAACAAGAAACTCATAATGGCCATATCTACTACGGAAAGCAATTTTAGAAATGTCTTCAGAACAGATTTTCAACTGGTAATACCCACTCCTCAAGTCAAGTTTTGAAAAGACAACCGACCCTTGAAATTTATCAAATAAATCATCAATATGAGTGAGAGGATATTTGTTCTTCACAGTTACCTGATTCAGCTTCCGATAGTCAATGCACAATCTCAAAGACCCATCTTTCTTCTTAACAAACAAAACTGGAGCTCCCACGCTGAAACACTGGGTCAGATGAATCCCTATCGAGCAGTTCTTGTAATTGAACCTTCAACTCTTTTAACTCAGCTGGAGCCATTCTATACGGTGTCTCAGATATTAGAGCTGTACCTGGAAGCAAGTCAATACAAAACTCGATTTCCCTATCGGGAGGCATAGCATACTCAGAAGAAAATACATCTGAAAATTCTTTAACAATTGGCACGACCGAGCCAGTTTTAGGGCACGACCGTGCCAGTTTTAGGGCACGACCGTGCCAGTTTTAGGGCACGAACGTGCCAGAGCTGTCGGCCAGGAAATCTTGCACAGTAATTAAGTGATGGGATTTGGGTTTCCTAAGTCCTTAAGGGTTAAAGACTTATACCCATATAAATATCTCTTCACCAGCCATTGTATAAGATTGATTCACTTGTTTGGAGAAACATTATTATTGATTGAGATTGAGAATCAAGATCAATAATTCATAAAATCATATAGTCCCTCTTTGATCTAGCAGTCAAGATTAAGAAAGAGTTCTTAATATTCGTTCGCGTGTGGATATCCATAGAGGGTGATTCCGTTATCATCTTCCTGTTCGTGTTCCTGCTTTCGTGATTCGGAGAAGCGCGAAGAACCCAAGACTTAAAGATCAAGAAAAGAATAAACGCATCAAGGGTTAGTATTCTTGTATTCATTGTAGATGTATTTGTGAAAATCATATGAATGGATCTATAGGCTTTGGGTTTCATAAAATTTTAAATGCTATATTCCGCTGCGCATGTTACTATGAAACCCAACACATTTCTGGTAGTAATTCTGGTGGTCTTTACAAGCTTTCTTTCAATCCCTAATCTCCTAATAGTCATGTTGCACTTCTTGGAGAACGTTAGAGTCACGATACCTGGCATGCTCGCTTGGGTCATCCTTCCACCCTAATTTTTAAAGTTCTGTATCAACAATTTAATTTACCTTTGAGTAATAGATTTAATGAACACCACTCTTGTCATTGGTATCCTTTAGGTAAGTCTAGCTGTAAGTACCCCAATCTGAAACTGACCAACTTAGAGGAACTCTTAGCACCATTCAGGGATAAACTGATAGGCTGGGACCTCACTAGGATAAACCTAAAATTCTAGGACTGCTCTGGAATTAACTTGGAAAAATCCAGAAGCTCGCCATGCTGAGCCGTACGGATGGTTTGGACGCGGGAGGGGCCTAGCCGTACGGCTGGTTTAGGCACCCTCAGTCCCTATAAATTGAGACCCTTGCTGATCATTTCAGGGGGGGGGGGAGAAACATAGTTTTATAGGTGAAACTCTGCAGAAATACAATCTGAGTTAAACACCACCAAATACTTGAGTGAAAAGAGAGGAAGATAGGCCATAACCACCATAGGTGAAGCCTCCTTCTCCCCATCTTCTCTCCATCTCAAACTCTTTTGTTCTTGTTCATGTTATTTATTTACTTGCATTTCAAGCCTTGCACTTGTCAAGCACCTTTATATTGCAAGTCTTGTCCCTTCAAGCACCTTATATTCTTGTTATATGTATCTTGGAACCAAATCATGAGATGATTCAAGGTGCCTTCACATCCATGTATGTGATAAAGGGTTAAAACCTAAAGAAGATCATGATTTGTTAATTTCTTGTCTTTAAATAGCTTGATGATCCATTTTTATGGTGAAAGCATGCATCTTTATGTCAATATTGTTCATATTTGGCCATGATGATCATGTTGGGTGATAAAGTTCCAATCTTTATCATCCCAACCTTGATTTAGCCCAAAATCCCACATTTAGGTCATAAAGATTCAATCTTTATGTCATTTTGTTGTCCCTAAAGTTTTAATCTTTATGAAGATCCCATTTTGATGGTAAAGTTTGCATCTTTACTCATTAAAATGGTTATCTTGGCTCAAAGGCCACTTTCATCACCTTTTCTAATTTTTCTCTAATGATTGCCTCAATCACACCCAAGTCCATGTATTTGGGGTCCATTTAGTGATTAATGAGCATAGGAATGATGTCAATCAAAGCTTGTTTGTTAAAATGCAAACTGAAAATAAATAGTTCAGTCCAGTTTCAGCAGAATGCTCTGTTTTTGCTTGAAACTGGACATTTTCTCGACAAACTGTAAAATTCCCGGGAAGACCTTGCATAGCCGTACGGCTGGGTTGGGTCAGAGGGATGATTTTTCTTTTCTGCCTTATTTTTTCAAGATCTGTACAAATGAACCCCTTTTGTTCTGTTAAAACAAATAATCAGTTAACTTCGCAGTTTTTCGTTAAATACACACACACACACACACACATGCACTTTTCGTTAACAAACACAAGGGAGACTCGGCTTTGTCCGAGGCGGCTTGGGTGACTAAAACTCTTCCCAAGCCGTAACCTGACCTCAGAACTCATAAATCTCTAACAATTTTCATTTGTTGGGTTAAAAGTTAACAAATGTGGCGACTCCGTTAAGTTTGTGAAGTTACACGTGTTTGGCTTTTCTTCCTCGAACGAACCCGTTTCGCCCTGAGGGGGGATTCTTACACTAGCAAACTACCGTTTTATTCTAGAACATTTAATTCTTTGTATCTGCTCGATATGCTTCATTTAGATGTTTGGGGGCCTACCCCGATTAATTCTATGAATGGTTTTTGTTACTATTTATCTGTTGTTGATGATTTCTCTCGATTTTTGTGGATATTTCATATGACTCATAAATCTAATGTTACAAAAGTTTTCTCCACCTTCAGAACGCATGACAAAAATCAATTGTCTCGTAGGATTTTTGCCATTCACATCGTTAAAACCGTTCAGACTGATGGAGGGGGTGAGTTTACTCGTCGGGATTTTGTCAATTTCCTTTATAGAGTGGGTGTTAAAAACCAAATTAAATGTCCCTACACGCCTCAAAAAATGGTGTAGTGGAGCAAAAACATCGCCATATTGTGGAGATGGGATTGTGTCTTACAGCTAAAGCCAATGTTCCATTCGATTTTTGGTTGGAAGCCTTTAACACTGCCGTTTATCTTATTGATCGTCTCCCCATGTGTCAATATAAGTTTGTGTCTCCTTACGAAAAGTTGTGGAAACAAAAACTTGATTGTCGTTTTCTTAAAGTTTTTGGTTGTTCTTGTTTTATTTGCGTTGTCCCTACCAATGCACATAAACTTATGCCAAAATAAACATACTGCATTTTTATTGGGTATGATAATGTTCACAAAGGTTATCGTTGCATGGATTTGATTACTCGCAAAGTGTATATATCAAGACATGTGGTATTTGATGAGACTAATTTTCCTTGGCAAGATCCCAAAGTCAATAAATTGCTCACAGGTACTCAATGGGTGCCACTTTCAGCAACCACTTATCTTGATCATCACACTGGCCCGTCCTCTGGCCCTACTCCGGCTCCACCATCTGGCCCTCCTCCACAAACCAACGCATCTATACCAGCCGGCCAAGTTCCTTCTTAGCCTATTGGTTTTGGGCCGTCTCCTTTACAGCCTTCTGAGGCCTCCCCTTCTCGGCCCATCCTCAATAATGGTCCAGTACCCCTGCAGACCCCTGCTCCTTTGGGATTTTATTCCAATGGCCGTTCTAGTATTCAGTCTTCAACCGAGGTAGCTCCTCCATCTGTTATAGACTCCAGCACATATACAGATCCTGTTTCTGCAACTCCAGCTTCTGCCTCTGCCTTTGGATCTTCATCTTCTGCTTCTTCAACCCTTTCAGCAACTTTCGAGATGTCATGGAGATTTATGAAACTACCGCTCCATGCTTTGCCAGTGCTATCCAAGAATACCTACTTTATGAACCAAATACATTCAAGCAAGCTTCTAAATTTTCCCATTGGCAGGCTACGATGCAAGAAGAAATTTCCGCACTTCGTAAAAATGGGACCTAGTCTTTGGTTCCGTCTACTTCTCAAATGAATGTTGTCGAGTGTTGTTGGATTTTTAAAGTTAAATGGAAAGCTGATGGTTTGGTTAACAAACACAAGGCTCGTTTAGTTGCTCAGGGGTTCACTCAACAAGCAGGCCTTGATTATGAGGAGACTTTTAGTCCTGTCACGTCAAGCTATCCACCATTTGTACGCTCCTCTCTATAGCCGATTCTCAACATTGGAATATTCAGTAGATTGATTTTCGCAATGCTTTCCCTAATGGTCTTCTTCATGAGGAGGTCTATATGAAACAACCCCTTAGGTTTGTAGATCTTTCCTCATCGAATCATGTTTGCAAGCTTCACAAGGTACTCTATGGCTTAAAGCAGTCATCCCGTGCCTGGTTCCAATGCTTGCATGATTTTCTCCTCAGTCTCAGGTTCTTTAACAGCCGATCGGATTCCTCCTTATTCGTTTGACACAATTACTCGGGTTTTGTTTTAATCTTGGTTTATGTCGATGATATTATCGTCAGTGGCTCATCTTCATCCACCATCTCTACTGTCATTGATGCTTTATGTGCGACATTTGACAGTCGCCGTTTGGGAGATTTGAGTTTCTTCTTGGGATTAGAAGTAACTCGAGCTCGGAATACTCTTCAACTTAGGTAGTCACGTTATGTACAAGATCTTCTTACCCGGTTTAACACGACAAACTGCAAGCCTTCTTCTACACATCCCTCAGACTCAAATTTCTAGTCATGATGGTGATCCACTCCTTGATCCCACTATATACCGCAGTCTAGATGGTGGCCTTCAGTATATCTCTTTGACATGGCCTAATGTAGACACCTCGATCTCGCACCCCTTAAACCAACCTTTGAATCGGTCTAAACCCTAAAATGACCTAAAATCCTAGATATAGTGGTTTAGGACTACCGACCACCTTATCGGTGCATCGGATGGAAAAAACCGAGTCCGAGATTTTCATCAGGACTCAAAACCGAGAAAATGGGCGTATTCTCCGAAAATTGAGCGTTGGGACCCAGGAGCAACTTTTGTGGTTGACGCACAGATGAACGGGACACCGTTGCGTGCACACCGTAGCAGTTGCGGACCATTACGGAACGAAGAAACGGAGCCGGAAATGGTGCAAGTACACCCTGCACGGCCACACAAAACGTGGCCTAATGCTGCACAAACATGGGGTGAGTCATGCTTTGAAGGGCCAATCATGGAGCGACAAGTGGCCGAAAAAAATGGCCAGAAAATGCACTGTGGCCGTACGGCATGAGGGAGGAGTATGGCTCCCTCATAGCCGTACGTCTCTTCCCAGTTTTTCCATCAGATTTCTCTTCCTCAATAATTCAAGGCAAATGATGATATTCCCTATCAATTTCCATCACCTTTTTGCCATGAAATTCGGAAAGCAACCTCATCTCCCTCCTCTACCGTATAGTAGGGGCATTTTGGTCCAAAGAAAACCACCTCCCTCCTCCATATACCCCATTGTTGATCCAAGAAAGGGGAGATCCTACATTCTCTACATTCCCATCTCCAAACATTCTCCTCACTTTCTCCCTTGTTCTTACTACCACCACAACACAACCACAACACCACCATTCCTCCACCACATCTCCACCACAAAACAACCACTCCAAACCACTCAACAACCTCAAACAACTCTCCAAACTCAAGCAAACACAACACTACTCCAATCCAACCTTTCAAACAACTTCAAATCAAACTCAAAACTAAAGCCTTCCCTTGGAAGCAAAGGAAGAACACTTCCCCCCATCCTAATCTAGGTAAGAAGGTAAGAATAATATCTTGTAAAGTGTAAGAAATGTAAGCATTTGTATGCCTAGTATAGGGTCTAGCCATTAGAATGGCTAGATCCCCATCTTCTTCATGTAATCCATGTTCTAGGTTGTAAATCCTCATGTAAATATGTTGTAAATGTTCAAACCTCAGCTCCATCATGTATACATGTGTTTCATGTTCATTTTGTGTTAATCTCCAAGATTAAATCTCGAATCTAAGCATGACATGGTCCATTTGTCCAACATGTGCACAATCTGTCCACTTTTTCTTCTTCCATGTTTATTCATGTTTTGGTCCACATTTGTTCATAAATAAACACTCAATAATGTTAATAACATGTCAATGTTAAAGTTCCCCAAGTCTCATGTGTTGGTTTTAAGTTTAGACCATGTTTTAATGTCCATCTTCATGCTATATGTAACCATCCCAGTTTGTGTACCCTGTTCAGTTCATGTTTTCATGTCCATTTTACTCCATCATAACTTTGTTTATGGACTTAGATAAAAAAATGAAAGTTTTTATTATATATTTAATATGATGCATGCCAAGTTTCGTGGTCATATTCCAAGTTTAGGTCATGTTTTGAAAGATATTTTCGTAGCCCAGACAAGCTGTCCTGTTTGTGGCATTTCTGACCAAGCTGTGTTTGCATGGTTAAAACTCTATCAAAACTTGATTTTAAAAATGAGGTCAAAACATAAAATTTTTTATAATATGACTAAGAAAAATGTTCATGTTTTTTGAATAATTTTTTGACCTCATAAAAGGTCTTTTTCTAATTTTTGAATCAAGTGCTTACTCTTAGATAGATAATTTCCAGATTCTGACATCTAAATGTCAGAGGCCTTTTGAACCTTCTAAACATGTTTTATGGGTTTGAAGATTGGCACACTTCATATTTGATATGTTAGATTCAACTTTCATGCTTTGTGGTTTTCCATATTCCCAAACTATGATAGAGTAAATTTGCCATGAAAGTCTGACATGCTATGTGTTTACTGTTCTGGGCAGATTTCATATTTGTGTTCTTTGCATGATTTGAGCATGAAAATATAATACAAAAATTAATCAATAATTCCTATGTGTTCTCTAACATGTTGGGAGTAAATCCCAAGTTTGCCTTCTGGACTTGGATAGGTATTGGACATGTAAATTCCTCCATGAATAACAGGTGGTCCTGAACTTCAGCAACAACCATAAACTTGGACATTCATTTACAAGGGACAAGTCTCCCTTTTTTTGTATAATTTGTACATAATACCCTCTCCCCCTTTATGTGTTTTCCTTGTCTAAATTATTCAAAACCATTTTCGAAAAACAATCGGGAATCCACCCAAACCGATTCCCGGTTGAGACTTAAATGAATCGACCTAGATTAGGAGACACCTTTATACATAAACACACACATTTTCTAAAGTTAGGATATAAAAGGCATTTTCAAAAAGGCATATTAAAATCAAACGTAGGCGGAAGCATGCTAGAGACCGTAAGGGCGAGTGGAGTGCTGCTAATCACATTCTCTACTCGTAACTTAGCCCCCGAACCCACTTTCTCATTTTTCAAACTCAAAAAAAGGTTTTATCTATATTTTCCTTTAATAAAATGAGGTGGCGACTCTTCTTTATAAAACCAAAGTAGGGAAACCATTATGAGAACGCGAGCGCGGATAAGGTTTCGAGCGCGGGCTCCCACACCTAACACATTGCTTTCTCTGTCAATCAGGTTTGTCAGCTCATGCATTAACCCCGCACTACTCATTTGATCGCAACCAAACAAATCTTACGTTTTGTCAAAGGCACGTTTGACCTCGATCTCACTTTCCATTTGTCTTCATCCTTCTCCATATGCACATACTCTTATGCCGATTGGGCAGGTGACCGTGATGATAGACTGTCTACTACTGGTAGGGCTGTTATACAATTCGAGCTGACTCGAGTTCGAGTGAGCTCGAGTTGTAACTCGAGTTTGAACCGATTGTCAAGCTCGTTTGTTTATCGAGCCGACCATGTTCGACTAGTTAGCTCGTTAAAATCTCGAGTTCGGCTCGATAACTTCGTTAAACTGGAATTTTTTGTTTTCGAGCGGCTCAAACTCGACTCGATAAGCTCGAACTCGACTCAATAAGCTCACTAAGAACACATTTTTACAGAAAAAAAGCTTAATCTCGAGCTCGGCTCGTTAAAACTCGAGTTGTTCACGAACAGCTCGCGAGCTCGATTCGACTCGAGTTTGAACAAACAAGTGAGCTCGAGCTCGAGCTTGATACCCCAAAGCTCGACTCGGCTCGTTTACAGCCCTAACTACTGTTGCTTGCATCTTTATTGAGCCTAATCTCATTTCTTGGATGGGCAAGAAGCATTCTAGAGTTTCTTGTTTGAGTAGTGAAGCTGAGTATCGTGCTCTTGCTACCACTACTGCGGAACTACGATGGTTCTGATATCTCTTTCGAGAGTTACATGTTCCGTTTATTCCATTGTCGTTATTTTATGACAATCTCTCTGCGCTTCACATGGCTTGCAATCCATTTTTCCATGCTCGCACTCGCCATATAAAGATTGATTACCATTTTATTTGTGAGTTGGTTACTTGTGGTTTTCTCTGTCTCTATTATGCTTCAACGGATGACCAACTTGCTGATAGCGTCACAAAAGGCTTGTCCAAACCCATGTTTCAAGCTCTTTCTACCAAACTTCATCTTCTGTACGGATGGCTAGCTTGATTGGGGGGGGGGGTATTAGACGTAATATTCTTTGAGTATTTGTATCCTTGTAAATAAGGATAGTAGAGTTTTATTGTGACTAATATTGTAAGTATTTGAGTCCAAATATTGTACTCCCACTGTCCCTATTTAAGGTTCTTACTTTCCTTTTTAGTCTGTCCCAATTTAAGGTTCTTACTTTACTTTATTACCTAAAATGGAAAGCGGGACCCACTTGTCATTCTCACAACAAAAACTCCCTACCCACTTTCTCTCTCTTACTTTACTTTCCACACTCACAACATTTATTTTTTCTTAATCTCCGTGTAAAGTCAAACTAAGAACCTTATAGTGGGACGGAGGGAGTAGGTGTCATAGAGAGTCCATAATTACCTAGTTTCCTAGTTTCCTTTCTCTAGGGTTTTTGATATATATTGTATTGTTTCTATCATTATCAATAACAAGGAAATAAGTTTCCCAGCCGTGTTCTTCCTTTTGTTCCATGATCGTGTATGATTTTCTACAACTTTTAACTATCCTAATGAAAATTTACAGTTTGTTATTGATACACCATTATAAATACTATTAATACCATTTTTTAAATTAAAATTTATAAATTTAAAAACAACATTAATTATTGCTCAAAGTTCATTCAAACTAACAATGAAAAAAAAGGAGAGAACAACTTTCAGGGAGTACATACGTGTATATATATATGTGTGTGTGTGTGTGTGTGTGCGCCAACCTCAGTTTGAACAAGTTTTTGTTGTGTACACTCATGCATTCTCATCTTGACATTTACATATGTGTATAGGCTAACGCGGCATCAGGGACGGCCGTGCATGGTGAATGCAAGCTGAAATTCTTGGAGCTGAAAGCAAAAATAACATACCGCTTCATAGTATTCAAGATTGAGGAGAAGCAAAAATAGGTCATTGTGGAGAAGGTTGGCGACCCTGCCCAAAGCTATGAGGATTTTGCTGCAAGCCTACCCAGAGAGGAGTGTCGATACGCTGTTTACAATTACGATTTCGTGACTGAAGGGAATTGGCAGAAGAGTAGGATCTTTTTCATTGCATGGTGGTGTCAGTTTCAAAACAGAGTTTCTTATGATTTACTCCATCCGTCCCAGAAACATAGTCCCATTTGACTTTTCATGGTAATCACAACTCACAAGTGAAGAACTTTTTGAGACAATGAGAAATGGCAAATGAGAAGATCATTTTTGGGTGACTATCCTGCTTATATATATATATATATATATATATAGATAGATATAGATAGGAATAAACTGCTGAATTGACCTGTGTATTATTTGAGATTATCATTTTTATTTTTGTACTGAACATTTAAAATAATTTAATTGCCGTAATTTGTAGGTACACCCATTCGGACAAGTTTCCAGTTCAGAACAGATCTACTACTACTTAAACAGAGCTAGTCGTGTTGCCATCAGTTGACTTTGAAGAAAAAAGAAACATAGAGAACTAAGTTTGATTCTGGAATATCAGTAAATACATGTTGAGATGAAGCCAAGGATCACAGGTTTTTGCTGGCTGCCAAACATCAACATAAACGTACTCCCTCCATCCCGAAATGATTTTCTCATTTACCATTTTTCATTGTCCCAAAAAGTTCTTTTCATTTCTACACTTTGGGCTTACATGTGCATAAACACAACGTGATTTGTGAAGAAAGTGTTCAAATACTTAAAAAGTTTGAATAGTCAAATATAAAGATTGTAAGAAGAATTGTATCCCTCCAGCATGAAACTAAGACCACTGTACCTCTATGGCCCACACTAAGATAAAACGGTTACATGTACTGAGAGTGGCAAAGAAACTGCCTAAGATATACGTCCATTCTAGGCAAGGCTCACGTGAAACTGATTATACTTCTACGGACCACAGTAAGATAGAACAGTTACATGCAGCGAGTGCGGAAAAGAAACTGCCTAATAGGTGCTAATCTATATCTATATAATATATAAAAGCGGAGTCAAATGTCATTCATACAGCGCGCCACGTGGCTTTATGACATGGAAATCCATGTGGCGCCATCTTATTGGATTAAGCAAGTATTCAAATGTGCATTGATCGACCAAACTATCCTTCTATCTATAAAACAATATAAGTAAATTTTGAATTTACTCTAAGCTTTTTTTTACATGTAAGTAAATTTTGAATTTTGAATTTACTCTAAGCTTTTTTTTTACATGTAAGTAAATTTTATGATATTAATAGATGAGCTCTAGACGAGGATTTGAACATATATATAATTTACTAAAGAGCGTGCAAAAGAATAGAACTGAAGAGTCTTACTCTCGGCAGACAGCGAAAAAGCTAAGGCTAGAGAAATAATGTTATGCAAAACCATTTCCTAACTATCTTTCTAATTTATAGGATAAAATCTGTACCCTAAAACATAGTTTAAGACAAAGACTAATGGTTTGTTTGCAACAATGATATGATTTTTCTAATTTCACATTAGAATTACTATATTTGGTTTTTGATTGTATAAAATAGGCACAAAGGTATTATCTTAAAATTGTGACAATAATACAGATTAGTTAAGGAAAGAATCCGAGAAACCATGTTGGTGGAGATAAAAGTCCAAGTTATTTTTATATAATTTATTTATCTATCTTAAATTATACTCTCTTCGCCCAATTCAAAATAAGATTTTTGATCCTAAAACAAGCGGAATCAAATGTCATTCATACAGCGCGCCACGTGGCTTTATGATGTGGAAATCCATGTGGCGACATCTTATTGGATTAAGCAAGTATTCAAATGTGCATTGATCGACCAAACTATCCTTCTATCTATAAAACAATATAAGTAAATTTTGAATTTACTCTAAGCTTTTTTTTACATGTAAGTAAATTTTGAATTTTGAATTTACTCTAAGCTTTTTTTGTTTACATGTAAGTAAATTTTGTGATATTAATAGATGAGCTCTAGATGAGGATTTGAACATATATATAATTTACTAAAGAGCGTGCAAAAGAATAGAACTGAAGAGTCTTACTCTCGGTAGACAGCGAAAAAGCTAAGGCTAGAGAAATAATGTTATGCAAAACAATTTCCTAACTATCTTTCTAATTTATAGGATAAAATCTGTACCCTAAAACATAGTTTAAGACAAAGACTAATGGTTTGTTTGCAACAATGAAAAGATTTTTCTAATTTCACATTAGAATTACTATATTTGGTTTTTGATTGTATAAAATAGGCACAAAGGTATTATCTTAAATTGTGACAATAATACAGATTAGTTTAGTTAAGGAAAGAATCCGAGAAACCATGTTGGTGGAGATAAAAGTACAAGTTATTTTTATATAATTTATTTACTTATCTAAAATTATACTCTCTTCGCCCAATTCGAAATAAGATTTTTGATTCTAAAACGAGGATTAAGGAAAACTAATACTCCTTCCGTTCCTCTTTTGTATGATAAGTGGATCCCATTATTATAAAGTATTAAAATATTTCAATTTTTGAATTTTGTAAATTAAAGTGGGACAACCAAAATAGCAATTTTTGTAGATTAAAATGGGATGTAGAGAGTTTTTTCTTTTTGGAAAAAGTGATTTAAAAAATAAGTGTTGTGAGTATGAAGGAGAGGGAAAGTGAGTATGAATAATAAATAAAAAATTGTTGTGAGTATGACAAGTGTGTCATATTAATAAAAACTTTATATTTTTCGATATCCACGAAAAGTCATATTTCAGATGGGACAGAAAATGTATTATGTAATAATTATTGTTACTATCCCCGTCGAGTATCGACGGGTTACAAACTAGTCTCATGTTAATGCCGAGGTGCTAATCTCGTGTTAGCGCCAATAGTAATGTGAGTTACACAGGAAATGTGCACCAGATTTATTCAAAGAGTCCTAAAATCAGTGTCCACTTTTGATCATAATCACGAAAATTGGCCACTCTTATTGGGGCGGAGGTAGTATCCATGACATTACAAGAAAACTTATTTTGCTCTATTCAATAACAAATTTAGTTAATTATGGTAAAATCACAACATAATATAGATCACCAAACCAATTTTAAAAATGGAACTCTCTACATGGGGACATCCAGAAAAGGAAAAAGTAACTCTTTCAAATGAATGTTGGTTTATTACTCCAAATACTTTCCACTTCATCGTTATGTTAGTGGATTTCATGGTCGTCCAATTGAATTGCATTATTGGCAACCAAGCCTAAAAGATGAGAACAAGCTTTTATAAAATTAAAGAAACATTAATTATTATTAGGACCGGTTAAATTCCTTTTGCTTTCAGGCCATTTAACTAAATATTAACAAAACTCTAAGAAATCCGCTCCCCTAATCAAGAACAACAACTATATATAACAGGCTTGAAAGAACAAAGGTTACAACAGCAACAACAACAACAACAAGAACAAGAACTACAACTACAACTACATCTACCACTACAACTACAACTACCACTACAACTACAACTACAACAAAATAATCCGTGAGTCCATATATTTCAGGGACAAAAAGCTTGGTGTAGAAGGGCATTAGCAACTCCACATCATCTGCTTGGTACAGTTTGTTGGCCATCATTTCAAGAAGAAAAGTTCTCCAGGCTAGCGTTTAACACAAGATTTTGCTGTAGGGACACATTCTTCACATCTGATTTACTCAGAAAGTTTTCAATGTCTCTTAGTCTGATGTTGAAAACTTCGAGAATCTTTATTAGAACCATTTCATTGTGGTGTCATAAACTAGGAAATAAAATGGGGCCGATCTATAAGATTTTTCCATGTTTTGGAAACAGACGTGAATCGCAATAGTAAATATGATTGTAACCCATGAAAGGATCTCCATGATTACATCTATTGGAAGGTTGACGCTACTTGATTGAATGCTCTCCATCTCCATTCCTCACATAAAGCCGGGCACCGCTATGGGAGTAACTGGCGGTAGGAATCAGGCGGGTGTCGATAAATAAAGACCTAGGTCGTGTTTTAACAAAGATAGTTAATTCATTTGACTAAACTGTAACTAAATAATAGTTAAATTGCATCAGATGAGAGCAATTGATAATGTACAGTGTATCCACAGCATTTTATTCGTGTTTAAAGGAAATAATCAAGCATCAGTTTATTTTCAATAGCCATAATCTTGATAATCTAGTCATATACGCGTTGAAAGTAAAATTCTTCAAATAACTGGACTGCAACTCTACATATGCACCAATAGAAAAATTGAATAGAAATAACCGAAAAGACAGTTTCCGAACAAATCTATCTTACTTTTTATTTATTTCGAGGAAAAATCTTACTTACAAAATACATAAAACACATTCATTGAGAGCTAGATAGACATTTATTCTTTGTATATCAATTTAAGCGGAAAAAGTATAAAAATAGATAGAGATCCTTACTTGATATACCACGAACAACGACCATGTCTTTGCATTCCATACAACTTCCCGCTGCTCATCAACAATTCAATATCAGAAATTAAGCAAACACAAAAAGAAAGTGCAATAATTCTACAGAATTGAATAAACAGAAAAAAAAAAAAAAAAAAAAAAACGATTTCAATCTTGGATCCAAAAACTCAAGATTCAAACGAAATGTTAAGAATCACAAAATAATCTTAAAAAGAAATCCAAAAAAAGGAAGCTCGCTCCGGCTCAATTAAATTGTACAGATCGTATAAAAATGGAGGAAAAGTTGAGTGCTTACCTGCGATCTTCCTCATCCTCGTCGGCCATGCCTGTTGAGAGCAGCGGCGCACACAAGTGTTTAGGGTTATTGATTAGATTTGAGTGTTTAGGGTTTGGAATAAACGGGTGTATATATAGCTAAATTTAGTCTCCTTTTTACATAATTTTGAAAACATAACCCCTAACTATGAGGTCTGTCGCACATTAGACCCCTAATTATTGATAATTTTGACCTTTTGTGACACTTGACTTTATTCAAGTACTTGAATAATCCAAAACACTGTTAAGGAAAAAAAAAAAAAAAAATGCTAGGGGCACAAAATAAGATCATAAAATCTTGCTCACAAGATGAGGTGACCATATTTTATTGGTTGCGTCAATAATAGACCCGCCACACGCTAATTAAAAACACCAATAAAATCATTACACTTAGGATTTTGTGAGAAAGATTTTGTGCCCCTAGTATTATTAAAAAAATTGTCGAAAAAAAAATCCAAATCAAAGAAGCTCACTCCAACTCCGTTAAATTGTACGTATTTGTTTTTTCTCCGTCCAATTTAATTTACGAGAATGTTTTATTTATTTATTTATTTTTCAAAACTTTTGTTTTATACTTCCTCCCTCTTGAAGATATCATCACCACTTTTAGTATTTCGAACTTCCATTATGTTATGATTTTTATCTTTGTCTTGAAGCAGAGATGACCAAACACGTTTTCGGTTCCATTTCTGAACCACCGGTTTCAGTTCTGGAAAAACTTGAGCCGTAACCGAACCGTTTATCTTCCTGTTACGGTTAGGAACCGCCGGTTCACGTTTTGGAACCGCCGGTCCACAGTTTCTTATTTTCTTTTTAAATTTTAATTTTTTAATCAGAAAAAATAATTTTAATAATTTTTTATTACCAATTTTTTTACTAAAAGGTATAGAAAAAATGTTTTAAAAATTAAAGAGGCACGTTCCTCTTTTCTTTTATATACTCAACAATTTTGTATTATTTTTATTCACTAAATTTGGCTAAAAATTTAGTCAAAACTCAACTTTTCTTGTCAACTTTCCATTAGTAACGCTTAATTCTGATGAAACCGTGCTAGATATATAATGATTTTGACGGTTTTTGATGGTTTTCTAACGGTTTTGATGATGGTTCCAGTTCGGTCTAGGCGGTTTATGGCAGTTCGGAACCGCCGGTTCACGATTTTCAGATGGGATGAACCGGAACGACCCGTGTTACAAACGGTCCCGGTTCACACGATTTCGGTTTTCGTCAAGGTTTAAGGCGGTTCTGGAATTTCCGGTTTTAGTTCCGGTCCGGTTCCGGTTCCGTTTGGCCATCCCTATCTTGAAGTAGTTAATGTAAATATGGTAGGTTGTTTGGATGAAATTTGAAAGAAATTTGAAAGAACCTGTTTTAACTACTAAGTGAGACCACAACAATAATGTGCAAATGTCATGGTGGTTATAAAAATAAAAATGTATGCAACTAAAATAAATCTATATATATTAAAAGTCGACACGGAGGTATACGAATTCGCCATGTGGACCGTTTAGGCTAAAGAATGCTTTTGGTGAAGCCATGTCATCACCATTCTTATTGATAAGTGACTCTTGATATTCTTATTATTAGCTAATAATATTAGTTAATAATAATAGTTATTATATAAGTTAACTATTACTATTAATAGTATTAGTAAACTATAATAGTTATTGTATAAGTTGACTATTACTATTAATAGTATTAGTTAACTATAATAGTTATTGTATAAGTTAACTATTATATAAGTTAACTATTACTATTAATAGTATTAGGCACGATCTCCAACTCTTCCAAGAATCTCAAATGGGCCAATATACCTCGGTGCTAGCTTGCCTTTCTTCCCATACCTTCGAATCCCCACTTTAGGTGAAACCTTTAGAAACACGAAATCACCCTTTTCAAACTCGAGATCTCGCCTTCAGTGATCGGCATAGCTTTTCTGTCTACTCTGAGCGGTACTCAAGCGATCCCGAATAAGTTTAATCTTCTCAACTGACTCATTAACCATCTGAACACCCCAAATCTTTGCTTCTCCCACTTCATCCTAACAAATCGGAGACCGACATTTCCTCCCATACAAGGCTTCATACGGAGCCATCCCAATACTAGACTGAAAACTGTTATTATAAGCAAATTCCACTAGAGGTAAATGGGAATCCCAAGAATCTGAGAAGTCAACAGAACAAGCTCTCAACATATCCTCAAGAATCTGAATAGTTCTTTCTGACTGACCATCTGTCTGAAGATGAAAAGCTGTACTGAACCTCAATTCGGAACCCAAAGCCTTCTGAAACGCTTGCCAAAACCGAGATGTGAATCTAGGGTCACGATCAGATACAATGCTCACTGGGAATCCATGCAATCTCACAATCTCATGAATATACAAAGTCGCAAGCTTCTCCATCGAGTAGCCAATATCAATAGGTAAGAAATGAGCAGACTTTGTCAATCTATCCACGATTACCCAAATTGCATTAAATTTTCTACGAGTACGAGGCAATCCAGTTACAAAATCCATCGTAAGATGCTCCCTTTTCCATTCCGGTATCTCTAAAGGTTGAAGTAAACCTGCGGGTCTCTGATGTTCGGCTTTAACTTGTTGACAAGTCAGACACTTTGACACATAATCCGCTATTTCCCGCTTCATATTATTCCACCAAAAATGTTGCTTCAAATTCTGATACATCTTTGTACTCCCGGGATGAATAGTATATCTATACTTGTGGCCCTCATCAAGAACTTGGCATTTGATCCCATCAATGTTAGGCACACACAATCGACCTCTAAAACTCAATACCCCTTCAGAACTAAGGGAGAAATCTTCAAATTTTTTATCATTCATTTTATCCACAATCTTCATTAACTCTGGATCACCCTTCTGAGCATCCTTTATCTGTTGAATGAAAGTTGGTGATACTTTAATATTCGCAAATATAGCTCCATGCTTTGATTCATAAGGACACCAATCTCGAGCATCCTCTAACATCTTCCATTCTCGAACCATCAATGAAGCTACATAAGATTTTCGGCTAATGGCATCAGCTACTACATTTGCTTTACCCGGATGATAAGAGATAGTACAATCATAGTCCTTCAGTAACTCCATCCATCTTCTTTGCCTGTTATTCAACTCTTTTTGTGAGAAAAGATACTTCAAACTTTGATGATGGGTAAAAATCTCAAATTTTGCTCCATAAAGATAATGTTTCCACTTGTGCAACGCAAAGACAATAGCCGCAAGTTCCATGTCATGGGTAGGATAATTCTGCTCACTCGGAGTCAACTTCCTTGAAGCATACTCAATCACCCTTCCATTCTACATTAGCACACACCCGAGGCCTTCTTTAGAAGCATCACTATATATCACCAAATCATCATTTCCATTAGGTAGTGCGGGAATAGAAGCAGTAGTCAATCTCTTCTTCATTTCCTCAAAACTGAGTTGGCACTTGTCATTCCACACCCAAGGCACATTCTTTTGAGTCAACTGAGTCAATGGAGTTTCAATTTTAGAAAACCCTTCAATGAATCTTTTGTAGTACCCAGCTAACCCCAAGAAGCTACGAATTTCTGACACTGATTCTGGCCTCTTCCAACTCACAATAGCCTCAATCTTGGATGGATCAACTGATATGCCTCTATTAGAAATCACGTGCCCAAAAAAAGATACTTCATCAAGCCAAAAAGCACATTTACTGAACTTCGCAAACAATTGTTCCTCCCGAAGAATAGATAATACCATTCGCAAGTGCTGCTCGTGTTCCTCCCGAGACTTTGAATAAACAAGAATATCATCAATGAATACAACCACGAAGGTATCAAGATAAGGTTTGAAGACCCGATTCATCATATCCATAAAGACAGCCGGAGCATTAGTCAACCCGAAAGGCATAACAAGAAACTCATAATGGCCATATCTACTACGGAAAGCAATTTTAGAAATGTCTTCAGAACAGATTTTCAACTGGTAATACCCACTCCTCAAGTCAAGTTTTGAAAAGACAACCGACCCTTGAAATTTATCAAATAAATCATCAATATGAGTGAGAGGATATTTGTTCTTCACAGTTACCTGATTCAGCTTCCGATAGTCAATGCACAATCTCAAAGACCCATCTTTCTTCTTAACAAACAAAACTGGAGCTCCCCACGCTGAAACACTGGGTCAGATGAATCCCCTATCGAGCAGTTCTTGTAATTGAACCTTCAACTCTTTTAACTCAGCTGGAGCCATTCTATACGGTGTCTCAGATATTAGAGCTGTACCTGGAAGCAAGTCAATACAAAACTCGATTTCCCTATCGGGAGGCATAGCATACTCAGAAGAAAATACATCTGAAAATTCTTTAACAATTGGCACGACCGAGCCAGTTTTAGGGCACGACCGTGCCAGTTTTAGGGCACGACCGTGCCAGTTTTAGGGCACGAACGTGCCAGAGCTGTCGGCCAGGAAATCTTGCACAGTAATTAAGTGATGGGATTTGGGTTTCCTAAGTCCTTAAGGGTTAAAGACTTATACCCATATAAATATCTCTTCACCAGCCATTGTATAAGATTGATTCACTTGTTTGGAGAAACATTATTATTGATTGAGATTGAGAATCAAGATCAATAATTCATAAAATCATATAGTCCCTCTTTGATCTAGCAGTCAAGATTAAGAAAGAGTTCTTAATATTCGTTCGCGTGTGGATATCCATAGAGGGTGATTCCGTTATCATCTTCCTGTTCGTGTTCCTGCTTTCGTGATTCGGAGAAGCGCGAAGAACCCAAGACTTAAAGATCAAGAAAAGAATAAACGCATCAAGGGTTAGTATTCTTGTATTCATTGTAGATGTATTTGTGAAAATCATATGAATGGATCTATAGGCTTTGGGTTTCATAAAATTTTAAATGCTATATTCCGCTGCGCATGTTACTATGAAACCCAACACATTTCTGGTAGTAATTCTGGTGGTCTTTACAAGCTTTCTTTCAATCCCTAATCTCCTAATAGTCATGTTGCACTTCTTGGAGAACGTTAGAGTCACGATACCTGGCATGCTCGCTTGGGTCATCCTTCCACCCTAATTTTTAAAGTTCTGTATCAACAATTTAATTTACCTTTGAGTAATAGATTTAATGAACACCACTCTTGTCATTGGTATCCTTTAGGTAAGTCTAGCTGTAAGTACCCCAATCTGAAACTGACCAACTTAGAGGAACTCTTAGCACCATTCAGGGATAAACTGATAGGCTGGGACCTCACTAGGATAAACCTAAAATTCTAGGACTGCTCTGGAATTAACTTGGAAAAATCCAGAAGCTCGCCATGCTGAGCCGTACGGATGGTTTGGACGCGGGAGGGGCCTAGCCGTACGGCTGGTTTAGGCACCCTCAGTCCCTATAAATTGAGACCCTTGCTGATCATTTCAGGGGGGGGGGGAGAAACATAGTTTTATAGGTGAAACTCTGCAGAAATACAATCTGAGTTAAACACCACCAAATACTTGAGTGAAAAGAGAGGAAGATAGGCCATAACCACCATAGGTGAAGCCTCCTTCTCCCCATCTTCTCTCCATCTCAAACTCTTTTGTTCTTGTTCATGTTATTTATTTACTTGCATTTCAAGCCTTGCACTTGTCAAGCACCTTTATATTGCAAGTCTTGTCCCTTCAAGCACCTTATATTCTTGTTATATGTATCTTGGAACCAAATCATGAGATGATTCAAGGTGCCTTCACATCCATGTATGTGATAAAGGGTTAAAACCTAAAGAAGATCATGATTTGTTAATTTCTTGTCTTTAAATAGCTTGATGATCCATTTTTATGGTGAAAGCATGCATCTTTATGTCAATATTGTTCATATTTGGCCATGATGATCATGTTGGGTGATAAAGTTCCAATCTTTATCATCCCAACCTTGATTTAGCCCAAAATCCCACATTTAGGTCATAAAGATTCAATCTTTATGTCATTTTGTTGTCCCTAAAGTTTTAATCTTTATGAAGATCCCATTTTGATGGTAAAGTTTGCATCTTTACTCATTAAAATGGTTATCTTGGCTCAAAGGCCACTTTCATCACCTTTTCTAATTTTTCTCTAATGATTGCCTCAATCACACCCAAGTCCATGTATTTGGGGTCCATTTAGTGATTAATGAGCATAGGAATGATGTCAATCAAAGCTTGTTTGTTAAAATGCAAACTGAAAATAAATAGTTCAGTCCAGTTTCAGCAGAATGCTCTGTTTTTGCTTGAAACTGGACATTTTCTCGACAAACTGTAAAATTCCCGGGAAGACCTTGCATAGCCGTACGGCTGGGTTGGGTCAGAGGGATGATTTTTCTTTTCTGCCTTATTTTTTCAAGATCTGTACAAATGAACCCCTTTTGTTCTGTTAAAACAAATAATCAGTTAACTTCGCAGTTTTTCGTTAAATACACACACACACACACACACATGCACTTTTCGTTAACAAACACAAGGGAGACTCGGCTTTGTCCGAGGCGGCTTGGGTGACTAAAACTCTTCCCAAGCCGTAACCTGACCTCAGAACTCATAAATCTCTAACAATTTTCATTTGTTGGGTTAAAAGTTAACAAATGTGGCGACTCCGTTAAGTTTGTGAAGTTACACGTGTTTGGCTTTTCTTCCTCGAACGAACCCGTTTCGCCCTGAGGGGGGATTCTTACACTAGCAAACTACCGTTTTATTCTAGAACATTTAATTCTTTGTATCTGCTCGATATGCTTCATTTAGATGTTTGGGGGCCTACCCCGATTAATTCTATGAATGGTTTTTGTTACTATTTATCTGTTGTTGATGATTTCTCTCGATTTTTGTGGATATTTCATATGACTCATAAATCTAATGTTACAAAAGTTTTCTCCACCTTCAGAACGCAGGACAAAAAATCAATTGTCTCGTAGGATTTTTGCCATTCACATCGTTAAAACCGTTCAGACTGATGGAGGGGATGAGTTTACTCGTCGGGATTTTGTCAATTTCCTTTATAGAGTGGGTGTTAAAAACCAAATTAAATGTCCCTACACGCCTCAAAAAATGGTGTAGTGGAGCAAAAACATCGCCATATTGTGGAGATGGGATTGTGTCTTACAGCTAAAGCCAATGTTCCATTCGATTTTTGGTTGGAAGCCTTTAACACTGCCGTTTATCTTATTGATCGTCTCCCCATGTGTCAATATAAGTTTGTGTCTCCTTACGAAAAGTTGTGGAAACAAAAACTTGATTGTCGTTTTCTTAAAGTTTTTGGTTGTTCTTGTTTTATTTGCGTTGTCCCTACCAATGCACATAAACTTATGCCAAAATAAACATACTGCATTTTTATTGGGTATGATAATGTTCACAAAGGTTATCGTTGCATGGATTTGATTACTCGCAAAGTGTATATATCAAGACATGTGGTATTTGATGAGACTAATTTTCCTTGGCAAGATCCCAAAGTCAATAAATTGCTCACAGGTACTCAATGGGTGCCACTTTCAGCAACCACTTATCTTGATCATCACACTGGCCCGTCCTCTGGCCCTACTCCGGCTCCACCATCTGGCCCTCCTCCACAAACCAACGCATCTATACCAGCCGGCCAAGTTCCTTCTTAGCCTATTGGTTTTGGGCCGTCTCCTTTACAGCCTTCTGAGGCCTCCCCTTCTCGGCCCATCCTCAATAATGGTCCAGTACCCCTGCAGTTTTTGGATTTATCACCAGACCCCTGCTCCTTTGGGATTTTATTCCAATGGCCGTTCTAGTATTCAGTCTTCAACCGAGGTAGCTCCTCCATCTGTTATAGACTCCAGCACATATACAGATCCTGTTTCTGCAACTCCAGCTTCTGCCTCTGCCTTTGGATCTTCATCTTCTGCTTCTTCAACCCTTTCAGCAACTTTCGAGATGTCATGGAGATTTATGAAACTACCGCTCCATGCTTTGCCAGTGCTATCCAAGAATACCTACTTTATGAACCAAATACATTCAAGCAAGCTTCTAAATTTTCCCATTGGCAGGCTACGATGCAAGAAGAAATTTCCGCACTTCGTAAAAATGGGACCTAGTCTTTGGTTCCGTCTACTTCTCAAATGAATGTTGTCGAGTGTTGTTGGATTTTTAAAGTTAAATGGAAAGCTGATGGTTTGGTTAACAAACACAAGGCTCGTTTAGTTGCTCAGGGGTTCACTCAACAAGCAGGCCTTGATTATGAGGAGACTTTTAGTCCTGTCACGTCAAGCTATCCACCATTTGTACGCTCCTCTCTATAGCCGATTCTCAACATTGGAATATCAGTAGATTGATTTTCGCAATGCTTTCCCTAATGGTCTTCTTCATGAGGAGGTCTATATGAAACAACCCCTTAGGTTTGTAGATCTTTCCTCATCGAATCATGTTTGCAAGCTTCACAAGGTACTCTATGGCTTAAAGCAGTCATCCCGTGCCTGGTTCCAATGCTTGCATGATTTTCTCCTCAGTCTCAGGTTCTTTAACAGCCGATCGGATTCCTCCTTATTCGTTTGACACAATTACTCGGGTTTTGTTTTAATCTTGGTTTATGTCGATGATATTATCGTCAGTGGCTCATCTTCATCCACCATCTCTACTGTCATTGATGCTTTATGTGCGACATTTGACAGTCGCCGTTTGGGAGATTTGAGTTTCTTCTTGGGATTAGAAGTAACTCGAGCTCGGAATACTCTTCAACTTAGGTAGTCACGTTATGTACACGATCTTCTTACCTGGTTTAACACGACAAACTGCAAGCCTTCTTCTACACATCCCTCAGACTCAAATTTCTAGTCATGATGGTGATCCACTCCTTGATCCCACTATATAGCGCAGTCTAGATGGTGGCCTTCAGTATATCTCTTTGACATGGCCTAATGTAGACACCTCGATCTCGCACCCCTTAAACCAACCTTTGAATCGGTCTAAACCCTAAAATGACCTAAAATCCTAGATATAGTGGTTTAGGACTACCGACCACCTTATCGGTGCATCGGATGGAAAAAACCGAGTCCGAGATTTTCATCAGGACTCAAAACCGAGAAAATGGGCGTATTCTCCGAAAATTGAGCGTTGGGACCCAGGAGCAACTTTTGTGGTTGACGCACAGATGAACGGGACACCGTTGCGTGCACACCGTAGCAGTTGCGGACCATTACGGAACGAAGAAACGGAGCCGGAAATGGTGCAAGTACACCCTGCACGGCCACACAAAACGTGGCCTAATGCTGCACAAACATGGGGTGAGTCATGCTTTGAAGGGCCAATCATGGAGCGACAAGTGGCCGAAAAAAATGGCCAGAAAATGCACTGTGGCCGTACGGCATGAGGGAGGAGTATGGCTCCCTCATAGCCGTACGTCTCTTCCCAGTTTTTCCATCAGATTTCTCTTCCTCAATAATTCAAGGCAAATGATGATATTCCCTATCAATTTCCATCACCTTTTTGCCATGAAATTCGGAAAGCAACCTCATCTCCCTCCTCTACCGTATAGTAGGGGCATTTTGGTCCAAAGAAAACCACCTCCCTCCTCCATATACCCCATTGTTGATCCAAGAAAGGGGAGATCCTACATTCTCTACATTCCCATCTCCAAACATTCTCCTCACTTTCTCCCTTGTTCTTACTACCACCACAACACAACCACAACACCACCATTCCTCCACCACATCTCCACCACAAAACAACCACTCCAAACCACTCAACAACCTCAAACAACTCTCCAAACTCAAGCAAACACAACACTACTCCAATCCAACCTTTCAAACAACTTCAAATCAAACTCAAAACTAAAGCCTTCCCTTGGAAGCAAAGGAAGAACACTTCCCCCCATCCTAATCTAGGTAAGAAGGTAAGAATAATATCTTGTAAAGTGTAAGAAATGTAAGCATTTGTATGCCTAGTATAGGGTCTAGCCATTAGAATGGCTAGATCCCCATCTTCTTCATGTAATCCATGTTCTAGGTTGTAAATCCTCATGTAAATATGTTGTAAATGTTCAAACCTCAGCTCCATCATGTATACATGTGTTTCATGTTCATTTTGTGTTAATCTCCAAGATTAAATCTCGAATCTAAGCATGACATGGTCCATTTGTCCAACATGTGCACAATCTGTCCACTTTTTCTTCTTCCATGTTTATTCATGTTTTGGTCCACATTTGTTCATAAATAAACACTCAATAATGTTAATAACATGTCAATGTTAAAGTTCCCCAAGTCTCATGTGTTGGTTTTAAGTTTAGACCATGTTTTAATGTCCATCTTCATGCTATATGTAACCATCCCAGTTTGTGTACCCTGTTCAGTTCATGTTTTCATGTCCATTTTACTCCATCATAACTTTGTTTATGGACTTAGATAAAAAAATGAAAGTTTTTTATTATATATTTAATATGATGCATGCCAAGTTTCGTGGTCATATTCCAAGTTTAGGTCATGTTTTGAAAGATATTTTCGTAGCCCAGACAAGCTGTCCTGTTTGTGGCATTTCTGACCAAGCTGTGTTTGCATGGTTAAAACTCTATCAAAACTTGATTTTAAAAATGAGGTCAAAACATAAAATTTTTTATAATATGACTAAGAAAAATGTTCATGTTTTTTGAATAATTTTTTGACCTCATAAAAGGTCTTTTTCTAATTTTTGAATCAAGTGCTTACTCTTAGATAGATAATTTCCAGATTCTGACATCTAAATGTCAGAGGCCTTTTGAACCTTCTAAACATGTTTTATGGGTTTGAAGATTGGCACACTTCATATTTGATATGTTAGATTCAACTTTCATGCTTTGTGGTTTTCCATATTCCCAAACTATGATAGAGTAAATTTGCCATGAAAGTCTGACATGCTATGTGTTTACTGTTCTGGGCAGATTTCATATTTGTGTTCTTTGCATGATTTGAGCATGAAAATATAATACAAAAATTAATCAATAATTCCTATGTGTTCTCTAACATGTTGGGAGTAAATCCCAAGTTTGCCTTCTGGACTTGGATAGGTATTGGACATGTAAATTCCTCCATGAATAACAGGTGGTCCTGAACTTCAGCAACAACCATAAACTTGGACATTCATTTACAAGGGACAAGTCTCCCTTTTTTTGTATAATTTGTACATAATACCCTCTCCCCCTTTATGTGTTTTCCTTGTCTAAATTATTCAAAACCATTTTCGAAAAACAATCGGGAATCCACCCAAACCGATTCCCGGTTGAGACTTAAATGAATCGACCTAGATTAGGAGACACCTTTATACATAAACACACACATTTTCTAAAGTTAGGATATAAAAGGCATTTTCAAAAAGGCATATTAAAATCAAACGTAGGCGGAAGCATGCTAGAGACCGTAAGGGCGAGTGGAGTGCTGCTAATCACATTCTCTACTCGTAACTTAGCCCCCGAACCCACTTTCTCATTTTTCAAACTCAAAAAAAGGTTTTATCTATATTTTCCTTTAATAAAATGAGGTGGCGACTCTTCTTTATAAAACCAAAGTAGGGAAACCATTATGAGAACGCGAGCGCGGATAAGGTTTCGAGCGCGGGCTCCCACACCTAACACATTGCTTTCTCTGTCAATCAGGTTTGTCAGCTCATGCATTAACCCCGCACTACTCATTTGATCGCAACCAAACAAATCTTACGTTTTGTCAAAGGCACGTTTGACCTCGATCTCACTTTCCATTTGTCTTCATCCTTCTCCATATGCACATACTCTTATGCCGATTGGGCAGGTGACCGTGATGATAGACTGTCTACTACTGGTAGGGCTGTTATACAATTCGAGCTGACTCGAGTTCGAGTGAGCTCGAGTTGTAACTCGAGTTTGAACCGATTGTCAAGCTCGTTTGTTTATCGAGCCGACCATGTTCGACTAGTTAGCTCGTTAAAATCTCGAGTTCGGCTCGATAACTTCGTTAAACTGGAATTTTTTGTTTTCGAGCGGCTCAAACTCGACTCGATAAGCTCGAACTCGACTCAATAAGCTCACTAAGAACACATTTTTACAGAAAAAAAAGCTTAATCTCGAGCTCGGCTCGTTAAAACTCGAGTTGTTCACGAACAGCTCGCGAGCTCGATTCGACTCGAGTTTGAACAAACAAGTGAGCTCGAGCTCGAGCTTGATACCCCAAAGCTCGACTCGGCTCGTTTACAGCCCTAACTACTGTTGCTTGCATCTTTATTGAGCCTAATCTCATTTCTTGGATGGGCAAGAAGCATTCTAGAGTTTCTTGTTTGAGTAGTGAAGCTGAGTATCGTGCTCTTGCTACCACTACTGCGGAACTACGATGGTTCTGATATCTCTTTCGAGAGTTACATGTTCCGTTTATTCCATTGTCGTTATTTTATGACAATCTCTCTGCGCTTCACATGGCTTGCAATCCATTTTTCCATGCTCGCACTCGCCATATAAAGATTGATTACCATTTTATTTGTGAGTTGGTTACTTGTGGTTTTCTCTGTCTCTATTATGCTTCAACGGATGACCAACTTGCTGATAGCGTCACAAAAGGCTTGTCCAAACCCATGTTTCAAGCTCTTTCTACCAAACTTCATCTTCTGTACGGATGGCTAGCTTGATTGGGGGGGGGGGGTATTAGACGTAATATTCTTTGAGTATTTGTATCCTTGTAAATAAGGATAGTAGAGTTTTATTGTGACTAATATTGTAAGTATTTGAGTCCAAATATTGTACTCCCACTGTCCCTATTTAAGGTTCTTACTTTCCTTTTTAGTCTGTCCCAATTTAAGGTTCTTACTTTACTTTATTACCTAAAATGGAAAGCGGGACCCACTTGTCATTCTCACAACAAAAACTCCCTACCCACTTTCTCTCTCTTACTTTACTTTCCACACTCACAACATTTATTTTTTCTTAATCTCCGTGTAAAGTCAAACTAAGAACCTTATAGTGGGACGGAGGGAGTAGGTGTCATAGAGAGTCCATAATTACCTAGTTTCCTAGTTTCCTTTCTCTAGGGTTTTTGATATATATTGTATTGTTTCTATCATTATCAATAACAAGGAAATAAGTTTCCCAGCCGTGTTCTTCCTTTTGTTCCATGATCGTGTATGATTTTCTACAACTTTTAACTATCCTAATGAAAATTTACAGTTTGTTATTGATACACCATTATAAATACTATTAATACCATTTTTTAAATTAAAATTTATAAATTTAAAAACAACATTAATTATTGCTCAAAGTTCATTCAAACTAACAATGAAAAAAAAGGAGAGAACAACTTTCAGGGAGTACATACGTGTATATATATATGTGTGTGTGTGTGTGTGTGTGCGCCAACCTCAGTTTGAACAAGTTTTTGTTGTGTACACTCATGCATTCTCATCTTGACATTTACATATGTGTATAGGCTAACGCGGCATCAGGGACGGCCGTGCATGGTGAATGCAAGCTGAAATTCTTGGAGCTGAAAGCAAAAATAACATACCGCTTCATAGTATTCAAGATTGAGGAGAAGCAAAAATAGGTCATTGTGGAGAAGGTTGGCGACCCTGCCCAAAGCTATGAGGATTTTGCTGCAAGCCTACCCAGAGAGGAGTGTCGATACGCTGTTTACAATTACGATTTCGTGACTGAAGGGAATTGGCAGAAGAGTAGGATCTTTTTCATTGCATGGTGGTGTCAGTTTCAAAACAGAGTTTCTTATGATTTACTCCATCCGTCCCAGAAACATAGTCCCATTTGACTTTTCATGGTAATCACAACTCACAAGTGAAGAACTTTTTGAGACAATGAGAAATGGCAAATGAGAAGATCATTTTTGGGTGACTATCCTGCTTATATATATATATATATATATATATAGATAGATATAGATAGGAATAAACTGCTGAATTGACCTGTGTATTATTTGAGATTATCATTTTTATTTTTGTACTGAACATTTAAAATAATTTAATTGCCGTAATTTGTAGGTACACCCATTCGGACAAGTTTCCAGTTCAGAACAGATCTACTACTACTTAAACAGAGCTAGTCGTGTTGCCATCAGTTGACTTTGAAGAAAAAAGAAACATAGAGAACTAAGTTTGATTCTGGAATATCAGTAAATACATGTTGAGATGAAGCCAAGGATCACAGGTTTTTGCTGGCTGCCAAACATCAACATAAACGTACTCCCTCCATCCCGAAATGATTTTCTCATTTACCATTTTTCATTGTCCCAAAAAGTTCTTTTCATTTCTACACTTTGGGCTTACATGTGCATAAACACAACGTGATTTGTGAAGAAAGTGTTCAAATACTTAAAAAGTTTGAATAGTCAAATATAAAGATTGTAAGAAGAATTGTATCCCTCCAGCATGAAACTAAGACCACTGTACCTCTATGGCCCACACTAAGATAAAACGGTTACATGTACTGAGAGTGGCAAAGAAACTGCCTAAGATATACGTCCATTCTAGGCAAGGCTCACGTGAAACTGATTATACTTCTACGGACCACAGTAAGATAGAACAGTTACATGCAGCGAGTGCGGAAAAGAAACTGCCTAATAGGTGCTAATCTATATCTATATAATATATAAAAGCGGAGTCAAATGTCATTCATACAGCGCGCCACGTGGCTTTATGACATGGAAATCCATGTGGCGCCATCTTATTGGATTAAGCAAGTATTCAAATGTGCATTGATCGACCAAACTATCCTTCTATCTATAAAACAATATAAGTAAATTTTGAATTTACTCTAAGCTTTTTTTTACATGTAAGTAAATTTTGAATTTTGAATTTACTCTAAGCTTTTTTTTTACATGTAAGTAAATTTTATGATATTAATAGATGAGCTCTAGACGAGGATTTGAACATATATATAATTTACTAAAGAGCGTGCAAAAGAATAGAACTGAAGAGTCTTACTCTCGGCAGACAGCGAAAAAGCTAAGGCTAGAGAAATAATGTTATGCAAAACCATTTCCTAACTATCTTTCTAATTTATAGGATAAAATCTGTACCCTAAAACATAGTTTAAGACAAAGACTAATGGTTTGTTTGCAACAATGATATGATTTTTCTAATTTCACATTAGAATTACTATATTTGGTTTTTGATTGTATAAAATAGGCACAAAGGTATTATCTTAAAATTGTGACAATAATACAGATTAGTTAAGGAAAGAATCCGAGAAACCATGTTGGTGGAGATAAAAGTCCAAGTTATTTTTATATAATTTATTTATCTATCTTAAATTATACTCTCTTCGCCCAATTCAAAATAAGATTTTTGATCCTAAAACAAGCGGAATCAAATGTCATTCATACAGCGCGCCACGTGGCTTTATGATGTGGAAATCCATGTGGCGACATCTTATTGGATTAAGCAAGTATTCAAATGTGCATTGATCGACCAAACTATCCTTCTATCTATAAAACAATATAAGTAAATTTTGAATTTACTCTAAGCTTTTTTTTACATGTAAGTAAATTTTGAATTTTGAATTTACTCTAAGCTTTTTTTGTTTACATGTAAGTAAATTTTGTGATATTAATAGATGAGCTCTAGATGAGGATTTGAACATATATATAATTTACTAAAGAGCGTGCAAAAGAATAGAACTGAAGAGTCTTACTCTCGGTAGACAGCGAAAAAGCTAAGGCTAGAGAAATAATGTTATGCAAAACAATTTCCTAACTATCTTTCTAATTTATAGGATAAAATCTGTACCCTAAAACATAGTTTAAGACAAAGACTAATGGTTTGTTTGCAACAATGAAAAGATTTTTCTAATTTCACATTAGAATTACTATATTTGGTTTTTGATTGTATAAAATAGGCACAAAGGTATTATCTTAAATTGTGACAATAATACAGATTAGTTTAGTTAAGGAAAGAATCCGAGAAACCATGTTGGTGGAGATAAAAGTACAAGTTATTTTTATATAATTTATTTACTTATCTAAAATTATACTCTCTTCGCCCAATTCGAAATAAGATTTTTGATCCTAAAACGAGGATTAAGGAAAACTAATACTCCTTCCGTTCCTCTTTTGTATGATAAGTGGATCCCATTATTATAAAGTATTAAAATATTTCAATTTTTGAATTTTGTAAATTAAAGTGGGACAACCAAAATAGCAATTTTTGTAGATTAAAATGGGATGTAGAGAGTTTTTTCTTTTTGGAAAAAGTGATTTAAAAAATAAGTGTTGTGAGTATGAAGGAGAGGGAAAGTGAGTATGAATAATAAATAAAAAATTGTTGTGAGTATGACAAGTGTGTCATATTAATAAAAACTTTATATTTTTCGATATCCACGAAAAGTCATATTTCAGATGGGACAGAAAATGTATTATGTAATAATTATTGTTACTATCCCCGTCGAGTATCGACGGGTTACAAACTAGTCTCATGTTAATGCCGAGGTGCTAATCTCGTGTTAGCGCCAATAGTAATGTGAGTTACACAGGAAATGTGCACCAGATTTATTCAAAGAGTCCTAAAATCAGTGTCCACTTTTGATCATAATCACGAAAATTGGCCACTCTTATTGGGGCGGAGGTAGTATCCATGACATTACAAGAAAACTTATTTTGCTCTATTCAATAACAAATTTAGTTAATTATGGTAAAATCACAACATAATATAGATCACCAAACCAATTTTAAAAATGGAACTCTCTACATGGGGACATCCAGAAAAGGAAAAAGTAACTCTTTCAAATGAATGTTGGTTTATTACTCCAAATACTTTCCACTTCATCGTTATGTTAGTGGATTTCATGGTCGTCCAATTGAATTGCATTATTGGCAACCAAGCCTAAAAGATGAGAACAAGCTTTTATAAAATTAAAGAAACATTAATTATTATTAGGACCGGTTAAATTCCTTTTGCTTTCAGGCCATTTAACTAAATATTAACAAAACTCTAAGAAATCCGCTCCCCTAATCAAGAACAACAACTATATATAACAGGCTTGAAAGAACAAAGGTTACAACAGCAACAACAACAACAACAAGAACAAGAACTACAACTACAACTACATCTACCACTACAACTACAACTACCACTACAACTACAACTACAACAAAATAATCCGTGAGTCCATATATTTCAGGGACAAAAAGCTTGGTGTAGAAGGGCATTAGCAACTCCACATCATCTGCTTGGTACAGTTTGTTGGCCATCATTTCAAGAAGAAAAGTTCTCCAGGCTAGCGTTTAACACAAGATTTTGCTGTAGGGACACATTCTTCACATCTGATTTACTCAGAAAGTTTTCAATGTCTCTTAGTCTGATGTTGAAAACTTCGAGAATCTTTATTAGAACCATTTCATTGTGGTGTCATAAACTAGGAAATAAAATGGGGCCGATCTATAAGATTTTTCCATGTTTTGGAAACAGACGTGAATCGCAATAGTAAATATGATTGTAACCCATGAAAGGATCTCCATGATTACATCTATTGGAAGGTTGACGCTACTTGATTGAATGCTCTCCATCTCCATTCCTCACATAAAGCCGGGCACCGCTATGGGAGTAACTGGCGGTAGGAATCAGGCGGGTGTCGATAAATAAAGACCTAGGTCGTGTTTTAACAAAGATAGTTAATTCATTTGACTAAACTGTAACTAAATAATAGTTAAATTGCATCAGATGAGAGCAATTGATAATGTACAGTGTATCCACAGCATTTTATTCGTGTTTAAAGGAAATAATCAAGCATCAGTTTATTTTCAATAGCCATAATCTTGATAATCTAGTCATATACGCGTTGAAAGTAAAATTCTTCAAATAACTGGACTGCAACTCTACATATGCACCAATAGAAAAATTGAATAGAAATAACCGAAAAGACAGTTTCCGAACAAATCTATCTTACTTTTTATTTATTTCGAGGAAAAATCTTACTTACAAAATACATAAAACACATTCATTGAGAGCTAGATAGACATTTATTCTTTGTATATCAATTTAAGCGGAAAAAGTATAAAAATAGATAGAGATCCTTACTTGATATACCACGAACAACGACCATGTCTTTGCATTCCATACAACTTCCCGCTGCTCATCAACAATTCAATATCAGAAATTAAGCAAACACAAAAAGAAAGTGCAATAATTCTACAGAATTGAATAAACAGAAAAAAAAAAAAAAAAAAAAAAACGATTTCAATCTTGGATCCAAAAACTCAAGATTCAAACGAAATGTTAAGAATCACAAAATAATCTTAAAAAGAAATCCAAAAAAAGGAAGCTCGCTCCGGCTCAATTAAATTGTACAGATCGTATAAAAATGGAGGAAAAGTTGAGTGCTTACCTGCGATCTTCCTCATCCTCGTCGGCCATGCCTGTTGAGAGCAGCGGCGCACACAAGTGTTTAGGGTTATTGATTAGATTTGAGTGTTTAGGGTTTGGAATAAACGGGTGTATATATAGCTAAATTTAGTCTCCTTTTTACATAATTTTGAAAACATAACCCCTAACTATGAGGTCTGTCGCACATTAGACCCCTAATTATTGATAATTTTGACCTTTTGTGACACTTGACTTTATTCAAGTACTTGAATAATCCAAAACACTGTTAAGGAAAAAAAAAAAAAAAATGCTAGGGGCACAAAATAAGATCATAAAATCTTGCTCACAAGATGAGGTGACCATATTTTATTGGTTGCGTCAATAATAGACCCGCCACACGCTAATTAAAAACACCAATAAAATCATTACACTTAGGATTTTGTGAGAAAGATTTTGTGCCCCTAGTATTATTAAAAAAATTGTCGAAAAAAAAATCCAAATCAAAGAAGCTCACTCCAACTCCGTTAAATTGTACGTATTTGTTTTTTCTCCGTCCAATTTAATTTACGAGAATGTTTTATTTATTTATTTATTTTTCAAAACTTTTGTTTTATACTTCCTCCCTCTTGAAGATATCATCACCACTTTTAGTATTTCGAACTTCCATTATGTTATGATTTTTATCTTTGTCTTGAAGCAGAGATGACCAAACACGTTTTCGGTTCCATTTCTGAACCACCGGTTTCAGTTCTGGAAAAACTTGAGCCGTAACCGAACCGTTTATCTTCCTGTTACGGTTAGGAACCGCCGGTTCACGTTTTGGAACCGCCGGTCCACAGTTTCTTATTTTCTTTTTAAATTTTAATTTTTTAATCAGAAAAAATAATTTTAATAATTTTTTATTACCAATTTTTTTACTAAAAGGTATAGAAAAAATGTTTTAAAAATTAAAGAGGCACGTTCCTCTTTTCTTTTATATACTCAACAATTTTGTATTATTTTTATTCACTAAATTTGGCTAAAAATTAGTCAAAACTCAACTTTTCTTGTCAACTTTCCATTAGTAACGCTTAATTCTGATGAAACCGTGCTAGATATATAATGATTTTGACGGTTTTTGATGGTTTTCTAACGGTTTTGATGATGGTTCCAGTTCGGTCTAGGCGGTTTATGGCAGTTCGGAACCGCCGGTTCACGATTTTCAGATGGGATGAACCGGAACGACCCGTGTTACAAACGGTCCCGGTTCACACGATTTCGGTTTTCGTCAAGGTTTAAGGCGGTTCTGGAATTTCCGGTTTTAGTTCCGGTCCGGTTCCGGTTCCGTTTGGCCATCCCTATCTTGAAGTAGTTAATGTAAATATGGTAGGTTGTTTGGATGAAATTTGAAAGAAATTTGAAAGAACCTGTTTTAACTACTAAGTGAGACCACAACAATAATGTGCAAATGTCATGGTGGTTATAAAAATAAAAATGTATGCAACTAAAATAAATCTATATATATTAAAAGTCGACACGGAGGTATACGAATTCGCCATGTGGACCGTTTAGGCTAAAGAATGCTTTTGGTGAAGCCATGTCATCACCATTCTTATTGATAAGTGACTCTTGATATTCTTATTATTAGCTAATAATATTAGTTAATAATAATAGTTATTATATAAGTTAACTATTACTATTAATAGTATTAGTAAACTATAATAGTTATTGTATAAGTTGACTATTACTATTAATAGTATTAGTTAACTATAATAGTTATTGTATAAGTTAACTATTATATAAGTTAACTATTACTATTAATAGTATTAGGCACGATCTCCAACTCTTCCAAGAATCTCAAATGGGCCAATATACCTCGGTGCTAGCTTGCCTTTCTTCCCATACCTTCGAATCCCCACTTTAGGTGAAACCTTTAGAAACACGAAATCACCCTTTTCAAACTCGAGATCTCGCCTTCAGTGATCGGCATAGCTTTTCTGTCTACTCTGAGCGGTACTCAAGCGATCCCGAATAAGTTTAATCTTCTCAACTGACTCATTAACCATCTGAACACCCCAAATCTTTGCTTCTCCCACTTCATCCTAACAAATCGGAGACCGACATTTCCTCCCATACAAGGCTTCATACGGAGCCATCCCAATACTAGACTGAAAACTGTTATTATAAGCAAATTCCACTAGAGGTAAATGGGAATCCCAAGAATCTGAGAAGTCAACAGAACAAGCTCTCAACATATCCTCAAGAATCTGAATAGTTCTTTCTGACTGACCATCTGTCTGAAGATGAAAAGCTGTACTGAACCTCAATTCGGAACCCAAAGCCTTCTGAAACGCTTGCCAAAACCGAGATGTGAATCTAGGGTCACGATCAGATACAATGCTCACTGGGAATCCATGCAATCTCACAATCTCATGAATATACAAAGTCGCAAGCTTCTCCATCGAGTAGCCAATATCAATAGGTAAGAAATGAGCAGACTTTGTCAATCTATCCACGATTACCCAAATTGCATTAAATTTTCTACGAGTACGAGGCAATCCAGTTACAAAATCCATCGTAAGATGCTCCCTTTTCCATTCCGGTATCTCTAAAGGTTGAAGTAAACCTGCGGGTCTCTGATGTTCGGCTTTAACTTGTTGACAAGTCAGACACTTTGACACATAATCCGCTATTTCCCGCTTCATATTATTCCACCAAAAATGTTGCTTCAAATTCTGATACATCTTTGTACTCCCGGGATGAATAGTATATCTAGACTTGTGGCCCTCATCAAGAACTTGGCATTTGATCCCATCAATGTTAGGCACACACAATCGACCTCTAAAACTCAATACCCCTTCAGAACTAAGGGAGAAATCTTCAAATTTTTTATCATTCATTTTATCCACAATCTTCATTAACTCTGGATCATCCTTCTGAGCATCCTTTATCTGTTGAATGAAAGTTGGTGATACTTTAATATTCGCAAATATAGCTCCATGCTTTGATTCATAAGGACACCAATCTCGAGCATCCTCTAACATCTTCCATTCTCGAACCATCAATGAAGCTACATAAGATTTTCGGCTAATGGCATCAGCTACTACATTTGCTTTACCCGGATGATAAGAGATAGTACAATCATAGTCCTTCAGTAACTCCATCCATCTTCTTTGCCTGTTATTCAACTCTTTTTGTGAGAAAAGATACTTCAAACTTTGATGATGGGTAAAAATCTCAAATTTTGCTCCATAAAGATAATGTTTCCACTTGTGCAACGCAAAGACAATAGCCGCAAGTTCCATGTCATGGGTAGGATAATTCTGCTCACTCGGAGTCAACTTCCTTGAAGCATACTCAATCACCCTTCCATTCTACATTAGCACACACCCGAGGCCTTCTTTAGAAGCATCACTATATATCACCAAATCATCATTTCCATTAGGTAGTGCGGGAATAGAAGCAGTAGTCAATCTCTTCTTCATTTCCTCAAAACTGAGTTGGCACTTGTCATTCCACACCCAAGGCACATTCTTTTGAGTCAACTGAGTCAATGGAGTTTCAATTTTAGAAAACCCTTCAATGAATCTTTTGTAGTACCCAGCTAACCCCAAGAAGCTATGAATTTCTGACACTGATTCTGGCCTCTTCCAACTCACAATAGCCTCAATCTTGGATGGATCAACTGATATGCCTCTATTAGAAATCACGTGCCAAAAAAGATACTTCATCAAGCCAAAAAGCACATTTACTGAACTTCGCAAACAATTGTTCCTCCCGAAGAATAGATAATACCATTCGCAAGTGCTGCTCGTGTTCCTCCCGAGACTTTGAATAAACAAGAATATCATCAATGAATACAACCACGAAGGTATCAAGATAAGGTTTGAAGACCCGATTCATCATATCCATAAAGACAGCCGGAGCATTAGTCAACCCGAAAGGCATAACAAGAAACTCATAATGGCCATATCTACTACGGAAAGCAATTTTAGAAATGTCTTCAGAACAGATTTTCAACTGGTAATACCCACTCCTCAAGTCAAGTTTTGAAAAGACAACCGACCCTTGAAATTTATCAAATAAATCATCAATATGAGTGAGAGGATATTTGTTCTTCACAGTTACCTGATTCAGCTTCCGATAGTCAATGCACAATCTCAAAGACCCATCTTTCTTCTTAACAAACAAAACTGGAGCTCCCCACGGTGAAACACTGGGTCAGATGAATCCCCTATCGAGCAATTCTTGTAATTGAACCTTCAACTCTTTTAACTCAGCTGGAGCCATTCTATACGGTGTCTCAGATATTAGAGCTGTACCTGGAAGCAAGTCAATACAAAACTCGATTTCCCTATCGGGAGGCATAGCATACTCAGAAGAAAATACATCTGAAAATTCTTTAACAATAGGCACATCCTCTATTTCAGGAATCCTTTTAGTAGTACCAAGAACACTGGCCAAGAATCCCACATAACTACGATTCAATAACCTTCTAGCCTTCACATAAGAAATGATACGAATCTCTTTACCCCAGGGAATAGCCTCAAAAGTAAATTCAGGGACATTAGGGATAGAAAATGTGACCACCTTTTTAAAACAGTCAACAGATGCATGATATTTACTCAACCAATCCATACCCAAAATAATATTAAAATCTTGTAATGGCAGGATAATTAAATCAGCAGGTAAAACATGATCACGCATATGCACATAATAAGAATGCAACACCTTATTGGTCACCAAATACTCTCCTATAGGAGTAGACACCTCTAACACATAAGGTAGAGATTCAGAAGACAAATGCAATCGAGAAGCAAAGTGCACAGACACATAAGAATGCGAAGAGCCAGGGTCTATAAGTGCTCGTGCCCTCAAACTAGACACAAAAATTATACCTCCTATCACATTAGAAGAATCTGAAGCCTGTTGTTGAGTGATGGCAAAGACACGACCCTGCACCTTAGGCTTCCCTGAAGAATCCCTCTTCTGGCCCTGAGAAGACCCAACTACACTTCCCGAAGACTGATTCTTTAGCCTGGGACAATCTCTCTGATAATGACCCAACTGACCACAGTTCATGCATTTACCTTGTTTCTTCCAACATCTTTCCTCAGAATGCCCCTCTTTCTGACAATAGTTACAAACCCTTTTGTTCTGACTCCCTGAAGTGTTACCTTAATTTCTGTTACCCGATTGTCCTTGAGAAGATCCCCTAAACTGTGAAGATGCACCTTGAGATCCTCTACCACCACCACATTGTTGTTGTTGTTTCTTCCCCTGTCCTCTTTGTCTTCCTCCACCCGTTGCCTCCATCTTTTTCTTATGTTCAACAATATCATGCTCCACCTGGTAAGCACGATCAATTGCATCCTGCAAATCCTAAAATTTGTGGGAGATAAGCTGTGTTCTGATAACTGGTCTTTAATCCTTTCACGAACCTCATTGTCTTTCTTTCTTCAGTTGCCACCAAATATTGATAATACCTAGCCAATTCAGTGAACTTTGCAACATATTCAGCTACAGTCATCATATTTTGCTCTAGATTAAGAAATTCCACCTCTTTTCTGTCTTGGTCCACCTTAGGAATGAAACGATCTTTGAATCTCTTCACCAAAGTTTCCCAAACATATGGTACATGCGTCTCATCCCAATTATCATTCACCGCTTTCCACTAATACTCGGCCGCTCCAATCAGTTTATAAGTTGCAAATCAGACTTTATCCTCTTCCTAACATTGCAAAACATCAAAGATCTTTTCCATAGCTTCAATCCATCTCTCAGCTTTAGTAACATCGGTCTCTCCATCATATCCCATAGGCTTCATTTTTAAAAACCGTTCTAACCCATATCTTGGTGGTGCCTGTTCCCTCTCTTACCTCTGATCATTGATTGTTTTCATTGCAGCTTCAAACATGCCTTGGAACATTATTCGAGCCTCTTCTCTAGAATTATCTTGCCCCGAAGACCCGGACTGATCTTCTTCTGTCCCAACCATTTTCAATATGTACCTGCATAAGACACTCAACGTTACTCACTCTATACACTACTACCCTCTTAGGTCATTTAGTCATTCTAGACCATCTACAACCTAGCTCTGATACCAACTGTCGCGCCCCAGACCCGTGGTCCTATTTGGCCCCACGCTCGGGACACGATTGGAAGACGTCATAAAACACTTTTGAAATTTTTTCGAAATATACTTTCATAAAGTTTAACAAAATCAACACTTGAAGTTCAAAGACTTCCATTTAACTTTCAAACAAACTTTACAAACAAATTTCACAACGAAAGTACTTAGCCCGAAGGCTTACAACCTTCTATAGAAATGTACATACACTAAAATTATCCAAAATATAGGTGTTACAAGATGATGAAGTCACGGAAACTCTACCCAAAAGGTTATACATCTATGTAATGTAGCCTTTACAAAAAAATCCCAACTCTTACCACTTTAACGTCCTCCCGTGCCAAGTGTCCTATCCCTTGGACTCGCCTTTTTCTAAGGAAAACAAATAAACAAGGAACGGGGTGAGAATAAATCTCAGTAAGCTACTAAGAATGCAACTACGTTTCATGCTAAAATGATAATCCTAAAGAACAGTATCATAGCAATCACATAGCATATAATATGAGAGGCAAAGCCAACTCATCATACCACACATACAACGGTTGTAACACTCATAAGTGGATACCAAGCCAAGGTTTACCGAAAGAACATAACCGTCTGAGAATACCATCTGAGAAAACCAGTTGAGTAGCACAAATAGCTGAAGCCGGGATCCCGAAAACCAAATCATAACCATAAGAACCAAATTAATAACGGGGGGAATATAAGACAAAGTCATAACCCAATGCTCACACAAGGGAGCTAGCTCATCCCATCCAAGGCCAATCTGGACTGGGGAAAAAGGGTTACCAGTGGAAGACCTTATTGTGAACTTGGCTCGTGTGCCACGATAATCCCTTCCACTGCCCGACTCGATAACACAAAACTAGCTAGACTTTCAACCAAAGCACTGTAATGAATACTTGCTTAAACAACAACCGGGGGCAATGATTCCAAAGTAGGGAACCAAGCCAAACACATCACAAATTGCACACGAAAGAAGCACTCATAAAGTGTTCACAACCATCATGAAATAAAGTCACAACACATTCTTGCACACACTTGAACACGATCCTCAACAACCATGAAAACATCCCAAAACACTCATCTAATTTCCCTAGACCATCACTTAATGTTTTGACAATTACTAACCTCTTACACTTAACTTGGAACAAACTATCAAACTCAGGTAAAGTGTGCGGCCACCCAAACTGGGTGTGCGGTCGCCCACTTGCTCTGTTTTCATAAACAAAACTAGTCTGATAGATGTGCGGCCGCACGCCCTTAGTGGGCGGCCGCCCACATCATCCGGTAAGCTCAAACTAGGCTGTTTATATATACTCCCTTCGTTTCACCATCCCAAAAGTACTACCCAACTTCTGTCTTACTGAACATGAACCAAAACAACTAAATTCAACTACACCAAAAGAGCCTCTTTACACATCCAACATCAACTTTCACTAATAACATCACAAAACAACATTCACCACACAAAGTACCATACAATATGTATATGAACATTTTATAATAAAAGGGGGAATAGTAACTTACCTATTTCCGGAAAAGTATCGAGAAAATAATATTTGATCGGGTAGGAATACTATACTCAACACCCTGAACATTTTGGTATAATTAGATTTTAAAATGGAGTAGTAAATTAAAAGAAGCAAAATCAATTGTGAAACCCTTACCTTTTCTTCCATGAGTGATAGAGTCGGCACGATTTATAATGACGCCTGGTCAAATTTAACCCGTCTCCTTTACATCGATCCCGAAGTTGATGTACCGTTGGAGAAGTGTGATCGTCTTTACCATCAGGATGCCTATAGTGTTGAGGCTCGGGCCGCGCATTCTCTCATTCCATTCTCCGAAGGAAGTCTTAAGGTTATTAAGGCGATGGATCGTAAGGCCAACAGACCCGTGTGGGAACCTCCAGAGCTGGCGCCTGATAACTTTGAGAAGTTGCTGGAGCGGACTGAGGACGAGGCCCGCGCCGATGTGGATTAAACTATAATAACTTTATGTTTATCGGGTTGTAAAGCCGGTTTGGCTTGGAACAGTTGTTTTAAGTATTTGTCTCACTTAGCCCAGCATCTTCTGGGGGAGTTTTAAACACTTTTTGTTTGTCCAAGTACTCGTATGCCTGGGCCCAGTGTTGACCGGGGGGCATAAACACATTATTTGTAGGGATTTGTAATCCTCGGTTTGAGGCGTTTATCCCTTGTTTTCTTAACTTGTTACACAGTTAAGTGTTATCTCGTTATTTGTTCATGTTATTTTATCTCGGTTTAAGATGTCTCAACAGGCTGAAGTGACGGGATGTGCTAGCCGGTTTAGGCTATGCTGCCGGCTGTGGTCGACCACCGTTATGGGCTGTAACGAGTGTTAAATGCTCGATTTTGTAAGGACTACTCATGGCTAGTCTCAAATTGTCATGGGGACTAGATGTAATAATCTTAACCCAAATTTGAGAGCACTGGCCGGCATAATTAGGTTTTAAATGTAGCCGAGTCAGGCTATGTTTGTAGGCCGTGGTCGTTCACCGTTATGGCCGTGACGAGCGTTAGGAGCTCGGTTTGTAAGAACTAATTCGTGGTTAGTCTCAAATTGTCGTGGGAACTAGATGTATTAATCTTAACCCAAATTTGAGAGCACTAACTAACAGAATTAGGTTTTAAATGTAGCCGAGTTAGGCTATGTTTGTAGGCCGTGGTCGTTCACCGTTATGGCCGTGACGAGCGTTAGGAGCTCGGTTTGTAAGAACTAATTCGTGGTTAGTCTCAAATTGTCGTGGGAACTAGATGTATTAATCTTAACCCAATTTGAGAGCACTAACTGTCAGAATTAGATTTTTATTGTCTTGAGTCACCGACGTTTAAGTCTTAACTCGGAATGATGATCTCGGCATTGCTAAGTAATGCCCGGATTGTGCTCAATAATCAGATTTGTAAAAAAGGAAAACTTTTATTGATAATAATAAACAAATTGGTAAATGCTATGAACTAGAGACTGCAAATCTAATCTAGAAAGCATAGAGATAGATAGGGTGCCGAGGAGCTACTGATAGTATTTCCTCAAGTGTTCCGAGTGCCATGGGTGTTTAAGCTCTTTTCCTTTTGGAGTTTTGAGCATGTAGGTTCCTTCTCTGATAACGTGAGTAACAATGTAGGGACCTTCCCAATTTGGAGAGAGTTTATTTTGCTGAGCCTTCAAGTGTGTCGTCTCGATCTTTCTGAGTACCCAGTCACCGACTTCAAAAACTCTTTTCTTTACCTTGCTGTCATGGTAGGCCTTGGTCTTTTGCTTATAGTTTATCATTCTGAGTTGAGCCGTCAGCCTTTTTGCTTCAACTAGGTCTAGGTCTAGGAGTCGGTTGTATTCATTGACTACCTCGTCATAATTGGATACCCTGAAGGTAGGTAAGGCCATCTCGGCTGGAGCCATAGCTTCTGATCCGTAGGTTAATGCAAAGGGAGTCTCCCCAGTTGGCCCCCGAGTGGTTGTACGAACTGCCCATAAAGCAAGGGGAAGATCGTCCAGCCACTTTCCTTGACTTCCTTTTAAGCTCTTGGTTAGGGCTTTCAGTATTAATTTGTTCGCTGCCTCGGCTTGTCCATTGCCTTGAGGATGACTGACCGATGACTTTTTATGTTTGACTCCTAGTCTGTTCAATTCTTCGGTGAAAGCGTCAGAGAACTAGAGGCCGTTGTCAGTCACGATAGAATGTGGGATGCCGAACCGACACCATATATAGTCATGGATAAAGTTGATGGCGTTCTCCTCTGTGATTTTAGCCAAGGGCTTAGCCTCCACCCACTTGGTGAAGTAGTCGACCGCCACAATTACGAACTTGTTGCTTCCCTTTGCCAAGGGGAAAGGTCCAATGATATCGACTCCTCACATGTCAAACGGCCATGTCGGTATGATAAGACTTTGTTCTACAGGTGGCACCTTTGGCAGGTCTGAGAAGCGCTGGCATTTGTCGCACTTTTTTACGTAAGCTTGGGTTTCTTCTCTTAAGTTAGGCCAGTAGTAACTAAGCGTGATTATTTTATCAGCAAGGGTTCTGGCCCCCGGGTGTCCTCCACAAACTCCTTCATGTACCTCGGCCAGAAGTTTCTCGGTATCTTTAGGAGAAACACATCTTAAGAGAGGCCTGGAGATGACCTCTGATATAGAATGTCATTCCAGACTATGTACCTGGCCGTCTTTTTCTTTATCGTTTTGGCTTCTAACTCGTCTTCCGGTAGTCTGCCCTTCTCGATGTAATCCTTGTAATCATCAATCCAGTTTCTCTCTTCATCATCTAGAATTAGGATTTCTAGTCTTTCGTAAGCTGGTTGGTCGGCATAGATGATAAGGGGATTGAATTCTTCTGATGTGGCCATCTTCGATAACAAGTCGGCCTCCAAGTTGTGTTCCCGTCCTACTTTCCTTATCTCCCAGAACTCCAAATTCTTAGTGAGATTCATGACGAGGTCCCTATACTTAGTTAGCATGTGGTTCTCAGTGTTGTACTCACCCTTCACTTGGTTTACCACCAGTTGGGAGTCACTGTAGGCCACCAGTTTATTCGCACCAAAGAACTTAGCCCTTTTTATTCCTAATATCAAGGCTTCGTATTCCGCCTGGTTGTTTGAAGCTGGGAATTTAAATCTGATGAAGTCACGGGCCACATGTTCGCCGCCTGGACTCGTTAAATATACACCGGCTCCACTTCTTCCTTTTGTTGTTGATCCATCTGTGTACAGGATCCAACAGTCTTCAGGCAATTCATCTAAGGGCTCTCTGTCCATGGGAAACTTCCTTTTCCTTATGGTCGGTGTACGTTCCCTGGAGAACGCGGTCTCAACTAGGAAATCAGCCAAGGGCTGCGCCATCAATGTCTTCCTCGGCTTGTAAGTGATGTCAAATTCTGTTAACTCAATGGACCAGTTCAGCAATCTGCCTGAGCTGTCCATCTTGTGGAGGAACTTTCTGAGCGGCGTGTCGGTATAAACCGTGATGGGATGAGCGGAGAAGTATGCACGTAGTTTTCGGGCAGCAATGACTAAGGCATATGCTATCTTCTCGGCATTATATTATCTGCTCTCGGTATCTGACAATGCTTTACTTACATAGTACACCGGCTTCTGAATTCCATTATATTCTCGTACTAACACGGCCGCCACGGCTCTGTCCGTTGCTGCAAGGAATACGGAGAGTGTTTTTCCCATAATCGGACTGCTGAGCAATGGGGGTGAACCCAAGTATTCTTTTATTTGCTGGAATGACGCTGAGCATTCTGTGGTCCACTCGAAGTCCTTTGTTCCTTTCAAGGCTTTGAAGAAAGGCAACGACTTTTCTGTTGACTTGGCGATAAATCTTCCCAGGGCGGCCACCCTGCCATTCAACCTTTGAACCTCTTTTACACACGTCGGCTCTTTCATGTTGATCAAAGCCTGTATCTTCTCCGGATTTGCCTCGATGCCTCGCTGGGAAACCATGAAACCGAGGAACTTACCTGTCGTGACCCCGAAAACATATTTACTCGGGTTGAGTTTCATGTCGTTCTCTTTCAGATTTCTTATAGTCTCTGCCAGGTCCGGGACGTGGCTTCCTGACTTGGTTTTTATTACCATGTCGTCAATATAGGCTTCCATGTTCCGACCAATCTGGGATTTGAACACCTTGTTTACCATCCTCTGATAAGTTGCGCCGGCATTCTTGAGGCCAAAGGCATCATCACATAACAGTAGATCCCTCCTGCTGATTGGAAGGCGGTCTTTTCGATATCGTCCTCGGCCATTTTGACCTGGTGATAACCAGAATAAGCGTCTAGGAAGCTCAAGGTTTGGTGTCCAGCTATGGAGTCGACCAACTTGTCTATTATGGGTAGAGGTAGTATCCTTGGGGCATGCTTTGTTAAGATCTGTGAAATCAACACACATTCTCCACTTGCCGTTTTGTTTTTTTACCATTACGACATTAGCCAGCCACTCGGGGTATGTCGCTTCTCGGATGATCCCGGCCTTCATCAATTTATCCATCTTGGTCTGTATTGCCTGTTCTTTTTACAGAAAAGGCCCTTCGCCCTTGCTTGACGGGTTTGAAAAAACTGTCCACCTTTAGTTTGTGGAGAGCAATGGCTTCTTAACTCCCACCATGTCTTCAACTTTCCAAGCAAACACGTCTAGGTTGTTTTTGAGCAGGTTGACGATTTCTGCTCTTTCTTTCGGGGGGAGTTGTTTTCCAATTCGTACCTTCTGTTCTGGGTAGTCGGGTTGATGACGACCTCATCCAACTGATCGACTGGTCTTAGCTCGGGACCGTCCCTGAACTCCAAGGTTTCCACGATGATTTTCTTTACTTTTTCCTTGTCTTTGCCTTCCAGGCTCAAATTCTCCATATCTAGGAGTCTGTCAATCTCGGCGTCCATGTGGGCGGGTATTGTGGCCCCCAAGCTTGGGACGAGGGCGAGGTCAGAGCCACTCAGCTCGTTCGAAGCTGCGTTCATGGAGATACAACCGAATCCTTCCATACCATATGTCACCTCGGTCTCTATCATGGTGTTTTCAGCATCCAGTACGACCCATTCCTCAGGTATGTCTACCGTTATCACACCGATGTTAGGGGCTGATGAAGTGACCGTGGTCGACTTCGATATAGTGATATTTCTTTCTGGAGTGTCAATTTCCATCTTGGATTTTGCCTTTCTTGACCTCATCACGTGCTCTAAGAAGTGTTTGGGGTTGCCGAGGACGCAGCCTACGCCTTCTGGGGTTGGGAATTTCACCCTTTGGTGAGGGAAGGAGGCAACCATTCCCAGTTTTCCCTGACTAGGAGAGCCGAGGATGGAGTGGTAGTCACTTGCCAAGTCCATGACGATGAAGGTGATTGTGGCTGATGTTTTGTAGAGGTACTCAGCGACTTCTAGTATCAAGTCCACGGTTCCCTTAGCCTCGGCTTTGTGATTTGTAAATCCCTCTAGTCTCCCGTTGTAAGGGGTGAGCATGGTGTCTGGCAACTCCATCTCTTTGAAGGTTCTGTAATAGAGCACGTCTTTAGCGGCCCCAGAATCTATTAAGAGCCTTTCCGACTCGCAGTTGTCGATTCGACCTGTGATTACCAACGACTGTTCTCTCATGGCCCTGTTTCCGGCCAGCTCGTTAGGGGAGAAACTAATCACCTCCTCCCTTTGTGAATCCAATGGAGGATATGGAAAACCTTGCTTAGCTTATAGATCTGCTCTTTTAACTTGGTGTTGGAAGGGATTTCCTCCCTAATTACACCAATCAGTTTTGCCTGAGGTGGCCTGTCTTCGCGGTCATCCGTTTTCTCATCCTCTCTCAGACGTTTGTTGTCTTTCTTTGCTAAGTACTCATTTAATTCCCCTGATCGGCCCACCTTTGTAGTATTTTCTTTAAGGCAAAGCATTTATCCGTCTCATGCCCGTTATCTCGGTGGTAGGCACAGTACTTACTGGTGTCTCGTGGGAACTTCGGGTTATCTTTAAGGGGTTTTGGATTTGGGAGATTCACCAGGTTCATGATCTCGGAAATCGGTTGGTAAGGGGGGGGTGAAGACCTCAGTCGGTCTCGTTCGGTTCTTCCCTCGGTTTTCACTTCCACTGGTTCCCTGGGCCGAGTTAGGAGTGAGTGGCCTACGTTCCCCTTCTCGGTCTCGATCTCTGTATCCGGACATCAGTTTCTTTTTTTCCTCAGCAGTGGCTGTCGCGTAGGCCATCTGGTATAGCTCAGACTTCGTACGAGGTTCTTTTACCGATAATTCATAGGTGAGCTCGTCTGATCTCTTCCCATTATAGAAGCACATTATGATTTCCCTGTCTGTAAGTCTCTCTTCTATTGAGTCAGCCAAGTCTCTGAACCTATTGTAAAATTTCATAGTCGACTCGTTCTTTCCCTGAACTATGTTTGCCAGATCCGACAATCTTTTTTTCTAGCTCCGCAGTGGCAAAATACTCTAGAAAACTTGACTTCAATTTGGAAAAGGAGTTGATGCTTCTTTTCTCTAAGTCCATAAACCAAGACCTGGCTGCTCCAACTAACGTACTAGAAAAGGCCTTGTAAAGTACGTCGTCTTTGTTGGAAACCAAGGCCATCATTCCTTCGAAAGACTGGAGGTGGTCCATGGCATCTGAACTGCCGGAATACTTGTCCAGGTGGGGAAGCTTCAACTGGGGATTGGGTGGAGAATCCTTTATCCACTGAGCAAACGGACACATTGCTTCGTAGTCGTTTTTGGCTTCCTTTGCCTCTGGTTCATCTCTATATTGTCCATCCTCTCCTGCAAATCCAATATGATCTGCTCACTAAACCCTGAGCTGCGATGGGAGCTTCTCGGCCTGTCTCTTTCTCTGTCTCGGCCCCTTCCAACAACACGACTTGTGTCTGGATTATCACGAGGCCGTCTCGGAGGAGTATGATGAGGTGGATCCTCTCTGGGCGGGACTTGATCTTGATTTTTCCATCGCCGCCTTTCTCCTAGAAATCTCACATCTGGAGATTCTGCCTCCTCTTCTCTCCTACGGTTTATTTGATCCCTCAGATCTCTTCCATCAGGATTAATTGGGCCAAGTCGACCTTCTAGTCGGCTTGGTGGAGCAGCTCGATTTCTGGGGGGGTGTCACGCGGTTCCTGATGACGTCTGTCCTCAGTGCGTGTGTTCCCCCTTCAGTCACTTCTTTCTCCACCTCCCAAAGCTCCTCTCGTGCCAGAGGGCTGGGCGAAGGGTGCCAAGGAGTGGTCAGGATCAAATTCTAGAAGGTCTCTCTGGGCATCAGCTAGTTGCTGAAGGGTTGAGAGATTCTGATGTAACAATGCCCTTCGGTCAATTGGTGCTGGCCTAGAAGGGCCAGCCTCGGTTAGCTGAGGACGTGAAGTCGTTCGCCTCCGTCGTCCATACTGGTGAGCAATTTCAGGTGCCGGTCCTCTGGAACGGGTGTGCATCCCGCCTCCCTGAGGTGGAGGAGGGAGGCCTTGATTCGGAACATTGTCATTTGCCACGTTAGGAGGTGGAGGATTGAGATTAGCGTCTGGTGTTACGCTAGCTTCCCGACCGTCGACGTGAGTTCTAGACATGGGGAAATTTATGGTTTTCCGAAAAGAGATTCTCCAACGACGTTTCCCGGCAATGGAACCAAACTGATGCTGCCAAAAACGTGTAGGATCAGCCCTCCGTCCAGCGGTTCGGATAAATCCAGCAAAGAGATTTCCCCGTTCGGATCTGCGCACAAAGAACAAACATAAACTGCGCCGGCGCTTCACCGGCAAAGGCCCTCCGGTGTGAGAGTAAGAATACGGGTGATATAAAATAGAGAAATCAATTGACTAGTTTAGAGCCAAAGAGTTCATTACCCATCTCATATTGTGAGGACCTGTTTTTATAGGCGCGGATGAATGAGTCCTAACTTTTTAGAGAAGCTAGGGAGCCGTATTACTGTGGGACTCGTATTCCTTGGAGATAGACTCCAGATAAGGATGAATGGTATCCCATTTGTCTTGTAGAAGAGATATCCTTGTTCAGATAAGGATCTTCACTGTTAGAGTTGTAATCAAACTCTGTAAGTGGATTTCCTGTGATAATGAGAGGTTTTGATATAACTCGGCCCGTCATCCAGCTCGGCTCGTTCTGGAGGCCGGCAAGGAATTAGGCCTCTTGAACTCGGCCTAGGTAAGGGCTGCCTATTCGGCCTGATGTATGTCGGCATATAAGATTGTGGGCCTCTTTGGATGGGCCTTATGGTATGTGAGCCCAGAGTATATGGGTCCCATTTAACCAAGTCGGTTTATGTCGTTCATTTTTGAATTTTGGATGGTGATATAAATAACATTGGTGGTGGTTATGATGGTGGTGATGGGGTGAGGGTTGGTGGTGAATGGTGAAGAAGTTGAGGATGGTGGAATAGTGTGGTGCTAGTGGTTAGTGGGTGGGTGGTGGATGTGGACTGGTGGTGGAGAATGACGGTAGTGTTGAGACAGTGGCGGTGGTGATTGTGGTGTTAGAATGATGAAGATGGTGTTGGTGATTAGGGGTGGCAATTTGTATCCAATGGGTATCCCCATTAAGATTTTGTCACGATTTAAAGTGTTGTACATTGTATCACGTACAATAGTTTAAAGCATGATTTTTTAATGGATAACACCCATAAGGTAACCGAAACACCCTTTTTTCCACACCTATTGTTGATGGTTAATGGGGTTATAGATTTCGTTAAGTTTTTCTACATATAAGGACTTATTTGAATTTTTTGGTCAACTTTGTTTGTATTAGTTAATACAAATCCCATGCCCTGCGAAAAGTCTCTCATACCCCTAAAAATGTCATGTGTGCTGTACATGACCTAAATTTCGTTAAATTTTTAACACCCTATACATTTTTACATCACATTGCAACAAAAATACATTCATAGGAACCGAATTTGAACATTTACATATTGGATAACCAATTGCAACATCTTGTAAAACTCACGTAACCAAATTGCAATTACCCCATCAATTAATGATAACTTTTTGTGACATTTAACCTTATTGAATTCCTTCAAAAAAAAAAAAAAACCTTATTGAATTATCTAAACAATCCAAAACAATGTTTCAAAAAGAACAAAATCCAACAAGGAAGCTTGCTCTGGCTCCTCAATTAAATTGTACAAATTCATTTTTTTCTCCATCTAATTATAATGAAACTTTTTTTTTTCAGTTTTGCGAAACATGTGTTTTTATACTCCCTTCATTCCATTAAGATAGTCCCATTTTAGAGCGTGATTGTTGAATACACATACTTAGAGCAAAAAGTCAAGAAAAAAATTATTGTTATTATTTTGAACTTTCATTGTGCTTATTTTTGGAAACAACAGACCTCTGTGACGATGTCATCAGCATTTTGAATATTTTGAACTTGCATTATGCAGTGGTTTTTATCTCCTTTTGTTGGATGAAATTTGAAAGAATCTATGCTTAGCGAGTACACAACAATATATGATGTGACAGTTGAGGTACATAAAGGTGGTATGTCACGATGGTTATATAAAAAATGTATCCGGCTGAAATAAATATAGTATGAATCAATATTGATATGTAGAGAGTGTGTGCAAAGTCAATGAGACAAACACAACAATATAAAGTGGTTTGGAGCACATCAACCTCTCTTATTTTGAAACATTACTTGTCTTTGTACGAGTGAAGCCAACAAGGATGTCTTTTCCACTTTTGTATATGCTTCCTTTCAATGATATCTATATCCCATGTCCCCGGAAAGTTAGTTCCCTTTTTCTCGTTGTTACTATGAATGAAACACTAGTCTAAGCTTCTTTTATTAGACATAATATTCGTCTTTGAGTATTTGTATCCTTGTAAATAAGGATAGTAGAGTAGAGTTTTATTTGACTAATATTGTAAGTATTTGAGTCAAAATATTCTAGGTGTCATACAGAGTCCATAATTACCTAGTTACCTAGTTACTTTCTCTAGGGGTTAAGTATATAATGTATTGTTTTTATCATTATCAATAACAAGGAAACAAGTTTCCCAGCCGTGTTCTTCCTTTTGTTCCATGACCGTGTATGATTTTCTACAACTTTTAACTATCCCAATGAAAATTTACAACTTGTTACTAATACAATGGTGTAACCGATATCGTGATCAATGGAATGGGTCTTGGTCCAGTGGCAATAATTCAGGATATGGCCAAGGAAATGGTCATGGGAAGGTTTTTCTGGTGGGAATCAGCCGCATGGAGGCTCTTCCGGGCATGGGTCAGCCGGTCTAACATTTTTTTTGAGCTGGCGTGGTTGGGTTATTCTCCAAAACCCAGACATCCAATATCAGCTTTATTTTCAATATGGTCATGGTGCACGGGATTGTCAGAATTTTGCAGCTTACACGGCACGTGCGAAACCCTACATACTTGATTCGGGTTCTACAAATCACATAACTTCTGACCCGACCACTTTCTCCGAATCTTATCCATACTTAGGTATGATGTAGTTATTGTTGGTAATGGCTCTAAGTTGCGTATTTCTCGCATTGGTAATTCAGCTGTTCAGTTAAAAATTGTTCTTTCCAACTTCGTAACATGTTTTATGTCCCTCTTATTCGTAGACCTATGTTATCCATTAGTCAGTTCTCTAAGGATAATAATTGCTTCTTTGAACTTGACTCGTGTGGTTTTTGTGTTAAGGACAATCAGACGAAGGCGGTTCTCATTTTGTTGTGTTGTATGCTCTAGGCACGTTATGAGAACGATTAATGTTATCTATCGATTATGTTCTAATAAAGATATTGAATGTTTGATTATTATATTTTTTGCATGTTTATTATAATAATTCCCGTCCCTGATAATTATGATTAATTGTTAGTATAAGTTTAATAGATAATCATATGATGATTATGGTGTATGTGATACAATTAAACTTATGGGTATTTTTGGAGAACGAATACTGGACTGACCCATATGAGATTTATGTCATGGTCACAATGTCATAATTAAGTCTCATATAGTTATATTATTAGAATCTCTAGACCTGAGGTTATTACAGTCTTCCACTTGATGAACATTAGTCAAACGTTACCCTAACCATGTAGCTATAAAGAATGTGATTGGCGTAATCGGAATCATGTAGGGAAGAGTAATAAGCCAAGATGGGATTTGTTCCTCGTCAAGAGAGATGTCAAGCTTTGGCCACTCGATGAATGGTATTGATGAAATGCATGGCCGTGCTCAAATAAGATTTGTCTTATCAATACATTCGGGATCGAGAAAGCATTGAACTATGTAAGTTGACCATTGACCATGACTTACGTTCAATAGACATCGTGAAACAAAGAGATCGTAATATGTTCTATAATGGATTAACGAACTTTGACAAGTTATATCATTTGGGTAATCATGATGCCTGCTAGGGTCCGCTCATGATATATGAGACAAAGTGTGTTGGGCTCATTGCCAACTTGATATAATCCTATGGGGTCACACACAAGAGAACGAATTGTTAAAAGGAAAAAATGGCAGATTTTGGTCTGGCACGACCGTGCCATTTATAGGGCACGACTGTGCCATAAATCGACCAAAGGGCAAGTGCTGGCGGAATGATTGGCACGACCGTACCGAGTATAAAGCATGACCGTGCCAGATACAACTCACAACCGTGCTAATATTGGCGGTTGGGAAGGCAGGCTCGCACCCATTGGCACGACCGAGCCAGTTTTAGGGCACGACCGTGCCAGTTTAAGGCACGACCGTGCCATTTTTAGGGCACGAACGTGCCAGAGCTATCAGCCAGGAAATCTTGCACAGTAATTAAGTGATGGATTTGGGTTTCCTAAGTCCTTAAGGGTTAAAGACTTATACCCATATAAATATCTCTTCACCAGCCATTGTATAAGATTGATTCACTTGTTGGAGAAACATTATTATTGATTGAGATTGACAATCAAGATCAATAATTCATAAAATCATATAGTCCCTCTTTGATCTAGCAGTCAAGATTAAGAAAGAGTTCTTAAATTCGTTCGCGTGTGGATATCCATAGAGGGTGATTCGTTATCATCTTCCTGTTCGTGTTCCTGCTTTCGTGATTCGGAGAAGCGCGAAGAACCCAAGACTTAAAGATCAAGAAAAGAATAAAGCATCAAGGGTAGTATTCTTGTATTCATTGTAGATGTATTTGTGAAAATCATATGAATGGATCTATAGGCTTTGGGTTTCATAAAATTTTAATGCTATATTCCGCTGCGCATGTTACTATGAAACCCAACACATTTTGGTAGTAATTCTGGTGGTCTTTACAAGCTTTCTTTCAATCCCTAATCTCCTAATAGTCATGTTGCACTTCTTGGAGAACGTTAGAGTCACGATACCTGGCATGCTCGCTTGGGTCATCCTTCCACCCTAATTTTTAAAGTTCTGTATCAACAATTTAATTTACCTTTGAGTAATAGATTTAATGAACACCACTCTTGTCATTGGTATCCTTTAGGTAAGTCTAGCTGTAAGTACACCCAATCTGAAACTGACAAACTACTTAGAGGAACTCTTAGCACCATTCAGGGATAAACTGATAGGCTGGGACCTCACTAGGATAAACCTAAAATTCTAGGACTGCTCTGGAATTAACTGGAAAAATCCAGAAGCTCGCCATGCTGAGCCGTACGGATGGTTTGGACGCGGGAGGGCCTAGCCGTACGGCTGGTTTAGGCACCCTCAGTCCCTATAAATTGAGACCCTTGCTGATCATTTCAGGGGGGGGGGGAGAAACATAGTTTTATAGGTGAAACTCTGCAGAAATACAATCTGAGTTAAACACCACCAAATACTTGAGTGAAAAGAGAGGAAGATAGGCCATAACCACCATAGGTGAAGCCTCCTTCTCCCCATCTTCTCTCCATCTCAAACTCTTTTGTCTTGTTCATGTTATTTATTTACTTGCATTTCAAGCCTTGCACTTGTCAAGCACCTTTATATTGCAAGTCTTCTTCCCTTCAAGCACCTTATATTCTTGTTATATGTATCTTGGAACCAATCATGAGATGATTCAAGGTGCCTTCACATCCATGTATGTGATAAAGGGTTAAAACCTAAAGAAGATCATGATTTGTTAATTTCTTGTCTTTAAATAGCTTGATGATCCATTTTTTATGGTGAAAGCATGCATCTTTATGTCAATATTGTTCATATTTGGGCCATGATGATCATGTTGGGTGATAAAGTTCCAATCTTTATCATCCCAACCTTGATTTAGCCCAAAATCCCACATTTAGGTCATAAAGATTCAATCTTTATGGCATTTTGTTGTCCTAAAGTTTTAATCTTTATGAAGATCCCATTTTGATGGTAAAGTTTGCATCTTTACTCATTAAAATGGTTATCTTGGCTCAAAGGCCACTTTCATCACCTTTTCTAATTTTTCTCTAATGATTGCCTCAATCACACCCAAGTCCATGTATTTGGGTCCATTTAGTGATTAATGAGCATAGGAATGATGTCAATCAAAGCTTGTTTGTTAAAATGCAAACTGAAAATAAATAGTTCAGTCCAGTTTCAGCAGAATGCTCTGTTTTTGCTTGAAACTGGACATTTTCTCGACAAACTGTAAAATTCCCGGGAGACCTGCATAGCCGTACGGCTGGGTTGGGTCAGAGGGATGATTTTTCTTTTCTGCCTTATTTTGTCAAGATCTATACAAATGAACCCCTTTTGTTCTGTTAAAACAGATAATCAGTTAACTTCACAGTTTTTCGTTAAATACACACACACACACACACATGCACTTTTCGTTAACAAACACAAGGGAGACTCGGCTTTGTCCGAGGCGGCTTGGGTGACTAAAACTCTTCCCAAGCCGTAACCTGACCTCAGAACTCATAAATCTCTAACAATTTCATTTGTTGGGTTAAAAGTTAACAAATGTGGCGACTCTGTTAAGTT